>JAEAOA010001935.1:2532500-3132500 GCA_016746295.1 Potamilus streckersoni
GTTTCGGAACTCCATCTGTGGTTGTTAGCAATAGCGATAAGTGTTATATCACTGAAAGTGTGGCCAGGGGAGGAGAAGTGTTCTGCGACCAGGCTTTTACTTCTAAGCTGAATTCACAGAAAAGAAATAACATACTATGCTTTAAGTAAATATTTGCAAAGTGTATTTCATCTTTCAACAGAGATAATATGACCATTTTGGTTACGTTATCGTTTTCTTGATTGAATTATCATGAGGTTCGCAAGATTATCAGTATAAATAAGTATAATATTGACATATGATACTGTATTAAACTAAATCATACGATTAACAGGACCTGAGCTTAATTTCATTTTAGTAAATAGGTGTTGTTTAGCACTAACAGTATCGTCGGCCGTCCTAACTTCGTGCCCTTCGTACGCCTTTTTTTCTCGCGACTTCACGCGCTTATTTTGAGATCCGGATGACATTAACTGGGTCACAACAGCGACAATACTGGTTAAGAAATATGCTAAGAAATAAAATTTAAATATGTACCGCAAATCAAATAAAAAAAAGCACAACACAAATGTCCAGTTTAACTAACGCCACATTTTGCCTCAAGTTTGTGGCCCAGGAGCGAGTGTTAGGTGTTTTAAGTCAGGTCCTCTGTTCACATGATCGTTTACTGGACCTTTGCTTTAGTGTAAAACACAGGACATGTTTTTGTCACGGCAAAGACAACACAAAAACTTGGTTACCCTAACATGCACATATTATACCATGTTATAAAAAAATTATCGAAATGGACAACTATACAAAATTAAATTTTTCACAGAAATATTTCAATATAATGGAAATCTTTGTTATTTAATAATGTTGAAAATAAATCTCATAAAAGTTCACCACATATGTAAACTGCTAATTTTATCAAAAGGTTTAATAAAAAAAAAAGACAAAATGCATCAAATTTTGTCTTTAATATTTTTACATTCGTTGTTTATTCCATTTCATATGGCTGTAAAAGAAATACATTATATATGAAAATATTTAATAATGCAGGACATTATAAGCAATCCAATCATACATATTGACCTAATTGCCACATTTCAATCTTACATCACGGTGCATTTATTTCATAGCGACGAACCATGGATGTACTGCGGGAAATGGACTATTCTTGACATGTTTTTAAAAGTGGTAGCCTTCAAAAAATTTGGAGAGTTTATAAACATTTTTCAACTTTGAATAAATTAAGCAGATATAGTTGAAGATTTTCTGTGGCAAGTATAATCGTTTCACGCAATGTTAAAATATAAGCTTTTTAAACCACGTTAAGGGCACAAAATATGGCATGTCTATGATCTATATTGAAATGTAAGCAAACAAAAACAAAATAAAAAATTAACTACTTTTTCTCCAGACTTGCTCAACAGCATTTGCGTAAATTTCACAAACGTCATTGTTGAACTTTAAATTTTGTATAAATTATGCTGGCTTCACATTGTCCAGCCATTTCCGGTAAGTTCATAAATAGCCTCAGTACAACATAAATAATCAAACTGCTTCAAATTTTACACACCATGAAGAATATAACGTTTAAGCTTGGCGAGATGAAATTGATCTGCCCAGAAATGTAACCACAGTTGCTAACAATAGAAAAATATTAAGCAATTTTTTTTCTCGAAATCTGCTCGACAGTATCTGTCAAATTTGTCTGTAAGTTATTTATTATTAAAAGAAAACATTAAAATTTTAAATGCTGATCGGTATCAAATGCTACAAAAGAGGAAAAAAATATATGAACAACTCCTATTTTCAAAACGCTAATCAGTCCTCGAACATATTTGTATGAATGCGTCCTGACGTAAAGATCTTTTCAGTTTATACAAATAATGCATATCCACTGTCGATTAAAGCAGTATTCTTTCTTTAAGGTCTTTACATTTATTACAAGTAATGCTGATGTCTTTACATTGATTACATGCAATGCTGATGTCTTTACAATGATTACATGCAATGCTGATGTCTTTACATTGATTACATGCAATGCTGATGTCTTTACATTGATTACATGCAATGCTGATGTCTTTACATTGATTACATGCAATGCTGATGTCTTTACATTGATTACATGCAATGCTGATGTCTTTACAATGATTACATGCAATGCTGATGTCTTTACATTGATTACATGCAATGCTGATGTCTTTACAATGATTACATGCAATGCTGATGTCTTTACATTGATTACATGCAATGCTGATGTCTTTACATTGATTACATGCAATGCTGATGTCTTTACATTGATTACATGCAATGCTGATGTCTTTACATTGATTACATGCAATGCTGATGTCTTTACATTGATTACATGCAATGCTGATGTCTTTACAATGATTACAAGTAATGCTGAAGGGCTAACAAATATGCTCATTGTTAATATAAGCAGAAAGTAACAAGCATTGACAGAAAGCTTTTGATATTAAAAGTGTTATGTGTATTTAATTTAATTGTTCATTTGTTAGTTTGAAATTTTTAAATTCCATTACATTACATTAATATTGTTTACTGGACTTGATCTTATCCAAAGTCGAATTCAGTTCTGTTTGACCTGATTGACATTTAACAATTTTTAATTTCATTGAGGTAAACAACTAATATTAACAACATTGTATGTATTTGCTGACCTAGTTCTAAAATCAGTCACAGTTTGGGTAAATTTCTTTTAATTTTCTTTATCTTTTTTTTATCTTTCTCAGAGTAAGAATCATTAAGTCAAGGTCACGTGACAAGTAGCATGTATCAATTGTTATAAACTTCTATTTTTTCCAGAAGAATGAACTTTCGACCTTCATTTGGGAATCTGTTTTGAGTCTAATTAGCATATAACTTGCTTTTGATAGAAATTTGTTAGTATGGCTCGAGATAATTGATACGTTAAGTTGTTATTATGTTATGACCAATTTGGGTTGAAGTTTTATTTTGTTAAAATTATTGAATTAAAGTGATTCTCTTCCCTGGAAATACAAAATTGCTCCTTCAAAATTCTTGATATTGACATTTATTAGACGTTATAATGAATTAAAAGCTGGAATAATATTTTTGTGTTTCAACAAATGACTGTTGACACAGTAGCACTTCGCTGAACATAACAGATGTCGTCACCTTCCATTTTATGGGGACTCGAACTCAGTTTCATTCAGGATGTTTTATTACTAGGACTTTTATTTTTAATTCTTGGATTATTATTGGATTTATTTAGTAAAACCCTAAGGTTTTTTTTTCTTATTTTTAACTTTTAATTCTAGGGAAATAAATTATTTGTTACATTTTACAAAGCTTGTTCTGTTAACTCTTTTCTGTTCCTTATTTTAAGAGCATATAACTCGTAATAAAACATTGGGTAATCGTTAAGGATATATAAATGTTGGCTATAATATTTCCAGAAAACTTTGTATTATGAAATTTAAGTTCTCCAATTTTTTTTACCTTTTTAAATCGTAAGTATTAGTTCACATTTTATGAACCTTTAGTGAAATCAAAGGCTTTGATCAGTGTCATTAAAAGGGGAGATCTTTCTTTTAAATCCTACACAGGAACAGTTAGACTTTTCAAAATAAGTTTTCTTTGGCTTGCCAGAAAATATGATCTTTTTGAGACAAAAGTTTCTTTAGCGAAGCAAGAAATAAAAACCAGTTGGTTCAGTATTTGGTGGAAAAGAATAGTTTGGATAAAAGTGCTTTGGTTTCGATCAGCAAATCTTATTAGACTTTGACATAAGAGTAAAGGAATTAAAATTAAAATAAGAGATGGAATTAGAGTCAAGAAAGCTTGAACTTCAGAAAGAGGAGAAGCAAATGCAAGTAGATAAAGAAGAAAGAGAGAGAGGAGAATGCAGTTGCAGAGAGAGAGAGAGAGAGAGAGAGAGAGAGAGAGAGAGAGAGAGAGAGAGAGAGAGAGAGAGAGAGAGAGAGAGAACTGCAATTACAATTAGAGAAAGAGGTGAGAGAGATACAGTCAGATGCAAGCAGAGAAGGAAGAAAAGGAAAATAAATTTAGATTCAGAGAAATAGAGCATGCAACTAAAAAGCACATTCGCACTTCACATACAAATTCACGTTTTGATGTCACTATGAATATTAGGTTAGTGCCCCTTTTAGAGAAAAAGAAGTACACAAATAATTTCCTTATTCTGAAAGACTTGCTCAAAAGGTCGAAAATTTCAACTGGCCAAAGGAGTATTGGACTTTATTATTACAATGTATATTTACTGGTAAAGTGGCAATATTTACAATTCACTGTCACTATAGAAATGTGCTATGATCTGGTTAAGGAATGCATCTTAAAGTGTTGCCAGTTAGTCCGCGAGGCTTTTCGACAAAAGTTCAGGAACTATCGAAAAAGAAGCTGGACAAACTTATGTCGAATTTGCAAGAGAAAAGAGCAGTTATTTGATAGATGGTGCTTAGCCAAGAAAGTTGATAAAGATTACGAAAATCTAAGACAACTTGTATTACTTGAAGAGTTCAAGAACTGTGTCCAGAGTGACATTAAAATTATCTTGATGAGCATAAGGTCGAAACTTTGGAAAATGCTGCTTGTGCTTCTGATGAGTATTTCTTAGCTCATGCAATTTATTTCGTAGGCAAAAAGCAAACTCAGCAGTCTTCTGATAAAAATGATTTAAACCTAATACGAGCCCTTCTAAATTTCAATCTGGCACAAAACTTTTAGAAATCAAGCTTCTGATAAGCTTGATAAGAAATCCTTATATCGTTCTATATTTACCTATTGCAAGAAGAAAGGACACGTTATTTCTGATTGCTACAAATTGAAATATAAGCATCAGAATCAAGATAGACCTATTCCAAATGCTCCTATTTCTAAGAGGTAAAGGTTACGGTCAAAGATTGAAAACAATACATTTGATGGGTCTCATAAAGCCCAGACTGATTTTATTATGGAGAATTATGAACAGAACATGTCGAATGGTTCTATATCACTCTTGGGTGGTTCAGATAATCATGTCCATATTATAATTTCAAGTGGCACAGGAACTTCTGTCTTTTTTAATCATGTCTTAGCCTTTTCTGAGAAATCTTCTTGTAATGAGAGTGGCTTTGTTAGTGTTCGTCTCCTATGTGTAAATTTGTCATGAGACTTGGTCTCAAGACACGTGACAGTCGGTATCATTTATTCTTTACCCGTTGAGGACATTCATTTATTACTAGACAAAGGCCTGTGAGGTTGCTAGAGCTAATCTACACTCTACTCATCCAAAATTGAAACTAAAGTATCATAAAAAAACACAGTCTGTTGATCACGCATTCAAAATTGAAACGAAAGTATCATAAAAACACAGTCTGTTGATCACGCATTCAAAATTGAAACTAAGGTATCATAAAAAACACAGTCTGTTGATCACGCATTCAAAATTGAAACTAAGGTATCATAAAAAACACAGTCTTGATCACGCATTCAAAACTGAAACTAAGATATCATAAAAACACAGTCTGTTGATCACGCATTCAAAATGTAAACTAAGGTATCATAAAAAACACAGTCTGTTGATCACGCATTCAAAATTGAAACTAAGGTATCATAAAAAACACAGTCTGTTGATCACGCATTCAAAATTGAAACTAAAGGATCATAAAAAAACAGTCTGTTGATCACGCATTCAAAATTGAAACTAAAGTATCATAAAAACACAGTCTGTTGATCACGCATTCAAAATTGAAACTGAGGTATCATAAAAACACAGTCTGTTGATCACGCATTCAAAATTGAAACTGAGGTATCATAAAAACACAGTCTGTTGATCACGCATTCAAAATTTAAACTAAAGTATCATCAAAACACAGTCTGTTGATCACGCATTCAAAATTGAAACTAAAGTATCATAAACACACAGTCTGTTGATCACGCATTCAAAATCGAAACTGAGGTATCATAAGAACACAGTCTGTTGATCACGCATTCAAAATTGAAACTAAAGTATCATAAAAACACAGTCTGTTGATCACGCATTCAAAATTGAAGCTAAGGTATCATAAAAACACAGTCTGTTGATCAGGCATTCAAAATTGAAACTAAAGTATCATAAAAACACAGTCTGTTGATCACGCATTCAAAATTGAAACTAAAGTATCATAAAAACACAGTCTGTTGATCACGCATTCAAAATTGAAACTGAGGTATCATTAAAACACAGTCTGTTGATCACGCATTCAAAATTGAAACTAAGGTATCATAAAAACACAGTCTGTTGATCACGCATTCAAAATTGAAACTAAAGTATCATAAACAACACAGTCTGTTGATCACGCATTCAAAATTGAAACTAAAGTATCATAAAAACACAGTCTGTTGATCACGCATTCAAAATTGAAACTAAAGTATCATAAACACACAGTCTGTTGATCACGCATTCCAAATCGAAACTGAGGTATCATAAAAACACAGTCTGTTGATCACACATTCAAAATTGAAACTAAAGTATCATAAAAACACAGTCTGTTGATCACGCATTCAAAATTGAAACTAAAGCATCATAAAAACACAGTCTGTTGATCACGCATTCAAAATTGAAGCTAAGGTATCATAAAAACACAGTCTGTTGATCACGCATTCAAAATTGAAACTAAAGTATCATAAAAACACAGTCTGTTGATCACGCATTCAAAATTGAAACTAAAGTATCATAAACACACAGTCTGTTGATCACGCATTCAAACTTGAAACTAATGTATAATAAAAAAACACAGTCTGTTGATCACGCATTCAAAATTGAAACTAAAGTATCATAAAAACACAGTCTGTTGATCACGCATTCAAAATTGAAGCTAAGGTATCATAAAAACACAGTCTGTTGTTCACGCATTCAAAATTGAAACTAAAGTATCATAAAAACACAGTCTGTTGATCACGCATTCAAAATTGAAACTAAGGTATAATAAAAAAAAAACACAGTCTGTTGATCACGCATTCAAAATTAAAACTAAAGTATCATAAAAATACAGTCTGTTGATCACGCATTCAAAATTGAAGCTAAGGTATCATAGAAACACAGTCTGTTGATCACGCATTCAAAATTGAAACTAAAATATCATAAAAACACAGTCTGTTGATCACGCATTCAAAATTGAAACTAAAGTATCATAAAAACACAGTCTGTTGATCACGCATTCAAAATTGAAACTAAGGTATAATAAAAAACACAGTCTGTTGATCAGGCATTCAAAATTGAAACTAAAGTATCATAAACACACAGTCTGTTGATCACGCATTCAAAATCGAAGCTAAGGTATCATAAAAACACAGTCTGTTGATCAGGCATTCAAAATTGAAACTAAAGTATCATAAAAACACAGTCTGGTGACAGAGTTCTGGCTCCCTTGTCTACACCACAAAATCCTCTTCAGGCCAAGCATTGTGGTGTCCACACAGTTGAGAAGGAAGCAAATGATTTAAATTACACCATGAATAATTATGGGAGGCAAAAACAAATACAACGTTGCCACATAAAAATTTTAAAGAAATATATTGAGAGAGATAGCCAGTTTGATCATGCAATTAATTTAGTTGTAACTGTCACACTCAGCGAGGATTTAAGTGAAGAAAAACAGACACTATTAATTTTGGAGTGACAAATCTTAGAAATTCAGAATTTATTAATAGTATGGGCCAGAAACTTTCACATTTACAATAACAAGAAAGGAATGAACATAAGCAGTTATTATTTGATTATGGGCACGTATTTCCAGATGTTCCTACTTGAACAAACAAAATTTACCATTACGTTGAAGTTATAAATTCCAAACCTGACAAACAACGCTCATTTTTGACGAACGCTCTCGAACAGGAATACTTGGAAAAAGAAATTCAGTATTTTCTGGAAAATGATTTCCTAGAACTGAGTAAAAGTGACTGGAGTTCACCATGTATACTTGTTCCAAAACCAGATAAAACTTTCCGCATGTGCAATGAGTATAGAAAGGTGATCAGTGTGACTAAAAAATATTAATTTCCATTATCACCAATCGATGAATTTATTGATGAAATTCGAACTGCAAAGTATGTAGCCAAATTAGACCTTCTAAAAGGATTTTGACAAATTCTACTGACAGAAAGGGCACGAAAATTTGGCATTCGTGGCTCATAATGGACTATATATATATATCTGTTATTTGATGCATGGTCAATGTTTGAAAGTTTGTTTTCCTATTTTGTTTTTAATAGCAGGGACCCACTTGTCTTGAGTAGACCGGCTTATTGACTGGAATCTAAATGTATGGATTTTGAATTTATTCCAGATTTATTATATTCTGGTTACAGAGATGGTGAACATAAATTTTACTAGAGACCTTATTTATGAAAAATAGTTTCCTTCAAAAATAAAATACATTGTCATAAACGTCAAACCGAATCCTCTAACCGAATCAAAATTCCTCTAAAGGTGATAGCGATTTTTGTTTCTTTATCGCTGACGCCTGTTTTCATTTTTTATGCGTGTTCGTTTACTCGTCGGTTGGTCGCCACCTTCACTATTGATATAATTAAATCATTGTTATATCACTAATGGAATCTCACACAGCTAAACTAGCTCGACAGCGACTAGAGACAATTGAAAAATATGTTCCAGTCCGTGATTTTGTCCAAAAAAAATTACAAGCGTATGAGGAGTCTCCTGTGAAATTTGCAGAAAACGCAGAATAATTATTTAAACCGGTTACAAAGGCTACCAAAAATCTTCTTCCCATGTTAGAGAAAACCGCTTTAGTAACTGTGCAAATATCAGAGATGACTAAGAAAACATAAAAAAGATTATAGGAGAACTTTCAATTGAAATAGCTGCTTTTCAGCCAAAATTACAAGAAGAACAAACACTTGATAGTGTTGACAAAATTTGTGAGGAGGTCGGCGATGTGAGGGGTTTTGTCACGCCACCAAACCAAAGACCAAAACCACCAGCCCGATTTACCGTAGACGCTCGTAGACTAATTCGAGAAAACGATATTATGGTTGCAGCAACTGGATATCGATACCGTGATAAATCATTAGATCCAGCCACCGCTAGTGTTTCATAAAATAATTGGGTTTCGTTTGTATTTCGAAGGTCTCATGATATATCTAGAATCACCTTTAAATACAAGGTTGAATTTGCAAATTTTGGGAAACAAGTAGAACAAGTTAAAAAAGCCCCATTACCAGGATATAAGTCATGGTCAGAAAAATTGATATTCTGCCCACATCGTACTGAAGTAGAAGGAACAACTGAAAGTGGCATAGGTATAAAGGTACCATGGAAAGTGGTCCTATTACTCCATGTCCCAATAATGTCCTTGCCGATGTTGAACGACTAGAAATCCTCATCGGCGGAAAACGATCAGGTAATAATTCCCCAGAAATTATTTATGAAGCAGCTGATATTTGTCAGATTGTTTACAGACGGTATAATGGACATTAATGTTTATCGGTCCCTTATCGATGAAATCGTTGACGATTACTACAGTGATTCAATTAGATTAGTGATAAGACAAGATGTTAGTACATAATGCTCAACGTTGACCAGTAATGGACAGGGTGATAAATTTGATATTACTTACGTAAAAAGCGATTTACGGTGAAGAATTCGATGATTTGTTTACTGTCTATTCAGAAGGATTTCTCCATAAGCAATACCGATTAAAAAGCAACTTGTGATGAAAGCCATTTTACGCTATTCGTGAAAAGGTATTGCTGCTGATTGATGATGTTATTATCAAAGCATTCTCAGCAATCAAGGATAGACTAACACGATTGATACGGCGAAAACCCGAGCTAGTAATATTACCCAGAACTGAAGTTCTATCTGCAAATGTTAGTAAAAATAATAAAACAAGCTGCAAATGAAAACTTAGCAGAGTTGACTGGTGTATCACTATCAGAAAAAAAACTGGAAGTTTAATAGTGGTAAGTGGTCTTCGCATTAGACGATGACAAGTATAATAAAAGCGTTCAACGTTATCCCGCATTCGACATGGATGCACCTGTACTAAAAGATGAGTTTCTACGCGATTATCAGTATTATTCTTATGACGTACGTGTACGTAACGCACGATAAAGATTAGAATTATAAGTTCCGGATACAAGCAGATATTTATTGCCTACTGAGGCATTCATTGAGTGAGATATAAGGTAGACTTTTAAAAGCAGACGATGCAGCATACGGAATTGGTGATCGAGTTGGGTTTGTTAAAACGGAGTCATGGCTATATTTACTAGGGCCACATACATCATTGATGGAAAAATATTGAATCATGCCTGGAAAACATTGACGATGCCACATTTGTATTTGTTCTTGCAAGATACAGCGATGATTACTCGAGATCAGCTGGTCCATCAGCTGGTGCAAAGGATACAATTCATCATTCAGAAAGCAGAAACGCGACACTAAATGTAGCTGGAAGTGAAGTTGCACCAATGAACAAAAACGTGAACTTGGGATTCGCAGTACGTCGAACATTGTTAAATGGTGACTGAAAATTTTCGTGTGTGATTCAAATGTCACATACATTTGGATTGTGCAGAAATGTTAGAAAAGTTATATTTGCCGCTAAACACACAGTGGTACTTGTTAAAGAAGCCACCGACAATGATGCAACATATCGTGATGCTACTGTTAATGCAGGTAAAGTTTTACTAACCAAACTTTCGTTGCAGATGCTGATGATGACTCCATCGATCGATGAAGAACGATGGTCACTCTCTTTCATGGATCAAGGTGGTAAATCAATATCTTCATGGTTGACGATGACCACAGACAGTATTCAATGTAATGCTGCTTTTTTATTCACATTACATATAGCATCACAGCAGTGGGTGTCAGCACTACAACGAATATTTATCGTGTTTTAGGAAAATGCCAGAGTAGATTTGCATGAGCCAAATCCTATGTTTGAGTGAAGTTTCTTTGAGGATAAATGGTCATCAAGAACTTTCTGAAGTAGTGTTGCTGAATTTTTAACACAATCATTTTGCACGTACTTATCATCGGTTGATGACATTTATGGGGCCTAATCAGAATGTTAATTCAGGTGTACAGATTTCTCAGCGGGATTTTACAACGTTGTACCAGTTTTACTATATTTCACTATAACATTTAGATTTATTCAGACAATCTGTCATTGATACACACTTTCGAGCTCGTGTAGCTCTACAACCCGCTAGTGGTTATAGATCAATCGCTGTTATATTCTAAGTCAAAATAAATGCTACTTGAACGTGTTGTTGCACGAATGAGAGTCATTGATGCTCCAGTAGAAATCATGTAATTAAATCGCTCATGATATTATGTCAGTCTTGCTCTTGGTCAGATTAAAAAATTACAACCAGCATCAAAAGAAAAGCGGGAAATAAAACTATCACTAAAAATGAATAAATCCAAGATGGTCAGAATAAACTATCATTGCCAGAACGTCTATTCAGGCACTTCATTGAAGCCAAACAATAAAAGACTAGCATAGGACTAAATCTTTCTGCGAACGCCATTAAAGACATCGCTAAGACTGGTGGCATATCTCAATTTCTTGTACCTTTATCAGCATTAATAGCTGCTGAAGCTCCCGCTGTTGCAAAAATAGCTGCGCTTTGTTGCTGTTGGAACTGCTGCTGCAATGGCACTAAACAAAGCAATAGGTCATGGAATAAAAACTTCTTAAAAAAGAGGAAAAGGGTCTAAGACTGCAATGAACTCCCAATTCATGATACGGAAAGGGTTTAAGGCTTCCCGGGACACTTCGTTGATTCTTCCTATGTCCAATTTTGATTTACTTCACGCTGCTGCGTGATTAAACGTCAAAATCGTCAGAGGTGTTTTTATGTGTAATCAATTAGCACACAAACCAAACACGACTGAAAGTGGTATCTTGTCGATGGAAGTTTTGGTCCAGGTACAACATATAATCACTAATACAACACTGCCAGAAACCACAATGATATCAGCAAGTTCAACCAATCCTGAGTTCAGCGTGGTTTTTCCAACTGCGAATCCAGGGAAAGAAATCACGCAGGTACAATTACGAGTTTATTATAGTTGGTCAAATATCAGGTCGAAATCGTTTGGTGGATTACAAATACACAACTCGTTAGTATTTGCCAATAAAAAATAAACCTGATGAAATTCCCGATTGGCAAATTGTAAATATACTTACAGGCAGTTATCAAATAGAACAGATCAACGATAAATTCCTACGCAGAATCAAATATATCACGGGAAAAGAATCCAAAAAAATCCATTACTGATCCCGAGTCAACTTAATCAGCGGCGATTGAAATATCCACGCCAGATAATGCTGTAGATATGTATCAATCATAAATAAGAAATGTGCTTGGCTGACCAGAAGTTGCTCCTGCTCATCAAGGAGAACGGCCACACTGAGATAATTATACTACAGACGAAAAAGGATACAATGGAGAATGTACTACTTTCTATTATAGTCTACATGGCACTAGAATGTGGGATTTTATATCACGTGTCCTGCGCCAAACCCATACACAGGAGAAGACATAAGCTGGAATTTTCAATATGATCGTAATAAACAAACGTACAATACTTGATAAAATTACAGAACAATTTGATTATATGACTTTTATTTATAATGTTTACATAAATGAACTACGAAATAGATTTGGCAATTACATAAAAGACTACCACAATGAGGAGGTTGGAAATGAAATTATTAAAAATGTGAGAGTAATAAATAAAATCGAGGAAGACATTGAAATTACCAATAATAAATTTGTGCGAACTGTTATTGCTATAACGGATAACAAGGAAGAATGTTTAAGAAAACTATCAGTATCTGAAGCCAATTTACCAAAATTCAAATTTTGCAAAGATTATATCAAGGTTGATAATGTTATCAACGAATAATTTCCACAAATCATCGAAGCATGGGGAAAGATAACTAATATATCTCTTGCTATTATAAATATAACATCGACGATCGCAGTCAATCTAGCATGGGACATCACTGATGACAGTTGTCAACTAGATCTTGAATAAATCCAGTCAGGCCCAGCAAGGATACATTATATATACATTTTCTCTTAAGTGGCTCCTGGATACTTGATTGTATCAGGACCAATTAATTCTGTTTATCTGCGATATCATAATTCACTATTATCACGGATACATTACACACTTACTGACCAGACCGGGTACTTGTTGGATTTGAGGGAAGCATCGCTAAATATAAATCTGGATGTGAAATCGTAAATCTTGCGCCAAGAAAATAAAAAAGTATGTCAAATAAATTATCTGAATTAATATGATCTGATTCATAATAAATATCAGTATTCAAAAAAAAAATAAATGCTACAATCCGATTCTGAATAAATATTGGTATAATCTGATTCTGAATAAATATTATTATCATAATAAAAATAAGTATTTTTATCAGAATACAAATAAATATTATCAGATTAAATTAAAATTAATCTGATTTTGCTTAAGTGTTATTATCAGAATGAAAAAAAATTATTATTATCAAAATAAAATAAATATTATTATAATCTGATTCTGAATAAATATTATAATCTGACTCTGAATAAATATTATTATTAGAATTAAAATAAATATTATTATCAGAATTAAAATAAATATTATTATCAGAATTAAAATAAATATTATTATCAGAATTAAAATAAATATTATTATCAGAATTAAAATAAATATTATCAGAATAAGTATTATAATCTGATTCTGTACATAAGTATATATATTTAATTATGTAAGTATTTCTTGTGGCTGTTCATAAATGTATATGTTTAAATGTTTTGTCACTCTCTAAAATTGCTAGAATATTGTTTGGTAATGTAAGGGTTCACATGGGGGTTGTGCTGTTCATAGAGCTAAGTTAACTACTAATATCAACTACAATAAAATTCAAAAATATTTTCTTGCTTTATTCAGAAGTAGCAGCGTGCTTAAATATTATTCGCTGATCATACTTATTTGAAAATGCCGATTTAGTTATATTATTTGCAACAAAATGTATTGAAAGCCTGCAAATATAAAAATATTTGCCAGCTGCATATGTCGATGGAAAGATTATTTCATCGCCAGTCTCAAAATTCGTAGCTTTAACTAATCTTGGAGAATTATTATGGTTACCAGTTCCACCAAATTTGCAATTCTGGCTTTGTGTAACAGGTCGTAAATGATTCAAAGAGGTATCAAGTTGTCTTCCAGTGATATGATCAGTCACAGGGCCATTTTCAATTTTTCGATGAACACAAATCTATATTAATAATAACCTTTTTGCCAACACTGAACATGAGATACCCAGTATTAATGACAGAACCGACTGATTTATTTAATCGACAATGCTATCATATGATGCCTCATAATAATTTTAGATGTAATGCTTCACAAATTCATTTTGCACCATTTATATAATATTATTTTTCTAAATTCTTATTTTGAAAATCCAGCGAGATAGTCTTCAGCGTTTCTTATGGGAGAATCGACGTCATCGGTATCATTTTTTTTATTATAATATCGTTTTAGATCTCTGTACTTTTTAAACTACCACATTGCACACACAACTGAGTTTCTCCTCTGATTCTAAAACTACACTTCAAGAACTATTTTGGACTTAGACTTTCTCATCAGACGCTTTGCATGATGTATCCATATAATTCATTTACACAACCTTTTCTGCAATATATATATATATATATATATATATATATATATATATATATATATATATATATATATATATATATATATATATATATATATATATATATATAGATGCAATAAACTGACGACGAACAGTACGAAACTAGTAACTAACTAGCCTAAGCGCTTTCGACTCTTAATGAGTCTTTTTCAAAGGCAAATACAAAACATAGTTACGACAAACAAATAAACACAAAAACGTTGCGTTTGTAAACCTCTACATTTCTATCTTCACATGTGCTCAAACTATAAATACAACCAGCTTGTATAGACTAGTTGCGGAAACAGAAAACGTTGTATAATTCCCTAAAAGTCTACAAGCCAAAGCGACATCTATTTTTACTTTGTGTACATATGTAACGCATATTATATCCCGGATATTTGGTTCTATACCGGTTATTCTTATAGTAAAAATTGAAGGATAAGAAGACTTAGAAAATGTTAAATTCTACTAGTGCATAGTTTTCATTTTCTAGTCTTCTTGGTTTAGACCGCTTGGTTTCAATGTTCTAAGGCGGCGTATCCAGTATGATTCCTTTTCCTTCCTGGTTTCGGAACTCCAGCTGTTGCACTAGTAGAATTTAACATTTTCTAAGTCTTTTTATCCTTCAATTTTTACTATAAGAATAACCGGTATAGAACCAAATATCCGGGATATAATCTGCGTTACAAATGTACACAAAGTAAAAATAGATGTCGCTTTGGCTTGTAGACTTTTAGGGAATTATACAACGTTTTCAGTTTCCGCAACTAGTCTATACAAGCTGGTTGTATTTATAGTTTGAGCACATGTGAAGATAGAAATGTAGAGGTTTACAAACGCAACGTTTTTGTGTTTATTTGTTTGTCGTAACTATGTTTTGTATTTGCCTTTGAAAAAGACTCATTAAGAGTCGAAAGCGCTTAGGCTAGTTAGTTACTAGTTTCGTACTGTTCGTCGTCAGTTTATTGCATCTATTTTAATTAATCCCTGACAAACGTGATCCCTTGGTGGATCCAGTACGCTTGAGAGGGTTGTTATTCGCCATATGATTTGTATTCTTTATATATATATATATATATATATATATATATATATATATATATATATATATATATATATATATATATATAATGTTTTTTGGGTCCTTAGGTGCTTTATTTCTCCAATTTGATACAACAATCCTAGACACCAATGCCACTTTATTTGATAAATATACACTATGCAATAAACTTGATTAAATGCATGATGGTCAGACTTTTTATGCATACTGAATACATTTGTTCAAGGTGAAAGAGTCAAGGACATTATACAGCAATAAACTGAATTTTCAACAGATTCACGGAAACGCTTCACAAAGGTCAAGATGCAAACTTTGTCATTATGTCTGGCATTCGGGCATTTTCTTACACGGTCAACCTTTATCATTGCTTGCAATAACTGAGTACAGGGGAAAATATCGCCAACTTTCTGTATTTGTGAGACTTGACTTCAACACAGTTTATTATTGTTTACTGGCTGTGAAAAGAGTGTGAGGCGGGATGTACTATTAAGACGATTGTCTTTATTCATATAATACTATATCTTGGGCAGAAAACTACTTTTATTTCACATGATTCTAGTATATAATTTTGACTTGAATTGAGCAGGACTGCAGTAGATCAAGGGATACAAATTGTCATGAGACTGTCTTGATATGAAAGAGTTGTTTCCCTTAGACGGTGTCTGATCTAATTGCTTGACGTTGAATCTAGTTGGGGGTGGGGGTGTGATAATGTTTGCCCGACGATCGCATGTAAGTTCATCAGATCGAGAGTTTCAGTCTAAAGAAAGTGATTCTATAGGCTGCTGATCACATCCTCCGCCATAAAAAGCCGTGCATTTTCTTGCTTTGCTCACTAACCGAACTAATGTCTTATTACTAATGTGTTGAAACTTAAGTTCAATTAAACGTCATTCATGGCAAAAAATGCCGATGGCCAGTTTTGTAATATTGCTGGCATTTTTCGGACACTAGAATCGCCCGGAGTTTTGTAAACTGTATCCAGTCTTGTGTCCAGAGATCTGACTGTTTGTGTATTTCACAACGGCTACCAAACTATGCGATCACAATTCAGCTGAATTACCTGCGAATTCAGCGAAAACCACCGTCCCGGACATTATTTATGCCGATTCTGGGACATCCCAGGTGAATTCAAATATCAACTGAAGTGCCATAAAAGAATGATGAATTTAAATTCCACATTTTGTTGAAAATGATAAAGTATAATACATTTGTGGGAGCAATTGACATAATAATATGGATGAAGTTAAAGAAAATTCAAGATCATAAAACACCATGTGGTCCGTTAGAATCTTATCAAATAAAGCGTTTTCACGTATATAGTAGTTGTTGGCATCACAAACAACAGTTTCCGTTTAAAACTATGGTCATCAAAATGCTAAGAAATAGTTTGCAGCCATTTGATCTGCTACGAAAAAATTATAGTCATGTTTTTTGTGATTATGAGTGTGCATAGACTAACAATGTAACCTAATCATGTCTACATCGTAAATGATTAAAAATATTATTTTGTTTTGACGTAAATGCAGAGTTGAATATGGACACCGTTTTCAATCCAAAATCAATTAATCTACTTATTTTTCAAAGACTCAAATTTTGTAACTTTCCTTAAATTTAAATTTGACAAATAAACATTATCGGATCTTTTGGCGGCAAAGAATCACCTCCAGGATGGTATATATAAATCAGTAAGGGACCAACAACCTCCATACGATAGAGTATTTTCTCAAATTTTCCTCAATTAAACTATTCTCTGTTAAATTCTTTACAACATCCCGGAGTTAAAAAAAATAATGAAAAACGTAACTTGTAGGATAAAATGTAATTAAAACACTTAACCTAAATAAAATATTTTAGGAAATGAGGTTTATTTTAATGTGCAATATTCGGGGAAATTTAGAGTGATACATATGCTATCGTGACAATTGACTTTCCTTTTTATATTTGTTACTACTGATACACATACATATGACCGTCTGCACTTTTATTGTTGATCAATTAATAATAATTGTTTCCATGCCCCTTTATCCAGCATTGCGATTGATACAAGGAAATAGGCACGCACAAAAATAAGAAAACAACAACAACAACAAAAACCTTAACCAAGCAAACAAGGCAAAACTAAACAAAGAAACACACAAGTAATTAGTTAATAATACCAGAATGGAACTTTTCGTGTATCAAATTGTCCTTCTTGTGCACTGTGCTTAAAATATCTTCATAAAATAAGTATCAACTTATCTTCACCTACAAGTTTTTTCACCACAGTTATCGGTGTACAAGCGTTACGTTAAAAATATGTCAAAGAAAAGTCCTCTCCACTGTGTTGAGGCTCTTTCCAGGTGACGTGTACGTCAAACAGTACCTTATCAGTTCTTTACAGGAGTTTTACGATAAAGTGTTTAATATACGTACAAAATTGTACATTTCCTGGAAATTTTAAAAAAAAAAAAACAAAACAAAACAACCTAATAAATGTTTTTCTTTGTTTGGCATATCCAGCAATTAAACATACTATAAATAAAGAGTAAAATAAAAAAGAGGCTAAGAAATCCTATCAATGAAAATTTTCAACAAAACAGAGAAAACTAATACATGATTATTTCTTTATCTGATAGAATATAGCTTGTATTAATCTCTGCCACTCTGTTAAATAAGTGAATTAATTCTAACTTGAATTAATAGAAAAATTCAAGCGATTAACTTTTGTTAAGATTTGTATACTATGACAAGGTAATATACTTCAATTTGTTGACTAAACATGTTGGAGTAATTTGAGGACACATTTAATTATCGCATAGATTTTTAATCTGATATTGAATTCTTTTGGAAATATTCTGAAAAGAATGTTTGGTTTCATGACCTTCTTCTCATTTCTCATTTCTTGCTATGAAAGGGAAATACTATAAATTAAGGAATGGCTTTGTCCATGATGATGATGATGATGATGATGATGATGATGATGATGATGAGAGAGAGAGAGAGAGAGAGAGAGAGAGAGAGAGAGAGAGAGAGAGAGAGAGAGAGAGAGAGAGAGAGAGAGAGAGAGAGAGAGAGAGAGAGAGAGAGAGAGAGAGAGACTCTCTAAAGGAAGATGTCACTCATAGCCGTGTAGATACGTCTTTGGGGAAAATAGCGATGCAAGAGAGGTACGATGGAATCGACTGTAAAAAAAGACATTATTCTGGCTCTTCAATGAACGAACCTTATTTAAATAATATATATATATATATATATATATATATATATATATATATATATATATATATATATATATATACACACATACACAATCTTACATTCTAGAAATACATCTCATAAAGATTTTATATTTAACATACACGAAATACATATAAAATGATACTTTTCCTCCAACTTCCTACATTTGATTAATTTCTGCTTTTCACAATAAATACAAGTACTTAGATCTCTACTGAATTCAAGGAAGCCAAAGAGTATAAAATTCAATAATTGTATGTATATATATATATATATATATATATATATATATATATATATATATATATATATATATATATATATATATATATATATGTATGTATGTATGTATGTATGTATGTATGTATGTATGTATGTATGTATGTATGTATGTATGTATGTATGTATGTATGTATGTATGTATGTATGTATGTATGTATGTATGTATGTATGTATGTATGTATGTATGTATGTATTCATGTGTGTATGTGTGCGTTCGTGCGTGCGTATGTATGTATGTATGTATGTATGTATGTATGTATGTATGTATGTATGTATGTATGTATGTATGCATGTATGTATGCATTTGTGTATGTGTGTGTGTGCGTTCGTGCGTGCGTATGTATGTATGTATGTATGTATGTATGTATGTATGTATGTATGTATGTATGTATGTATGTATGTATGTATGTATGTATGTATGTATGTATGTATGTATGCATGCATGCATGCATGCATGTATGTATGTATGTATGCATGTGTGTATGTGTGTGTGCGTTCGTGCGTGCGTATGTATGTATGTATGCATGTATGTATGTATGTATGTATGTATGTATGTATGTATGTATGTATGTATGTATGTATGTATGTATGTATGTATGTATGTATGTATGTATGTATGTATGTATGTATGTATGTATGTATGTATGTATGTATGTATGAGCTTTAAGTGTGAACCAAATAAGGCAGGAACGAATAATGAACAAACATTTGAAATAGAAGTGTATAGAAACATCAGAAGTAGTATATAAAATATAGTACTAAGAAATATAAATGTTCAGTTGTTTGTATCATTCATTTTGTGACACAGTGTCGTAACTAACGCGGGCGGGGGGGGGAGCTGACGGGGTGATTGTCCTGGGTGCTATAGGTTTCGGGGCTTTAAATAGCTAATTTTGTTTTTTGAAAATAACCAAAATTGTGTTTACAGATTTGTTACTCTCTAATCCAGACCGTTCAGCAAATTACATAACGCACCTGTAATACAAGAGTTTACAAACTCATTGGATGCTAGCGTGTGCTTCAAGGACAAACTTCAATTCTAGACACAGGAGCCCCCCTTCCCCCCACAACTAGGTGATCCTCTTTCGCAAAACAGCGAGTGAGAGGGATTCAGACTTTGATCAATGCTATCCCCGGGACATTAATTAGTTCAAAATAGACTCCAATTTTCGAATCCGTGAGACTATCCCTAGTTGTTAGATTTATGTGAAGGGATATGGAAGTCTATATTTTTCTAAGCGCCATTAGTTTTCGTTAATCTCAACTAATGCCAATATTTTTAATATCGACATTTTAATTCTTGTCAGTTGCTGTTTGGTTGAATCGTGTTTGTTTTGACAGCTGTGTATTGCGTTTGGTGGTGATCAGTGACTTCAAACTTCAAAACGTTACAGTGATTGTAGAGCAATATACATTAGATTTTAGTTTGGTTTTAATCCCGCCAAATTTGGGAGCACTGTTTTGAAGAAAAAGTAAGTTTTAGGAGCTCATGTCGCTTCCCAAAATCCCCCAAGCTGGTAGGAGGCGGCACACGAACCCATTAACACTCTACCGGCCTCGACCCTTCGGACCTTGTATTCTGGCCCGTTGGGCTTATCCTCGTCGCTCTGGGAGCCATTTACCCTTAGGAAGAAAAGAAACTGCAGTTATTACAGATCATAAATTTTGAATGAGTCAAGATTATATGAAAGTGAGGTTTTAAAAAAGAAGTTGATATAACGTATTCTTCAACTCATTATTCTGCAAAAAGGAAATTAATTATGAAATAGTGTGTGTGTGTGTGTGTGAGAGAGAGAGAGAGAGAGAGAGAGAGAGAGAGAGAGAGAGAGAGAGAGAGAGAGAGAGAGAGAGAGAGAGAGAGAGAGAGAGAGAGAGAAAGAGAGAGAGAGAGTAGGTTTCGATTCGAATGGGAAACCGAGTTTAAAGAGGTCCTACCTGGCAGTGGGGACAGAAGGTGAGAAATGTATTTTGAACATAAATCGATAACTTCTTTTTAGTGAAGTATCGACCATGTTCATCGCATTCAACAGAAAATCCATTTTTGCCAAGATTTAAAACTATATGTGTATTGCCAATAGGTTTTTTTTATTCAACACTTGTAGATAAATAAATTTTGGTTGTTTTCAAAGGCTGGTCACATAAAGGCGGAATTTTAGTCGCTTATGTAATTGCTTTTGTATATCCATTTTTAAAGTTTATATATAAGTTGCATATCAACCAACCTACATGCCATAATAGTATAAGGGTCCATCAGTTTGGTGATTTAGTGAATTATAAGTAAAAGTCAAACATAATATAATTGATCTCCTGAAACTCAGTGGATGACCTAGAGCCTGAAAACAAAAATGCGCATTTTTAACATTTGTAGATATTCTTGACATACGCTAGTCAATAACCAAAGCATGAATTTTCTTTTACTCATTTTAATCCGAAATTTTTCGGAAAGTTGGATTTAGTCCGGATATTGTTTATAACATCACATTCAACCACCATGTTGGCATACCTCACAGATCTCAAAGATGTGATACATTCATAAATGTAACTACCGGTATGTATGTAAGATTCGATGAAAAAATGTGACAAATACAACTATTACTCAACAAAGAATTGGAATGATTTTCTGATGAAAAATTAATACGTATTTAATACCATCAATTCGTATGAATATTACTCGAAAATTTACTTGCATCCATTACTGACGAAAACTACAGAAGTACGGGTACATTAAAAAAGTCCGTGATACGCACCACCCGATAACAAAAAATACCCAGGTATACCATACCGGCAATACCTCACACTCCTAATATCACTTCGACAACCACTACATATATGTATGTACTAATAAATATACACATACACATATGTGTGAAAAGATGCACAAATAAGATAACCGAAACAGACTTGAAAATTATATAACTGATGAGCTTTCGTGTCATTATAATCCAATCGAAACTGATAATCCAAAATTTAAATCTGCATCTGCCAATCAAAGTCAATATTCTTGTCATTGGTTGATCACAAATTTCCAGGTTTATCTGAAGCTCAAGATTACTTTTTTATATGCAGACCAGCTTTATCTTCTTTGCATTATCTATATTTTATTAACAATGAAATCATTATCAAAGCTGGTCCTTGTTACGACAGAAATAATTCTACCTGGTTAATTGTTGAATTGACTCGCGATGAATGAATTAGACGCATTGGCCTAGTAAAACCTTGTCAAGAACAAAAAGCTCAATGATGACAACATTGAAATCAGTTTCAGACATTCCTTCTCTTTTTTCTTTAATCAGTCCATTGTTTTCTTTAGGAAACAAACTATGAGTTGCTTGAAGGAGAATAGCAAGCATAACACTATCACTATGTATATAAAATATTTACTATTTTTATAGATATTTTCAAATAAAATATTATGAATCATCGCTTGGTTTTGGCTTCTTGTTTCGTTCGTACACTTTATCTTGGAATGAGTTCATCGTTGTTTAAAAATATCGTCATACTTTACATGAAAATTTGGATAAACTTTTGGAAGTCTTTTATTTACAATGATTTGCATGGTTTCAACATATTTTATTTTTTAAATTGTGCAAATTATTAGCACGGAGATTGGGATTCTTTTGTTTTCTACTGATCGCAGAATTTGTTCAACTTTTTTCTTTCTGAATGACCAATGGAATAAGTGTACAGCATATAATTCTAATTAATAAGATAAAGTTCATAAAATAAAAAATTAATTAAGAGTATGCAGCTCGTGTAAAACTATCTCATTATTGGCCAGTTTGTTTTCATATTGTGATTGTTGTAAATGAAAGTCCTACAAATATGACCACAATGACCATGCAGTACTTTCAAAAAACCTGAAATAATAATGCAATTTTTATATAATATTTTCAAGGTCTAAACTGTGTCCAAATAGTTTTTCTCAGAGGCACAAATCTTGGTAAATAGACTTCATGTGTCTTGAAATTAACTATTTTTATGAAACTGAGTAAAATGATAATGTATACCGCTCCAGTGGCGTAGTGGGTAGAGCGTCCGCCTCGGATGCGGGAGGTCGTGGGTTTACATTACCCTGACAACAGGCCGACCAGTCCTAACACTACCCTCTTAATGCTGAGATTCAAGAGAGGCAGCTGTTAAACACGATTATGTGTTTGGTATGACTCGACAGGGGATCGAACCCAAGACCTCCCGCATCCGAAGGTGACGCTCTAACCATTAGGCCACCGGAGAGATTCTCTTGATTTAAGTATTATGAGAGTTACAAGATGAACAGTGTAATTAAGTATAATATTGACATAAGATACTGAATTGAATTTGTAATTTAGTTTATTTATTTTTTTTAGTAAATAGGTCTTATTTAACACTAAAACTTTCGTCGACCGTCCTAACTTCGTGCCCGTCCTTGGTTAGTGGGTCAATACCTTTCACGACAGCGACAGTAAGTACTGATGAAGAAATATAAAAATAAAATATAAAGATGTACTAGTTGTTCAAGTCAGGTCCGCTGTACACATGTTCGTTTAAAGGATCTTTGCTTTAGCGTGAAACAAAGGACATATCTTTTTGTCACAGCAAAGGCAACACAAAAACGTGGTTACTCTAACATGCACTTTTTTTATACTACGTTAGGAAAAATAACGAAATAGACTAAAATACAAAATGAAAAGTTTGACAGATATATTTAAATAGAAGGGAAAAATCTTTGTGTTTTAATAACGTTGAAAAAATCTGATAAAAATTCACCACGCATGAAAATATGGTAATTTTATCAAAAGTTTTAATAAAAAATGCTTGAAATCTTTTCGTTTATAGTTTTGCAATCGTTGTTTATTGTAATTCATATGCGTGTGAAAGAAATTTATTATATATGTAAATGTTTAATAATGCAGGACATCATACACTATCGAATCATGTATGTTGGCCTAATTTCTACATTCCTGTCTTACGTCACATTGCATTTATTTCGTGGCGACGAACCATGGACGTACTTCGGGAAATGGATATGTCTTGACATGTTTGTAAAAATGGTAGCTGGCAAATAATTTGGAGAGTTTATAAACAATTTTCAACTTTTAATAAATTAGGCAGATATAGTTGAAGACTTTCTGTGTGCGTTTAATCGTTTCACGCAATGTCAAAATATAAGCTTTACATATCACGTTAATAGCACAAACCATGGCTGGTCGATGATTTATATTAAGATGTAAACAAAAAAAAAAAAAAAATTAAAAAGTTAACCACTCTTTGTCCAAATTTGTTCAAAAGCATTTGACTAAATTTCTCAAATATCATTGATAAACTTTATTTTTTAAAATAAATTATGTTGTTTCCACAATCGTAGCATTGCTCAGCTATATGAGTAAAGTTCAGAAGTAGCCTCAGTAAAAAATAAATGGACTAACCTCTTAATATTTTAACACATCATGAAGAATAGGTCCAGATGATACTGATCTATCCAGAAATGTGACCGCTAAAAATAGAAAAACATTAAATGAGTTTTTCTCGAAATCTGCTTGACAGACTCAGGCAAATTTGTCTCTACGTCATTTGTCATTAAAAGAAAACACTAAAATTTGTAATTCCGATCGATATCGATTGCTACAAATGAGGAAATAATATACAAACAAGTCCTATCTACAAAACGCTAATCAGACTAAGAACATATTTGTATGAATGCGTCCTGACGTAAAAGGGCTTTTCAGTTTATACAAATAATGCATATCCACTGTCGATTAAAGCAGTATTCTTTCTTTAAGGTCTTTACAATGATTACATGCAATGTTGATGCGCTAACAAATATGCTCATTATTAACATAAGCAGAATGTGAAAAGGATTGATAGAAAGCTTAAAGATTTTTACATTTTTTTCGAACAATGCAAACTGATAATGAATTCTCAAAAAGCACTCAAGAGAATGCGATGAAATTTGAGTGAAACCGTGCAGGTGTTAAGGGAATTCATGTCTATTCAAATGTTGCTTGCAGATATCAATAATGAAAAGCATCCCATCTGGTAGCTGATATAGAGGTACTGTTTAATATATTTTAGAAACTACAGATGTTATTTTAGGATTCATGTTTTTTCTACTCATATCTAATTAAAATCAATTGTGCAGAATAAAATTTACGTCTCAAAATATGCATCTAATGAAAGATATTAAAGAGAATACCATCCTTTGCCTTCTAATTTGAAATATCTGTAATTTCCATGTCTTCTCAGGGTTTCCACCAGAATTATATACATTGGAAAATAGATCAACAATTACATCAACTCTTTGTACTTAATGACTGAAATCCAAGCATGTTCCCTGAGTTGCCGTCGATTTTCCCTTGATACCTATCGAATTTGGATGAAATTTGCCTTTATGGAATAGAGAAAAATATTACATTTAGCATTAGTGTTCTGGATTTTGCTCCTCTTTAAAATTAACTAACGTTTTTTATCGGCACGGGATCTAGCCACGGATCCTTGGGAGTGTTTAAAAGCTCCACCCGTTGTGTTGTAATTTGCATAATGTCTGTTATTGATGTATAGTTAATGTTGGAAAGTTTGTTTTCCTTTTTTTTGGTAATTACACGGATCCGCTTGTCATGAGTAGACTGGATTATTGACTGGAATCTAAGTATTTATTTTGAATTTGTTCCAGATCTATTATGTTCTGTTTACAGCCCGCTTGCTCAAGTCCTTTATGTAAGTAACAAAGATACTTTTTTCTGTAAACATTTCCGTATCTTAACAATAATTCAAACGTACTCATAAAATTGACCTAGTAAAGACAACAAATATAGCATTCAATATTATGCAGTAATAATTAATAATACATATAATTTGGGGGGTATCAATGTAATCAAGTATTCGGTTTAAACATAATGATTCCAAAATATCGATTCATATTATTGATCGTATTTGATTGTAGTGAATGACATCCTAATCGACCCAACCTTCATTTCTCGCTGTTTCATTATCAAATTTTATAATTTCTGACCGGTTTCTTTACCATAAGGAAAACCCTATTGGTTACTGATCTCATCCTCCGCCATAAAAAGCCGTGTAATTTCTTGCTTCGCTCACTAACCGAAACAATTTCGTATTACTAATGTGTTGAAAGTTCAATTTAAACGTCACTCATGGCAAAAGAACCGATGGTCAGTTTTGTAATATTGCTGGTATTTTTCGCTTGTGTCAGTTGCACTGTGAATAGTAAAAAGGCACACATGTCGTACGTTCCTTCCCGGGATCTTACTTTGATTTTGGACACTAGAATCGCCCGGAGTTTTATAGACTGTTTCCAGTCTTGTGTCCAGAGATCTGACTGTCTCTCTGTGTATTTCACAACGGCTACCAAACTATGCGATCGCAATTCAGCTGAATTGCCGGCAAATGCAGCGAAAACTACCGTCCCGGACATTATTTATGCTGATTCCGGACTATCCCAGGTGAGTGCAAGGGGCAAATACCAATCGAAGTGCCACAGTGCCATGATGAATTTAAATTGTACTTTTTTGTTGAAAATGAGAAAGTATAAATCATTTATGCGTCCAAGTGACATAATAATATGGATGAAGTTAAAAAAATTTAAGATAATAAAACACGTGGTCCGTAAGAATTTTTTAAATAAATAAAACCGTTTTCACGTACGTATTAGTTGTTGCGATCACACATAACAGTTTCCGTTTAAAAACTATGGTTATCAAAGTGGTGAGAAATAGTTTGCAGTCATTTTATCCGCTACGAAAAAATTATAATCATGTCTTTTTGTGATTATGAGTGAGCAAAGACTCGCAATGTAACTTAATCATGTCTACATCGTAAATTATTTTTAAAAAATATATTATTTAATTATGAAGTAAATGACGAGTTGAATGTGGACGACAACGGTTTACAATCCAAAATCAATTATCTGCTTGTTTTTCAAAGAATCAATTTTTTAACTTTCATTACATTTAAATTACACAAATAACATTATCGGATTTCTGGCGTCACAGAATCACTACCATGATGGAATAAAGCAATAACGTACCTTGTCAATTCTTTATCGCAAGTAGCGTAGATTTTGCATAATGAAAATTTCCGCAACCATTTACATTCAGAGTTTTACGCTAAAGTGTGCAATATACGTACAAAATTGTACATTTCCTGGAGATTTTTTTTTAGAAAACTGATGAATGTTGCTCTTTGTTTGGCATATCCAGCAATCAAGCATACTATAAATAAAGAGTCAGATAAATAAAGAGGCTTAGGAATCACATCGATGAAAATTACAACGAAACAGAGAAAAATATGATTATTTTTTTTATCTGATAGAATATATCTTGTATTAAGCTCTGTCAAGTAGGAATTGTATGGTCATTATTTTCACTTTGTTAAATATGGGAATTAATTCTAACTTGAATTCTATTATAATTCGAGTGCTTAAACACTACTTTTGTTAAGGCTTGTGAGTTTTGTATTCCATAACATGGTAATATTCTTCAATCGTTGGCTAATTTGAAGACACCTTAAATTATCATATCAATTTTCAATCTGATAGGAAATTCTTTTGGAAATGATTATTTTACAGCGACTACCATCATACTTTTCCGTTATCTTCCCATGGCCCCGGTAATAAGTCTAATTTTTTTTTTCTTCTGAAACGTGCTAGTCCGGTTACCCTGGGTTGTCTTTTTAAACAATATTCATTAAACCGACGACCCAGAGTACCCGGATAAAAAACGTGCCTTGAAGTTAGATACTCTTTAAGATACTAATCGACTGATTTACGGCAAGCAACTAATATACGGTTTTCGATCAATATTCTTCCCTTCACATTAGAATTTTACCAAGAAAAATCTTAGAATAATTGTTTCCATTGTCATTTAATTTCTTTTCTCTATTTATTTAAAGAAAAAACGTGTTCTCTCATATCGGTGCTCCATTATGTGATATTGAAATATACATTGCCTACACTGAATGACTTGGTGACGTCATAGTTTACTTCATGAATAGATGGATGATCAGAATTGAACAAATGTTTAAAATTATTTGTCACCCTTTTGGTAGGGCTAGAAAATTAATATTATATTCCATCCTTTGGTAGGGTTAGGAAATTAATATTATATTCCATCCTTTGGTAGGGCTAGGAAATTAATATTATATTCCATCCTTTGGTAGGGCTAGGAAATTAATATTATATTCCATCCTTTGGTAGGGCTAGGAAATTAAATTATATTTCACCTCTTGGGTACGGCTAGGAAAGGTCTATCTTCAATTAAATTGTCGGGAAAACGAGAGAAGACAAAGAGATGTAACT
This sequence comes from Potamilus streckersoni, assembly GCA_016746295.1. NCBI lineage: Eukaryota > Metazoa > Mollusca > Bivalvia > Unionida > Unionidae > Potamilus > Potamilus streckersoni. The sequence goes on from JAEAOA010001935.1 coordinate 2,561,029, forward strand.
GGTTAACACATCATCAATGTCGCCATTTGTTGAATAATAACTTTTTTTTTGTTTTTGATCAAGTAAAAGCAAGAAATGTAATGTTTCGACTTGAACTCAAGATTTTGAGTTAACATGTTGCGCAAGTAGTTACGACGTAGATTTTACGCAATGACACTCAGCAGATATTAGGCAGTTCCAAATCATCGGAACACTCGAAAATGGCATGCTGATTTAAAAATACAACGATAATCTTTCCACATAGAACTTTTAAGTGTTAACATTTCTGTTTTCAGACTGCTACCGGAACAACGACAGGTAGACTTTTTGTTGTGGCTAAAACCTTCCTTAATAAATATCTATTTCCCTATGTATGTATGTATGTATGTATGTATGTATGTATGTATGTATGTATGTATGTATGTATGTATGTATGTATGTATGTATGTATGTATGTATGTATGTATGTATGTATGTATGTATGTATGTATGTATGTATGTATGTATGTATGTATGTATTATAGCTATAAGTGAGAATGAAATAAGGAAGGAAAGAATAATATACAACCATTTCAAATTAAATGTGTAGAAACATCAGAAGTAGTATGGTTGCAAATAGAAAAGCATTTTATAAAATATAGTATTATGAAATATAAATGTTCAATTGTTTGACTGTTTCTGATACAGTAGCGTAACAACCACGGGGTAGAGGCTGACGGGGTGATTGTCCTGGGGTGCCATAGGTTTCGGGACTTTAAATAGCTAATTTTGTTTTTCGAAAATAACCAAAATTGTGTTTACAGATTTGTTACCCTTTAATCCAGACCGTTCAGCAAATTACATAACGCACCTGTAATACAAGAGTTTACAAACTCATTGGATGCTAGCGTGTGCTTCATGATTAAACTGCAACTCTAGACACAGGAGCCCCCTCCCCCCACAACTAGCTGATCCTCTTTCGCAAAACAGCGAGTGAGAGGGATTCAGACATTGATCAATGCTATCCCCTGGACATAAATTGGTTCAAAATAGACTCCAATCTTCGAATCCGTGAGACTATCCCTAGTTGTTAGATTTATGTGAAGGGATATGGAAGTCTATATTTTTCAAAGCGCCATTAGTTTTCGTTAATCTCAACTAATGCCAATATTTTTAATATCGACATTTTAATTCTTGTCAGTTGCTGTTTGGTTGAATCGTGTTTGTTTTGACAGCTGTGTATTGCGTTTGGTGGTGATCAGTGACTTCAAACTTCAAAACGTTACAGCGATTGTAGAGCAATATACATTAGATTTTAGAGTTTAGATTGGTTTTAATCCCGAGAAATTTGGGAGCGCTGTTTTGATGAAAAATTAAGTTCTAGGAACCCACCAAGCTGGTAAGAGAGGGCACACTAGCTTCCCTCCCATGAACGCTCTCCAGGCTTCGACCCCTTCTGACCTTGTATTATGGCCCGTTGGGATTATCCTCGTCGCTCTGGGCTCCATTTTCATCATTGACCCCAGGCGCCATTTACCCGTAGTACACTACTGCACTGATTACAGATTATAAAGTTTCAAGGAGTCAAGATAAAAGTGATGGTTTAAAAAGAAAAAAAAAATTTCTAATGGTGATAGAAAGTATTCTTCTACTCAAAATTCCGTTTAGAGAACGCAATTCCATATCCAAGCTAGCATTTCCGCTATTGGTCCAACATGTCTACTGAGCGATGAAAAGATCTAATAAGTTACACTTAAAAAGAAATAAAAATAGAACAAGAAAAAGAATTATAAAAAATTGTGTGTGTCAGTGTGCGTGTGTGTGTGTGTGTGTGTGTGTGTGTGTGTGTGTGTGTGAGAGAGAGAGAGAGAGAGAGAGAGAGAGAGAGAGAGAGAGAGAGAGAGAGAGATTAAAATTAGGTTAAAGTATTCTCAGTGAATTGTTTCTCTTATAGCTAGTCCTCTCTCAATACAAGTGGGACGCCGAGTTAAAAGAGGTCCTACCTGGCAGTGGGGAGATCAGGTAAGAATGAATTTTGAACAAACATTGGTAACTTATTTTTACTGAAGAATGACTCTGTTCATGGCATTCAACAGCAAATCAGTTTGTATTAGGGTGGGTGGTGCACGTTTATCGTACTTGACCAGACCTTAGACGTTATAAATAACCAAGTTTGTGTTGTTGCTGTTTTCGTTTTATGTTTTTTGGATGGGAGTTAACACCATTTATCAGCACATAATATGGTATATATGGCGACCAGAATGACTGGTGATGAAAGATCCCGGGAAACATCCACCAACTCACGAGATCTCACTGGATAGTTTCGTATTTTGACACTTTCATAATTTTTAAGGTAGAAGGCATGAGCCTAATTATGACAACCCTAGCATTTATAAATTCACACATAAGCTAAATCTGTAATGTGGTTTACATTTACTTTTAGTTAGGCTTGTAAATGGGTTGCCTTGTTGGTGACTGCCTGTCACAGTTAGACTAGCATTGGAGATCAAATGAGTAACTTGGGCTGCAAATGTGCAGCCGACTTGGCTTACGTAATTATATGTGTCTGCTACAGAGGTAAATATCTAAAAATCTACTTGGTTGAGGGGTGATGAAAGGTATGTTAATTTGTTATAGTACTAGTGAACTTTCAAGATTAATAAGGTACATACTGACTCTGTTAGCCGGCTTCTCGCAGGAACATTTTGAAATTAGCTCTTTTCTGTCAAAAATGAATGTAAAAAAAGAGGGGTTGGTGGTAGTATAGATTTAGTATCGAAACCACCAGTTGCATAAGGAATTAACCTTTATACCTTAGTCAAGATCGTACTAGCATCCTTTCAACAAAAATCATTAGTTACTTTTTTGTATCTTTATTGTAAAACTATTATCATTTTTTTTTTGCAATAAGTCATTGTCGGATAAAAATTTGCCAACCCCTCCCCAAAAAAATAAATAAATAAATTGTCATGTGAGACCGAAGCTACCGGCAAGCTTCTGCCATATTCATATTGGCCGAGCCCGAACTCAAACAGACGCGGACAGAGGTGAAATGTCTGTGATTGGCAGAGACGAGTTTTTTTTTTTTTTTTTAGAAAACTCGGCCACCAGGGGTCTCTTTTGTAGTTGTTTTGTATAAAAAAAACTTCATACTTAATCGAGTTTTTGTTGTTGCCGTGCAAAGGTTGACCACGTAAGTAGATCTTTTGGTAAAAAGGATTGAGCGAGCTTCCGGCGAAAATGAGATATTTTGTCATATATTTCAGTCTAAACTTCAGATGGATAATAAACGGTTCAATTTCAAAATTTCAATCTTAGTAAAAAAAATCCCAAATCTAACTTGTTCGTTGTGTTAGTTCATTTTTAGAGTCCAGTTCTTGCAATATTTTATCTATACATTTTATACACATAGAATCATTTTCATAAAATTTAACATGTGAAACAAACTGTACCTAAAATACCCTTCAAAGCCAAAAAGGATACGATAAAGAAAGTATAAGGAAACCGAGGAGATGATAAACACAAATTTGACGGAAAATGTAATGACGACTGGACATAGTGTAAATCTAGCCTTTTCTAATATTGTTATCAATTATGGCCTATATGTGTGAATTAGAATGTATATTTATTTTAAACATAAAAAGAGAAATATACGTAAAACTAATTAGTGCTTCTGTGATTGTTAGAAACAAAATTATGCAATCAGTCTGTACCATTTTTCGATAATTCAAGAATTAAGAGGTTTAACCCTGCACCAGACATTTCAAGGTGTAATTCTTGCTAATGGATATTCTGCATGTAAAACATACTTTTTCATTAATTTTTTTTAAAAATGCTAAATGCATTTTAAGAAAAGAACAGTCTATAATTTCGATTGATTTCATAGAAGGGAAATACATCAGAACAATTTTTAATTTTGAATTGATTTCATGGATAAGAAATACAGTTACAACTCTGTTTCAAACTTTCTTACTCAGGTTGTATATTGGTACTTATCCAAAAGTACCAATGGTATTCTTATCTTTCATGATGTCTTTAATCTCTATGGTCTGAACTGAGCACTCACAGCGAAAACGATTGTTATTTTTTTAAATTGCAGGATGGTGGAGCTGGTAATCTTGGTACCGTTAGTGCAGACGACGGCATCATTGGTTCTGACCACTGGTGGCATGTCTTGTGGGATCTTGGACAAACTAACAATTATCGGATGGATGCAACTTACCAGGATTTGATAATTGTCGGATGACCGTGATGCGAGTATAAGAATAACACGCTCAGCTGTGATAATGTCAAAAGACACGGGTTAATGTTCATTGGTAGTGGAGACGTTTTTCTTAATATAAAATTTTAAAAGAAAAGTACTATTGATTTTAAAAAACTTGACTGTGAATTGATGGGGGGGGGCATTGGAGTATGATAGCTTAAATGTTTGTGAGATTTTATGATGATTTGAAATAAAAGGCATACATATTTACTTTGCTTCAGTTTTTTCTTGAGCAGAATGATCTAGAACGTCAAACATTTGTAAGCTCCTACTGCGTGCAGCAGATGCATTTTGTTTTGGCCCTGACCATGCTTCATATATCAATATGTCCGTCCGTCATGAGAAGATCGTTGGCAATCATAAACAAAATCTAGCTCACATAGACAACAGCAATTTGATAAACATATTGGTATGCTTATTTTGATGACCATATGAGACTTTTAGGCAATTATGACAAATTTTGTGCACATTGTATGTCATTTTGGACATGTACTTTTTCTTGGGCAAAAGTCTTGTTAACACAATGAGGTGAAAAAGCACACGAGGTAGAAAAGTAAAGTTTTACAGTTGTTTTTGCATTCATATTGTTACAAGCCAGGGGTCTTTGCTTGAGCGAGCGGTGTCAAAACCCTGGCACTAATCCAGCTGGAAGTCATAAGTTTACTCCAAATTTCCAAAGACTTAAAAATACAACTTCAGTTGCAAGTTGGCAAGCCCGACGTGTCCATTCTATACAAAAATTTTACTCTGATCAATGCAAGACCACATTATGCACAACATGCCAAATATCCATCAACCGCATATCCTTATAGTTTCTCTACATTAACTTTCTGTATCGTCAGCAATTCACACCGTAGAAACTCTACAACTATCCCTACCACAGGGCACTATTTTTACTTCCCCATCTGAGGCCAGTCAATCTACTGTTTCACAGCACATCACACCAGTAAATCTACATCACATTTGCCACCATGGCGACATAAACGGTATCTGCCGAGTCCCTTCTAATTTATTCCATTGTGTAATTTACCTGTTTCCTGACGTAAATACTGCCACTGCAGTCACAACACGAATGTACACCACTAGATTTTATAAAGTACTACATCACTTCTAGGGACAGTCATGCGGATTGGGTCTGAATTCGCTACTCGTTGACCATGGCATCTTGGAAACTCACTAACACTTTCTCTCCGTGACGTTTGCTCCTAATAATTGGCTAATTGTTTCGGGGTAAGGAATATTTCCCATTGCACCGAATTCCAATAATCAAACAAGTAATCACACAAACCTAAGAATTGCTTAAACGGAGCGTTATAACCAAATGTGCATCACCTTAATTGTGTTACAATATGTTGTCGACCTGCTATGAGCTTCAGGGGATTACAGTATTTTTTCAAATTTTAACCAATCTTTTTGAACATTTTGGGCTCGGGATACTTCTTTTTTTTAAACACAAATCTTGTTTGGACGATTAAAGAAAACCCACATAACATAAACAAAGTAAAATCTGGTATGCATATTTGCATATACACAAGGAAGGTTTCATTTGATTTTCAGGTCATCTTTAGCAATTAAACAAAATTTGTTACATATTTTGTAGAGAAATGTAATGTTCGTTAGTGGGGTTCTTGTTCAGTCTCAAATAAGAATACCCAACAGTTGCATATTGCTTCGAACACTTTATTCTCACAAATGACAAAAACATTTCGAGCTAGAATCTTTGAGCATACGCATTTCGAGCTGGACTCTTTGAGCAAGCGTATATGGTAAAGTTTCTTACACAAATATTAATGAAAGAAATTGAATGTGATGAAAAGATTAAAATATACTATGAATGAATAAAAAGTTTGGTTGACTGAACAGTCTGCATGCAAGCAAGCAATATAAATAATTCCATATTGCTGGTATGGCAGATGACTAATTCCAGGCAGACTTAATTGATATGCAAGCATACCAATTGTTGAATAATTGATACAAATACATTTTGACAGAGATAGATGTCTTCTCCAAACTGGCTGAACTATAAAAGTGAAAATCCAAATATAAGCTTAGGAAATAACATTAAAAGTATTTTTTTTAAGGAAAATAACGTTCAGTATTTTAGTAAGTTTATTACTAACAATTAATCTGAGCATGCAAAAATAAATATAACGATTAACTGCGAAAATCTTTGAATTGCGTGTGTATGGAATACTGATTTTAGATTTTAAAAAATGATACTTTCAAATTTAAATGTACTATCTCAAGTTTCATATTACAACTGTAGCACAAAAGAATCTTGACGAAATGAAACGTTTAAAATACTCAATATCAAATGTGTAAAGATTGTTCAAATATTGCTTTATAAGGCTAATATTATAATGAAGGACTTGACTCGAATCAGATAATACGATCACAAATTTTTTGCGAATGCGGAAACACTGTAGGCAGAGTCTATTTATTCAATCATAAAACAGTAATCTTCAGATCTAAAATTTAATGAAAACAACAGCGCTAATAAAAATGATGGCATTGATTCAAAACTTAAACATTTACTATTAAATTAAACAGAAAAACAAGTTTTTAAAGTTAGATCTGTATTATGTTACTTTCACAGCTAATGGCAAGATAGAAAAATCTCTTGGAATAACCATAGCAAATGAAAAGGAGGTATACAAATTATATCCCGCTATGGTTAAGTTAATTGAGATAGCAACAGCATCCTTACCTGCCACATCTGATTTTCTAAAAGGCGGGCTTACAAAAATAGCTAGAAGACTTATTTATATCTTTACTGATGCTGCCATTTGTTAATTATTGTATTAATTACCTTGTTCTTTGCAATATTAATATCGGCTTTACAGTTGGTAACAAACAGAATAAACAGATAAATTGCAAATGGAAAAGTGAGAAAAAAAAAAAACGACTTAAAATTGACAATTAGATGAGCTCCTGCAGCCATTGTCATAATTATCGCCGTTTTATAATTCCCGTCTATGTAGCTCTTACTCAGGTTCTCTTCTTTCCTGTCAATTACAGTAGCATGAAAAATGGCGTGTTCATGCCCAGATACCCCTAAAAAGCCCCAAAACCAGTACGACGGACCACCTTATCAACACCCCACGATCACCATCTTATGGATGATCAAGACCTATGATAGATCATCGTCAACTTCATCATTCTTTGTGAATTATCTAATATGACATTATATTCGACGATCGTACTTGGTTGGGGATTTTTCTAGAGTCTCAGATCCATAACATGCCATTTCACCTACTATTCTGACTAAAACTTTCAAACCTCGTTCCCGATGATCAATGTTTCAACTGTGGACATTAGAAATAATTCAGATGGTAGAGACTAAACTTTACTTTACCATTCACACGGCGACGGCATTCGAACAAATTTTTCATTTGCAGCTTGTGAAGAGGATATTTGTGTCGTTCAAATATACTTTTGATCGATCAGTCGAGATCGATGGTAAGTGTAGTATATTGACTGATCGGATGTTGAAATTTTTAAACTCCGCTGACAACTTCTGCCTCTGCTGTTCGAGGCTATAAATTACCCGCTGTCATCAGATCGGATGAGAGACAGTTTTAGCTTGTCACGAGCTTCCCTCAAAGCATATCCCTGATATTTGATTATGAACTTTAACTGTCAACGGGGTTTGCCATCAAGCGTTAAAGATTTAATTTTGCAAATTATGTACAATTCAAATTGATGATTTTGTAAATCTTTTTAGCGGTTTTGCAAAGCAAAGTATCAGAAGTTTTGCTGTGGAGATTCCACATGTTCACGTAAACTTGTCGACTTTTGCAAGGATTTTCGTTATAGTGCCAAACAGGTGGTATTTTCTTGACTGCTTTTTCTTGCCTATTTTACTTCAATTGCCATTAGTTGCCTCGCTGTTCGCATTTTTTATCTGGGCTGTTAAACACAGTTATAACAGGACGTGCGGAAATACGAAAATGCAAAGCACAATTAGAGAATTGTAATTATTTTAAATAGCGAGCTACAGATAGCTATACTGCTTGATAGTGTTGTTTTTACAAAGTGCACAGGAGGCGTAATTTGAGCATTTGGGTATCTAATAGTGTTGACAGATGTGACAGTAGGAATATCTCCACAAGCTTTGAATGTACTTCTACATTTACTTTGTACTCACTTTGTCTTCTTTTGTTGTCAGGATGTACTTTCACAGACTATTTATAAGCATTTGAGATATTATGTATTTTATATCGGCAATGATAATAGGGTGTAATCCAAATTTGAATAAGTCAATGGATTTATTAAATTGTTGTTGCATCCAATCATAATATTTATTGTCATACTCGGGTCATTCAGTATAAAATATGCATGGTCTCCACATACTCGGGTCATTCAGTATAAAATATTCATGGTCTCAACATACTCGGGTCATTTAGTATAAAATATGTATGGTCTCCACATACTAGGATCATTCAGTATAAAATATGCATGGTCTCCACATACTCGGGTCATTCAGTATAAAATATGCATGGTCTCCACATACTCGGGTCATTCAGTATAAAATATGCATAGTCTCCAAAAAGAGCATATCCGACTTTCACGCAAGGTTATGGTTTCGTATATTGTCTCAATGTCTTCATATGAATTGTTACTTTGCTGTGTTTCAGCAGTTTCCGAAACAGACTATTTAATAAATGTGAAGGTTTGAATTCATCCGATAGACCGTTGCAATTAATGCATTAATCTGATAGACCGTTGCAATTTTCTAAGAAGATGTATTATTTGGTTTTCTTTTAGTTTTATTTATTTATATTCTATATTCACGGTAAGAGATTAAAACCACAAACAAATGTCATGACTTTAGGTCTTAAAATATGCAACAGAAAGAAACGAACCCATCAAGTTAGTAAAATCAACAAATAATTTATTTCTCTGAGTTACGAAGTAAAAATTTAAGAGACAATATTTTGAATTAGATATCATATAATCTTAAAAGCCCAAAAGTATCGAATGTTCAGAATGAATTCCAGCAGTCTTGAATGTCTTGCTATATTAATACTTTAGAATGTCCTGACGTACCACAATGATACAATTCATAATGTCTTGGATGAGTTATCACGTATCCGAAAGTAGTAGTATAATCCAAAAGCTCAATCAGAACATTGTAATTCTAATGAATAATTTAAATAAACAATTTCTCTCAAATCATATCTTAACATAACTTTAAACTCTGATTATATATTCTCAAAGACAAAATGAAACAAGAATGCATTTTGTTTTCTAAATCAGTTACAAATACAAATACCAACTTGACTTTCCAATCAATAGATTGTTCAGGAATTCACTGCATGTAATCCACTTCCAATGGAAAATTCCTTCAAATTGCGAACACATTTTCTTCCAGAAAATTCCAAGCTCGTAAACAAGGTTAGGCCTTGAACTGAAATATTAGTAAATATCTTATAAAACAAGACAAAAGTCAGGTAGGCTAACCTTTTATCTTCAATCACAGAAAAATAACGCATGCATAACACAACAGTATATTAGTCTCCAAATAATTTTTTTTTCTTTCGTCATCTGAGAAGTCACGCCACTCTGGGGTTGGGGGTTGGGTAACAAATTGGTTTTAATCTTAATCATATCTCCAGTCATGATGATCAGGCATTTTAAAATTATTGTAGACTTTGTTCATTGATTGAAGTCAATGTTCTAATTATTTGATTTCATTGTTTCATCCGACAGGAGGTCTAGAAATTTTATTTTCTTTAAAACAAAACGTTTGTATGTGGGCCACTAAGTTTTAATGCATTTGCTATCAAGCAACTAGTTCTAGGTCCATTCCTTTATTCCTTTGTATAAGTATAAAATAAGACTTTGGACTAGTTCTTTTAATTTTATTTACGCTAATTTACATTTTATTTACATTTCATGACTGTCCAGTAGTTTCTTTGCATTTCTGAAATAATTTCCTCCAGTTCACCTTCAGTGAGTCTCTATTATATGTCTGTTCAAGTTTTTTTAGGTGTAAATTTTGATGTTATTATACATTAAAAGAAAGTATAATTTATTTTTTCCCATCTTTATACAATCTGACATTAGATCTATTTATATGTCTGTCTGATTATTGTTGGTATGGAGGAAGTGTTGGATAACATAAACTCTTTTCGACTATGCGACTGAGATGTTTTTACTGTTTACAGCTCGGAAGGTAGGATGGAGTGTTGCCAGACAAGAAGTAACACGAAGACATTTTATAAAAGACCAACATGTTGTCACAAGAAGTGAAATGACCAGCCCTTTCAACTTTTGAAAAATAGAAATACTATTAAAATATAATTTTCCTGGTGAACGCTTTCAACTATGGGAATTTGTTAAATATATAGACTACATCTTTTATTTGAACTTATATCCGTCTTCTTAGTGATAACATAGGGGTAGAGAAAGGTATAACGACTAAAATCTTCTAAACTCCAGTCTTCAGTAACATATATCAAATTTTATTAGTTTTAATTTTCATTTATGATAGTTTCCTGACATCCATATAGAAGTGTAAGAAACTTGAAGAGTGGTATATATTTTCAAAGAAATATCCTATATATAAAACAGACTGAAAAATTCATTAGTGTCCATACATAGGTAGAAATACATACATATGTAGAAATAGCGATATGATGCTCCTCGTCTTCTTTGATGATTACCCTCCCGCATTCCAATACATTTGCGTTGGGCTATTGAGAGCTTGCTCTTTTATTGTTGCAATGTTTGTCGTGACTAAATATTTATTATTATTTGACAGAATAAGTATAATACTGTATTAGTGTTGCAAACAGAACATGCTTTGAACCCGTGAATTAGATACAAAGATAACTGTATCCATCTGTTAAACATATTGCCTTGCCTTTTCCTTGTGCTGTCTTGTCGCCTGCAGAGCGTCGCTACTGACATACGGATCAAACGTAGATAAACTTCTAGAAACTTTATTCTTCAAATATGTTTATTAAGTATGTTGTATACTGTTAGGTCATCGATTCTGATGAAATGTTCACCGAGGTCAAGGTAAACTGGTGAAATTTCTTTCTGTTCGACCGCAGCTGTTAATATTTTATAACGTTTTACAAGTTAATTTTTGAAAGCGGATAGAATAAATTGTAATAGCGTTGCACCAACCCAACCACGCTCTTTGAAAGAATGGCTGAAGGAACAACTACACAGGAAACTACTCTATCTCAGCTCTTCAAAGTAATGCAGTAGATGACAATCTAACTGTACATGTTGAATCTTTATGAACAGAACATCTATAAAATTTTAAACTTTGTACTGCTTTTTCATATCTTTATTTGTCCTTAACGCCAAAATGTCGTAATCTGGATTACAGTTTGCGATCTGTAGCTAACGCCATTGTTATTTATAATGCGTTTTGCACACTACGTAGACTTGACCGTTGGTAGGGTAGGGAATAAGGATAGATTATCTAACATTCTCTTTACTCAGCTCTGACAGTCCTTTTGTCTGCGGATACATGTATCTCTCGTTCTCTCTCTCTCTCTCTCTCTCTCTCTCTCTCTCTCTCTCTCTCTCTCTCTCTCTCTCTCTCTCTCTCTCTCTCTCTCTCTATCTCTCTCTCTCTCTCTATGAATGTAGGTACATATACATTGAGTTTTATTCAACATGTTAGGCCAATCAATGGTGGCTTCATTTAACTCACTTTAGCCACCAAGCCCTCTATTTTGCATGATATGAATGCTTTGAAAACATCAGCAGCAGGGAAGGTGAACCCTACAAATTTTTGCGACAAAATCGATTAAAGCCTCAGAATGCCCAATAGAGCCTTCCTACGAAATCTCATATTTTAACCAAAAAAAAAAAAATAAAGACCCCATTTTACAAATGGAGCCTTAGTGATTTTGTCGTAAATATATTTTCATAACCACCCTCAAATTGCTGCCAATAATTGCTATCATTGTTGTCATAACCCTTCCCCCGCTGGAAGGATTTCAGGGTTTATACAAATGATTTAACCGAATATTTGTTAGCTTTTCACAAACACACTAATCGATAATAATTCACCACGTAGATCAATTAAATTATTTGACTGATCGGTGAGTGTAAAATTAATTCTAGTTAGCAAATCATTTTGACATTGCATATATACTGGATTAGTCGGATTCTCAACAATTAAAAATCCTGGAGGAGATGTTGGTGCAAATGAATAAAGAATGTAACCTTGTCGGGCTTGATTTGATTGCTCGAGATTAATTTGATAGCTTCCATCGATTACATCACAAGTTAAATTAAGCGCGATCACCGATGAAATGTCCACATTGTTCGGTGCGATATGTCTACCGTCGCCGTCGGGAGAATTATTATGAGTGAGGATAATAGGTTTCGGCTGGCTATCTTTCCATGATTGATAAATTTTATTAAATCCTTCGTCGATGGCAGTTCTGAGTTTTTTCTTTAACTCAGGTACGTTATATCCCGGTAGTTTATAATTTGGATTTTCCTTTATTTTTTTCTTATAATCTTTGGCGGAAAAGGTTTTTGAAATGGGTGAATTTTCATCAGTAAAAACACTAATAATCCTCGAATTAAATATTTCCATATCATCGATGATTTTATTACCTGCAGCGACTACACTAGTAAATTCAGCTTGTGTGAAAAGGCCAGATCTTAACGAGGGTAATAGCAACGAAAAATCCTGATTCATTTTCTTGAAGATATATGATTCAATATCTACGATTGCTGGACTTCTTTCATGCGTTTCCAAAATTTCACCTTCCTGTGGGATATAATCATTAAAAAGTGGAATTATCCACGCATCCTCACCATATTGATCCTTATATCGATATCTCTTTGTGAAGTTTATATCCTCGAATTTTTTATAAGTTTTTGATGGATTTTCAGGTCCTATTTCATCAGTGACGTAATCAGATTTTACAGGCTCGGACGTGGAAATGCTAGCACTTCTAGGTGGATCTTCGGGCCATCCTAATACTGTTCTTATTGAACTGCTATAAATATCTACAACATACCCAGGAGAACCTATTTCAATTGTAGATGATAGTGTTGGTTCATGAACTGTTATCACAATTTTTGATTCCCTTCTAGTAATGGATTTATTCTACGTTGTAATTCATTATTAATTTGCTCAATTTGATAGGACCCAGTTTGTATTGAAACAACGTTCCAATCTGGAGTGTCATCTTTTTTATTCCTATACGCAAATACCAGAGAATTATTAGGTCTTTGACCGCCAAATGGAACCGATCTGATATTAGGCCAACTATGATACACTCGTAATTTTGCCAACGCGATTTCCTTTACTAAAACAGGGTAAGGGAAATTCACACTGAATTTAGGGTTTGTTGACGATATTGATATCATGCTTGTTTTCCGCGGAGTTGTATTTTCTGCTATCCGCTGAAGTAGTTGAATCTCTTGCGACATTATTATTATTATTTACAATGTCTAATTTTGCAATAGATGAAAAAACGCTAAGGTTTTTAATCGCAGTATCATAAATACGTATCATCGCGGAGAACTCGTCTTCGGTAATTATCGTATCATCAATCGATGATGACATCAACGAGGATAATTGTGAGTAACCGTTAGATACTGTTTGATGTTTTACTATATAGTCGTTAAGTTTTTCTTGAGAACACGATGATATTTTTTTAGTAATAGCATTTGCAATTCCAGCAAATGTTGCAATTCCAGCAAATGTTGTCACCGCGGAAATAGCAATTGGGACAGCAATCGGAGCTACCATTATTACTGAAGATAGTATAATACCAGCATCGGCCATTATACCAGATACCGAGTATACTGTAACATCAATCGCGGTAATTCTCCTGAGATATTTTTTAATTTTCATTTCATACTCATCAATGAGTGTTTTGAGTTTCGTTAAAAACTCTTTGACGGTATCATAGCGATATTGCGATGACGGAATCATATTATTTTAAAATCTCAAGTGGTTTCTAATTGTTAAAAATTCTAATTCAGATCAGCTACAAACTCCATGTACCATACAAATGATGTCTTATTTAAATTAGGATCAGTGCTTGTTATTGTAAACCGTTTGTATTCACCCACGTCAATAGTCGTTGAAATCACGTTGTTGTATCCATATGAAGTCGATGATGATATATTAAACTGGTTCAGTGACACTATTGTTAATCGATAAATACCCTTGTTTGACACAGTGAGAGTTATTGTATTCTTTTTAGGTTCCCAATCTAATGATCCAGAGAGAACTGTGTATACCATATTTATGATATTCCTCTCATGAGGAATCTTTATTTTTTCGAGTAGCGGAAGATTGTTTTTGAACTTTGTAATATCCGTGTTGATTGCTTCCAATTGCCGATTAATCGCTGGTATTTCTTCGATGGATTTTTTAATATCCGGAAGTTTGATATCTAGTTTATCAAGTGGACCTCCCAAAAATTTATCAACAATGTTTTTACGAAATGTTGAAAACTGTTTTACGTGTTCTTCATATCTTAATTGAAATGTTGCAATTTCCAACATAGATGCTTTTATCTCTGCAATATTCGGTGTGGTTACTGGTGGATTTCCAAGGAATTCTATCAGCTGTTTGTCGATTTTGTCTACGATTGACTTTTGTAATTCATACAATTTATTAAATTCAGCTTTATGATTGTTATATTCATCATTGAGTGATTTTAACTCGTTTGCTGTGCTATCTACTGTTGTTAGTTTATCCGTGATCGTCGAAACAAATATCCCCGGTTTGAGTTTTCCATCGTTTGAATATAACGCTATTGTATTTTCAACGACGTCACGTCTTCGTATTAAGATATCATCCAATGACACATTACTAGATTTCAATTTGTCTGGCGATCTTGAAATACAACTATTTCCCCAGGATCTACACTTGACAAGTTTAATGTCTCGGCGATTTCATCTTCGATTATTTTTTTACATCTTCGACAGCGAATTTACTATCGGTTTCTGTTTTTTTTTACTCTGATAAAGGTCGTCCCCAAATATCAATCATTATACGAAAACGCTAACTTTTTCTAAATCATTTCTAATTGGTGAAAACGCTATCGTTTTTGCCATTGCCCGCTGGTATATTCATTAACAACAACTTGTGGTGCTTTCCTTGGAAATCTAGATATCTCTGCAAGGACGTTTAATACTTCACGACCGCATATCGGTGGATCATTTAACTGTTGTGTTGGTAGCGTGGAATAAAAAATTGGAGCCAACGATGATTTTATTGTAGATACATATCGCATAAATTCTTTTGGTGGAGCCAATCCATATGAATCAAAATAGACAATTCCACGTGGATCAATTGCATATGCAACCCAATGAGTTTCTTCTCCGCTGCTGTTATCAAGATTGATAATACCCGTTTCATTTTTCATTGGTTTTGACGGTAATTGATCTCTCATGAAAACTCCTCTAAATTTTTTTTTATTGATAACGATTTTACAGCATCAATTAAATCAAAATTGGACATTGGTGAAAATCCAAGGGATTTTTCCACTATTAAGCCGTTCCTGGTATTCTTAGGCCCGTGCCCTTGTACCAATTGTATGGGGTTCCTGGTAGTCTTAGACCCTTTCCCTTTTTTTATAGCCTTCCCAGTTGCTTTTTTCAGGGCCATTCCTGCAGCAGTACCAACGGCTCCTAACGCTGCCGCCTTCGCAACCGCTGGGGCAGCCGCTGCAATCAATGCTGGAATAGCAGTTAACAGCGGGAATATACCACCTGATTTTATCATACTGGCGATTGCTGCTTTTGAAAAATCAATTTGAACTCCTCGTTTGTTCTTTAGCGCATCACTGAAATGTTTTATTTGACGATCTGTCAATGATAATTTATGTGCACAACCGGACATTTGAGTGGGTTTCAGCGTTATTGTAGTTCCACATTCTTTAGCCGACTTTGATTTCAATTTCTTGACCTGACCATCAGTCAACTGGACATTAACAATAATATATGTCATTCTATTCTAAAACGTAATTTACAATTTTAATTGATCTTATTGTGAAAATCCTAACTACATGTTTTCCACTGGTGCATCAATAAGTCTCATTCGTCCGCCAACTCCTTCTAACAACATTGATTTATCACTGAGAATGACAGCAACTGCTCTATAATCATCTATACCAGCAGGGCGTTGTACCCGAGCTTGGAAGTATATATGAACAACAGATTATCTCATCATGTCAAGATCTTCCAATGAAAAGTAATAAATTGGATAGTGTTTTTCAAAATCAATTTGCGATATTTGCAAACCAGTATCAACATTTTGATCACGACCCATAAACGACAATATTCTATGATATACACGTACTACGTCGTTGTTTTCATAATCAAGCTGTACAATCTCTGCTGGCGCTTGTTGTCCGTTTATTTTCAACGAAACTTCACTTACTCCTAATTTATCAAATATCATATGACTAGATAATTGACGACCCACTCGATTTGCATCCTGTAACGCTATAAAGATATGACGTGGAGCTGAAACACCTTGTTTTGATGCTAAGTGCCAATTAAATTTGCCATTTACATTTATCCTGCTTCGTATCAGTTGTTGTTGTTAGCCAACTTAGCAATGATTTTCCACCTGTGTCCATTAACGATAGTAATTGTTGCTCTATTGCGACTGATGGAGTCAAGACTGACATCCATAAAACCAATTTATTTAAAATGACTTTAACATCATCAACACCATTAGCACGCCAGATTGCATCATTGTCATTCTCCTTTCGCACTAACACGACTGTATGCTTTGCTCCATAGATGACTTTTCTGACATTTCTACAGAATCCGAATATGTGATGTAACGGAATTGCACATGAAAACCGTCGATGCTGTCCTTTCAATGCTCCATTTCGTGTTGCAAATCCTAGATTGAAATTACCATTGACCCTTTTTAAAATGTCGAATTCAGCGGCTGGTCTATCTTCACGGTCTAGATTAGCTGCGAGTTGTTGATCAGCTTCTGCAGTAGCTCTCACAGTTCGTACTTTAATAAACTGAATATGGTCAGCATGATTAGAAGTATCCTTAGCAAACACCATAGACGGACCAGCCGACCTTGTATAATCATCAGAATATCTCGCAAGTCCGATTATTGTTGTTGCAAGATCAACATGTTGTTCTATTGATTCAATTTCTTTTCCATCAATGATATATCTTGCACTGTTAAATAGCGCCATAATGCCATTATTTACAAAACCAACTCGGATATTTAGGTCATCCTCATATGGTGTATCAGCTGCAACATTTGTTACAAGCTCTCCTTCTACTTCAATAAACGCCTCACACGGCAAAAAGTATCTACTTGTATCTTGAACTTGAAGTTCAACTCTCCCCCGTTGATTAGGCTCTCTTGCAGGATAGGCATAATACTGATAGTTAATTTTAGAATCATCTTTATTTACCAGTGCTGCCATATCAAACGCTGGATCAGCAATTTTTTAAAATGCCATTTATACTAAAATACTATCGTTTTTCTAAATGTAATAATGCTATCATTTTCTTTTTCGTCTGAAATTTTTACGATTTCCTCCAAGACCGCTTCCCGCTATCATACTTGCAATATTACTACTATCTGGTGAAGTCATTGCCAATGATGCTAGTTTTTGTTCCACTGCGTTATTTATCACTTTACTGACATTTGCAGGCATCATTGTTGTTGAAGGTAGCGGTGAAACCATTTGTGGTGGTTTTTGTCCGAATCTAGATTTCACCAATGACGTTATTCTATTCTTTGCGGTAGAAAAGGCCGTTCCTGCAAGATCTCCAACAGCGTTAATTCCCTTATTACGAATAACATCAATGGCTTTCATCGCTAATTGTTTAGCAACTGGTGCTACTTTTGGGGCTATTCTTGTGAATAAACCCGCTATGGTATTTCCAAGGCCGTCTCCATAGTCTTGAGTTTACCACATACACGTTTGTTGGTTTATCGTGATTAAAGTGTACTATCATCTTATTTGAAATGACTTTGTAATTTCTAAATGCAAGCATTTCAGAAATTTCAATCGCTATAATAACCACTAAATTCCCCTGGAATTCCGTCTATTAACTCATCCAAGAGTTCTCGATACGTATGAACATCAATTATCCCACCTTGGAATAATCGTCTGCAAATATCAAATGCCTCATTAGTTATTTCGACTGAGTTATTCCCAGCTCGCTTACCTCCCATAAGAACCTCAAGTCGTGATATATCATTAATAATATTACTAGGACATATATGAGAATCATGATGAGAACTTCCATAACCCTTTCCTGAAGTACTTGCTGGTTGAGTTTCTGGAGATTGTTGACCTCGACCTCGACCTCGTCCTCGACTTTGTTGTTGTTCTTTTCGTTGTTGTTGTTGTTCTTTTAGTTGTTGTTGTTGTATACCATACGCATCAACTCCCATTTTTGCCGGGGTCTTTTTTATTAATTTTATATATCCAATCCACCCAATCCTCTCGTTTTAATATGTTTTTTTTTATATTCGTCTTTTAAAAATTTCCCCTTTGTATAATAACTTTTGATAGCGAAGTCACCAAATGACACATAGTCTTCAATTTCAGAAAATTGAATTTGTTTGATTTTTTTCTATAGCTTCATCGGTGAATTTCTCGTTAAAAGGAACACTTTTTTAGTGGAAACTTTTTCAATAGAATCACTAGCACCTTCAACGGGGTTATCATCAGTATCAATATCACCCATTTGTTGTATTTCTCGCTGAGTTTGTAACTCACCTGAAAGCTGTTTTATCCCCTCCTGAGTTTTTTCAGTCTCTGTAGCAATCTTTCCCAGCACATCAATAATAGGCACTGTTCCCTCTTTAGGGATGTCGCCGTATATAGCACGTTCTGTTGCAAGTTTCATATCTTTAGTGGCTTTAGTTACAGGGGCAAAAAGTTGTAGTTTATCTCGCACGTCATCTCGAATTGGTATAAACTTTTTCAGTAATGCTAACCTCTCTCGGGTTAGTCTGGTAGTTAATGATTCTGATGTCATTATTGGAAATGCTAACGTTTTTTTCAATTGTTGATTTTCAGTGAGTTTCAATGCTTGCATTTCCAGACTCATCAATCAAACGTCTTATAGATTTCACTTTCAAAGCAATCTTTGACCGAACTTGGTACTGTTCCCCTAGTTCCTTTCTAATTGCTTCAACTATACTAAATAGCCGAATGAATAAATTAATATCATTGTTATACAAAGAAACATTAACCGCTTTTTGGATTCTTTTTATCAATGAATACATTTTAGGTAGGACATATCTTCCATGTTTCAATTGTATATCAATTTGTTCAAATTCATTCAAAAGTCTGTCTTCATTCAAAAATTCAGAAAGTACGATTCCTTGATTTCTTAAATTTGATATTTCTGTGATGATAGATGTATTTTCTTTATCTTTAAAATTTTATTTAAACCCCTCAATATACAAACATACAAAAAAACATACAAAAAGGACATATACAATGCTTGGCCATCTCCTTCGAGTTAATAGGCAGATAGTTAAGCATACATTAAACACTTATACAATACCCTAACCCCCCAATCGAGTTCAAGGGCGGGTTATATGGGTATTAGACTCAGAAACCATAAGCGGTTTCACACAACATGTAACATATATAACATGAAGCCCTCATTTGGATATCTTTCGCGCCAAACGACGTCAAAGAGGCCCAGAGGGGGGACAGCACATTCTTGGAACTCATTGAGTGCCTTCGCATTAAATAAGCCCAAGGGCCACAAACATAGATCTCCGGCGGAAGCTCTAACGTAATAAAGATTATATTAGAGCTCCCAGAAGATATGTTGGTGGGGGGGACAGTACATTACATATAGGATGGTATATGATAGGATGATTATATATACAATGCGATTATATAGGATGATTATATATACAATGAGATGATAGGATGGTATATATACAATGCGATTATATAGGATGATATTATATATACTAGGGACAGAACATTACATATAGGATGGTTATATATACAATGAGATGATAGGATGGTATGATAGGGACAGTACAGGACGATACAAACATGAAACGACGGGGCAGACTTACTACACCCAATCTACCAATCAAAAGCAACCCAAGAAATTAACCATGGTTGCAGTTGAAAAAATTCAACCACACCATGACAATGGCGTGGGTAGTTTTGATTGGCATATTGGGCTTCGCTTAAAGCCCCAAACTTATACAGCTCATATTATATATAAGGTGATAATAAGGCCAGTATCGATAAGCGAGTGTGTATTTATTTTCCTAGCATTTCATAGTGAAAATTGTGTAGTAATTTCAATGGAAACTAAATATTTAAATAAAACATTAAAACAAGAAATACAACTGTTAAATAATAGCAAAATTTTTATTAATTTCTATAATATTACGTGTTTATTTAATCGTAATAATAATGGATTTACATGACGAGATAACTCTGTCATGGGACCTGTCAATTCAGGACCTGCTATTTCTTGAATGGTTCGAGAATGATATTTTTCTGCGTCATCGATAATTTTATTACATGTAGCTACCACACTAAAAAACTGAATTACATGTAATGTGCTTTACTATTTTGACCTCACATACAATCTATTTTAATTTGTAATTACAAAGTAATTTCATTTTCATCCAAAATCTAAACAGCTGTTAACGTGCGTAATTGGGATTTTTAAAAAATCTATTAATAGAACCTTGACCTAGTGTCTTGTGTTACGCGCGCGTTTCGGTACAATAACCATATTTACTATTTGTTTATGTGGCTGTTCCAGCTACTGACCTTGGCTGTTCCAGCTACTGTCATTTACTTTTTAAATACATGTATGCGTGGATATTGCGAATAAGTATTGAAAAAATATATGTACATAATAGCTTATAAAACGATATTAACGCGAAACGCTTTTAGCGTTTTTCCCTATGGAAAATAACACAGAAAATCGACTACTTTACCCTATGGTAATTGATCTGAATTGTAAAATCATGCAAAAATGACTAAAATAGCATATTTATAATTAAAACTCACTATTGAGAGTTATCTTGTAAATAGAAAAACTTTATTCTATGTCCATTTTTCTTTGAGATAGCTGTTTGATAAATCCCTTCAGCAACTTTTTGTACTGAAGACAAACATATTCCAAAATATTTCCCTGCAGCATTCATTGATTGAAAAATTCTTTTTTCATTCGTCGCTGTATCAAATGACTGTACTGGTCTCTTTCCAACTGACTTACAAGTCCCTGTCTTTCCCTTTCTTGTATTATCACTTTGAGAAATGCATTGCAAATTTTGAAGAGAATTATTTTGAATATTAGAATCAATGTGATCAATAACACAGCCATCTTTAATCGGTCCCATATAACACTCAAAGACTGCCCTATGACAGAGATATACCTTTCTTCCAGCTGTAAAACACGAATATCCCTGATTATTAACATATCTAACAGGTTTCTTTAGCCTACAGTGTCTAACAACACCTTTACGAGATATTTCATAATTAACAAGTTTGGGGTGAAGTCTGAATTCTTGCTCCATTTATATACAATAATACTATTTGTCTAATTCATCATTTGCTTTTTTTTTATAAATCTATTAATGTAGTCTTGAGGGGTTTTTATGATTTTGTCTTTGACAGAGTCATTGTTAGGGTCAATGATAGCGTTTTTTATTCGTTTATCATAATAACGTTTCAATTCTCTAAACCGCTTACCTCCACAATTGATACATAATTGTGATTTTCCTCTCACACCCACCCCACAATTTATGCATGGGGACGGGCCTGTCGAATTATTTCTGACGCTCTGTAAGTGATGTCCACAGAATTCACCTCTACACGATTTATTGCATGGGGTTACTGATCCAATCATAAGCCATTTGCAGTGATTCATTATTTATAAACAAAATTTTCTATTTAAATGTTTGCCTTATTTATATAAATGAAGAATTCAAGAGATTATCGACAATCAAGCCTTATAAAAATATTAAATTCAATCTTGATAGAACCCTCGAAGACGTACCAAAAGAGAGAATAAATAATAGAAGTCTAATTAGAAAAATACGAGATTGTGTTAATGAGTTTAAACATGACGGCGCATCACACACCTGGTCAACATTTAAAATTGATGGTGTTGTTGATGCTAGAATGAATGATGAAACAGCAGCTATGATACTATCACAACTTGGCAATAAAAGGTATTTTCTCAGAGTGAAATTCATTATCAATTTAGAATCGGGTGATTGGACCATAAGGGACAAATTTGAGCCAATTCTCAAAGATAGGACAACAGTCATTGTTAACTGTGTTTCCAGACCAGGGCTGTTAACTGGAATTGATAAACCATACTATGAAAAAGCGTATTCTGAAACAGCAATTGTTTATGGGATGTATCCGTTAAATAAGAAACCTGACATTGGAAAACTAGCACCAATGAAACAGTCAACGTCAGTGGAAAAACCACTCAATTGTGTGGCACAACGTGTCATAGAAAACTTTACAAATGCACTCCGTGGGAATAAATTAACCGATCTAAGACGTAAAATAAATAGATCAATGGGAGCTAACCGTGAAAGAGAACGGAGCAACTATTTCCGATATAGCTAGATTGGAAAAGTCGATGAGATTTCCGATAACCGTTTCAACGATAACCGGCGAAGTATTATACGAATCGAAATACAATAAAAACGGAGCTCCAATCAAAATTATTGATCATAACAAGCACGCATGGACATCCGCGGTTACAATATTCCCGCGAGACAGAACAGTGAAGTATATCCCAGAAGAATTCACCAAGGAATGTATTCTTACTGAAGAAAGATTATTCGATGCTATTGCTAGTTTGTGTAAAAACGACCCTGTATCAGTATGGCTACTTCATAGTTTTGAAGATGAAGAATGTCAATTCAATCAATTTGTGAGACCTAACGGTGAATTATATCGTACTGAAAGTCTACATAATAGGATGAAAAATCTAGCAATAAGTCTCAGTGAAAACGCTAGCGTTTTTAATGGAAAATCCGACGATTACGAACAGTTACTTACAAATTGTTTTACAATTCCATCGGTTGCAGCTCATTTTGCAAGAAAGAAAAATAATTGGAAACCAACACGAAAAGAGTTTTTACAGGATGTTCAATCCAGCTGTCTGGAATATTATCATGGCGGTCTATGGAACGTTAAGTACTTTCGTGAAAGTATGATATCAGTTGATATCGTTGCCTGTTATCCAGGAAGTTTTCTAGGATATGGATTCGCTGGTGAGTATTTTAAACGGTTTGGACATCCCACACATGAAATGACTCGCGTTGCTATTAATGGACCACTGCCTGATTTTGACTTGACCGGTTTTGCTCGCGTAGTATCATTTGAATTCGCTGAAGGACTTCATCCGTGTTGTTATGTTTGGATTGGTAGACACATGGCTGAAAGGATGTGGTTACCAATAGTGTTATTGCGATATATGATTGATTGTAAAATGTTAGTTTCGTTGATTGTCAGCGAAGCGATTATCTCATATCGAAAACAAACCAATGTCTGGTTACCAGAACCAGAATGTCTTGATAGTATAATCGATAAGTCTAGAAAACATATTGATGCTGACGAGGAGTACATCATTGAATGGTCAAAAAAAATATTTAATCAACGAAATAGTGAAGCAAAGGATCTCGGCCGAAGAATAATCGGTAAATTTACACAAGGTGGAAAAAAATTCAACTTTAAAAGACAATCCTCACGATTGATTATAGATGATGCCGAATACGACTTCGTTATTAAAGATGCAGTAGAGAAAAATAGATACGCAAATTGTAAAACAGCCTTCTTGTCCAATAAAACAAAGTTAGGTAGAATTGTTACTTACAGTGATGGAGAAAGCTCTGCATATCTACATTTGAGAGCTTCTATGCTGGGTTTTGCATCTATCAATTTATTTGCAATGATACATAGATTTCCTAGTATAGCAGTTAGAGTTGTAATTGATTCAATGTATGTCGATAAAAAATATATCAAAGAGGTAACTAAATTTACTAATAGCGAAGAGTCTTGGGGAACATGGCGAATTAAACGTGAAATACAATGCGATTATTCTAAATCAGCAGACGTTGAGATTAAAAGCAGTTACCTGAAAAACGATAATTCTATCAGTGAAAACTCCGAAGGATTTTCTATGTCTAAAGCACCACCGATATCAGATCCAATTTGTAGATATAAAACAGTTTATTTAAACGGTTGTGGTGGGTCTGGAAAGACAACACGTGTGATAGAATTATATCGAGAGAGAACGTCCATGATTGTACTCACACCATCCCATAGACTAGCGAGAGAGATAAAACAACGAAATGTTGAAGCTTGCACGTATCATAGTTTTTTTCGATACAAGGGCGATGCTTGGACTCCTGAGCGAATGGGTGAGAAATTTATTCCTGCGGTTATTATTTGGGATGAAGCATGTACTGTTTCAGAAGATGTATTAAAATGTTTCTTGATTGGTTTTTGCATAATAATACAAAAGTTATATTGTGCGGCGATCATGGTCAACCACCACCATTTGTTGGTAGAAGTCCACATAATTGGTTAAAAGGATTTGTTGATTATTACGAAGAAATTGATACTGACTATAGAGCACTCGATGAGCAGTTACGTGAGTTTAAAAAACTAATTAGATTACAACCCGATAGAATTCAATGTGAAGTAGCGCGTGAAATAATTTCTGAAACACCTATGAATGATTTTTGGGAAACATGGAGACCAAATGATTTTATAGTAGCAAGTAGAAAGATAGTCAGAGACGCACTTCAGAAAAAGTTGTTTGAGCTACACAAGAAAAAATTCCCAACGTTTCCAGTACCGTTGTGTTATAGACCATCGGATACACGAAAGCAGAATATTGAAGTTGAAATTCCAGGCCAGACGGAGAAACAGATTCTAGTGTTAAATTATATTGTGCTAGTTGATATCAATGCTGTAGAAGATGCATTATGCGCTGATAAATCACCATGGACGCTTGGTTATGTAACAACAATACACTCGTCACAAGGATTGACCATCACGGATACAATTGTTTGGATAGTTGATAATCGCATTGAATGGTCAAATTTAGTCTATCTCGCAGTGTCCAGAGTACGACGAATAAATCAACTACGAAGGGTTGTTTTCGATGATGATTTTAATGCAAACGATGATAGCACTGATATTAGCATCATTAATAAAAAACTCTCTGGTTACAAACAGCAGGACAAAAAAAAACAACGAGAATTTGATATTGATGCTGAAGTAATAATCGCATTAAAAGAACAACAGAATAATCACTGCGCCAGTTGCAATTGTATAATGCACTGGCAGTATTCGGATAAAGACCCTCGACAATTCACCGTAGACAGAAAAAATAACAGTCTTGGTCATGTCAGAAACAATGTGATGTTGACCTGTCTTGAGTGTAATAGACGTAACGGAGCTAGTTAAGACCATGTGGCGGTAATTGAGTATCGTCCGGAATGACTTGTAGTTGTTCGCGTGTAAAACCATGCTGAGGTGCAGTTGAATCCAATCTGTAGATTGGAGGTCTACCAGTTGATCGCGTTATGGTTGAAATTTTATGCGTAGTAACACTCCATATAGGATCAGTAGCTCTTCTTTTACCACCTTCAAGTTCTCCTGGTTCGTATAAATATCTCACAGTAACATCACCGAGAAGTGGCTGAGTGCTAACCCGCTGTGGTTGTTCGGGTATATATTTTTTTATTGCAATATTTGGTTTCATATTAATAGTTCGAGTAATCTCGTTATTTAACGCTGCAACTACACTCGGTAACCTTTGAACCCATTCACGAGATCGTTTTTCTTGGATAAATTCTTTTGCATATTGATATCCAAATAACCGTTCTGCAAGAGTTCGATTAAATCGTTCTACAATTGCCTGATCACGATGTAACGCAGAATGTCCCCGTCGTATTGTAACATTATGAGTTTTCATTGTTGATAGAACAGCACCTTGAAACTCTTTGCCAGGATCAACTTGTAATAGATTTGGCCATCTTAGAGGACCTCGTCGATAAATCCTTTCAAATGCAGAAGCGACTTCAGAAGCTGACTTTGTTTTTAATGGTTCTGCTTGTTTAAATCGACTCGCAATATCAACTACAGTTAGCGCGTATTTGTAACCATGGTCATGTGGTAAAAACAATAAATCAGCCTTATGAACTTCATTGGGTACGGTAACATCAAAATGAGAATAATTAATTTGTTTAGGCGGTGGTAGATAAATTTGCCATATAGCTTGTTTGGATAACCAATCTTCCGCAGTGGACTTTTTCACTTTTGCAGCGTTAGCGAGTTTACTGATTGCTGCTTTACCCCTCCAGTATCCTTTCGGAGAATAATAAATAGATTCCATACTATAAAAAAGACTAGTGTTTTTAATTACCAGCACCTAACACTAATTTGCCTTTCATAGCTGATATGACCAACCATGAAGCCAATTTTTCTTTGAAGGATTTATCGGGAATAGCATTTAACGCATGAATTAATTTTACATCCGCGAGATGTCTTTGTTGCAAATTATTGCTTTTATATGCAACATCATGAGCATGACATGCCTTATCAATAGCATTTATCGGATACTCACCAGGCCGGGGCTGATTTTGATCATCAAGTCTGAGATCTAATCTCGTTCCGGGACCACAGTAGCTATATCCTGGAAGATGTTTTTCTCCATGGTATTTTGCCCATGGGGTTCCGGGGAGTTTTCCCAATTTGGCTGCGATATCACCTCGGTGTCGCTTTTTTTTAAAGAAATAAATCGAAATTTTTTTGTACCACATATTACACACTTACCAGTAAGTGCCGATCTGTTATTTTTAGTTGTAATCGTCGTCGCATCATTTGTACTAGTACGCTGTTTACATTTAACACAATATAGATCCATAATTTATATATAGCGTTATGAATATAATTGATTTTTCAGCGACTAAAAGAAGAGAACCGGTAAAGCACCACGCAGCGCTTCCGAATTCTGTCCGTGCCATTATAATCGGACCATCTGGATCGGGTAAAACACAATTGCTGCTTAATTTGATAATGCGATTTATGAAATGGGATAAATTATATTTAGTTGCTCCATCCGTAGATGATCAACGGTGCTATGAAGTGCTAAAAGATTATAATGAGAATGCATCAGAAATTAAAGGTGAAAGTGTAATCGACTTTATAACAGATATTGATGATGCGCCTAGCGTAGATGACCTCGATGGAGACATAAACAATCTTGTAGTGTACGATGATGTGATGTTAGATAATCAAAAGAACCCTACTAGAATATTTTCACGAGGTAGGCATAAAAACACTGACGTGATATATGTCACTCAACGCTACACTCAGATTCCAAAAGTTATTCGCGATAACTGCAATATTCTTGCTGTATTCAACGGCGTTGATACACATACGCTACGAAATATTTGGCAGACATGGTGTTCCGATATGGACTTCAATGGATTCAAAAATTACTTTAGTCATGCTCAGTCAGTCCCACATGGATTTATAACAATAAATTTACACGATCCTCGGTCACGATATCGTATTGGACTTGATCAAATATTCGGTTAAATCATTTGTATTAACCCTGAAATCCTTCCAGCGGGGGGAGGGTTATGACAACAATGATAGCAATTATTGGCAGCAATTTGAGGGTGGTTATGACAATATATTTACGACAAAATCACTAAGGCTCCATTTGTAAAATGGGGTCTTTATTTTTTTTTTGGTTAAAATATGAGATTTCGTAGGAAGGCTCTATTGGGCATTCTGAGGCTTTAATCGATTTTGTCGCAAAAATTTGTAGGGTTCACCCTCCCTGCTGCTACATCTGTTTACCAATTTCATGTCTCATTTAAACTTAGAAGACATTATAATTTTATTCTCAAAACAGAAGAAATAAAGTAAGTATCTCGTCCAAAAAGAAAATCTCATTTAGCACAAATCCGTGCATGAGAAATAGGATGAATACAAACAAAATCAATCCTATTGTACTGATGAATATCAACAAGATCTATCACATTGTACTGATGAATATCAACAAGATCTATCACATTGTACTGATGAATATCAACAAGATCTATCACATTGTACTGATGAATATCAACAAGATCTATCACATTGTACTGATGAATATCAACAAGATCAATCACATTGTACTGATGAATATCAACAAGATCTATCACATTGTACTTCCTACTAATGCAAAAGAATGCTGCAGCCATAAGTACTTGTACTTGTTAGTGAAGAAAGAAAACTATTGGCAACACCAAGTACTATTCTATTTATTTTGTTTTACATTTTCCACAAGGTGATAAAATTGAGCGGTTTGAAATCTGCCCCCTACTTAGGAATTGTCTGTATTTAAATTAGGCTTAGTATTATGCCCTTTCTACATTAAATTTCGAAATACCGCCTGTATCTTAAACAAGCATTTGTAAAACCTCCTTCATGGAAAGTTCAAATTAAGCCATAACGCTTATTCCAGGGCACCATGTGCCAATCAAATTAAATTTAACAAACATTCAAGTCATGGTTGAAGAACCCAGATGAGTAACAATTGCCTACCCAAAAACAGAAGTCCCGACAAGCACGATTAAATAAAAATTGTATACTTCGCAGAGCACATTTTCATATGAGGGACGTTCAACTAATTTGAGGGAGTTCTCGCGCATCACTGTTCTCCAAGTGTGCGAATTCGTAAAAAGTTTGCACGCAATCGAACACCCCTCTAACAGCATCTATGTATTAGTGACTTTTGCGCGATGTTTCTATGTTAATGTGCTAGTACTTCCTGTTTGTCACGCATGGAGTAAGCTACACTGATTCCTGATTGATAGTTATTATTTAACCTGGACCGGGACAAGCAAGTACTTCCTGTTTGTCACGCATGGAGTAAGCTACACTGATTCCTGATTGATAGTTATTATTTAACCTGGACCGGGACAAGCAATAACCACCAAAGAGTTTTCAATATAACATATTTCACATATGACAAACCAGTAGTGTAGCTTTCAAATCGACTAGACAAAATAAAATTAAACATAGAAATGTCTCATAAAAGTGGTTATTAATGAGTAAAGAACTTCATGATACATGTGGAACGCGTTTAGAATCTTTCCTATATGCTAAACATGTTGGTGTGCTAAGATAAGTAGAATATCTAAATCACACACACACACACACACACACACACACACACACACACACACTTAAAGCATTTAATATTATAAATATAATTTTACATTTGCCTCAACAGTGTTCATTTTTTCGGGTAGATTAAGGTGCTATAAATGTCGATTGCAAATGGACTATGTGAAAATGTAAGTGCATAGGCGTAGATATGATAACAGCTTAAAAATAACAGCTGAAAAAAATATTATATGCAGCTGTGAACGGATATCTGTGTGCTGCAATACAAACAGGTCAGCATCAATTATCTATTGGTAAAAGTGGTGTCTTTATTGCCTTAGCGTAGTTTGGTTTTTTGCTAGCTTTGTTTTTGTTTTATTTTTATATTGTTCTTATTCTGTACGTTTAAAAAGATTTTTATATAATTAGATAATATAAAACTAAAATGGGACCATGGTCATATTTAACGTTACTTTAAACAGGGATATATATATATATATATATATATATATATATATATATATATATATATATATATATATATATATATATATATATATATATATAGCCTAAGCGCTTTCGACTCTTAATGATTTTTTTTCAAAGGCAAATATAAATATTTTATTGACCTAGAAATCGACGAGCCATAAGGACATCTGTTTTTTTTTTTAAATGGAAATTTATGTAAACGCAAATTATAGCCCAAGTACGGATATTTCATTCTTATAGTAATAATAATAGGCTATTAACTAATTTAGAGAATTATTTAAAATAAAATGTGTCGGCTGCAAATGATAGTTTTATTTGTGTATGGCAGTCTTTTTCTAGTCTGCTTGGTTTCTAGTCTGCTTGGTTTCAATGTTCTAATTTAACAAATCAAGAAACAGATGCCCTACATTAACTGAAAAGCAGAATTGACATCACGAATTAGCCTGCAAACAAGGGTTCTGATGTTGTCGTCATGAATAGGGAAGACTTCATTAGTTAAGGAAGTAGACAACTCAGTGACACTAGGTTCTACCATAACTAAATTATGACCCAGCACTGGAATGCAAAAACCATCACTAATATTATTGATTAGGCGTACCAAATCGGGTACATAGACCAGCAAACGAGAAACTACTTGAGCCCAGAAAACCCAAGGGCAAATAAATTTTATCTTCTACCTAAAATCAGAAACAAGGATACCCGGGAAGACCTATAATCTCCGTTAACGGGCATTCCACAAAAATGATATCAGAATATTTGGATCATTACACATAATACCATCATATCTTCAGAACACGACAGATTACACCGTAAAAGCAAAGCAAGCGAACCATTACTGCCATCAGCCCCGTATTAAATCCTGTGGAGCCCCCTAGGCAGTCGAAATCGAAGAGACCCCTTTGCAAATTATATCCTAATACGTCCAGATCAAATCAATGCATTCAATGTTATTTTGATCTGTTGTCGCGGGGCCCGTGAAAAGCGTGGTCCCAATAGGCCGATACCTACTCTACCTATTTGGTAATCCTGCACTGACTGCCAGATACGCTGATTATTTCCTTAGACGTCACATCTTTGTATACTAACATATCGAACAACGAAGAAATACTGGTATGTAGAGAAGCATCCACCTACACACTTCCTAGTCCAGCTCCTGGAGCTTTTCCTAAAACTCAATAATTTTGAATTTAATGAAGAAAACTACCTCCAATGGAACAGCAATTTGTACAAAAATGTCCCATTCGTATGCTAACAGTTTTGTGGGAAAACTTGTAGCATCGGTTGAACTTACACCATATCATGATATAGAAATGGCAACATGGAAGAAAAAAATCCTTCAATAAAATTCACAACAGAAGTCTCCAACTCAAACCACATTTTCCTGGACACAACAACCAGACTGGTAGATATTAGTTTTACACGGTTCGTTGTCAGTTTATTGCATTTATCTTAATCAATCCCAGACTCACGTGATCCCTTGCTGGATCCAGTGCATTTGAAACTAATGTTATTCGCCACATAATTTGTGATGTGATTATGATTATGATTTTTAACGTAGCTTTAACAATTTGTCAGTCATATTGCTATGATGTCTGCAGTGTGGAAATTTATAGTGATGTCTAGCACTGGGTCATCATGCCGCAGACATGTAGCATGATGTCCTATCCAGTCACATTATCGTGATTATTTCTTGTGTTCTTTCAGTACTTTCACAATGAAAAAACCCACCCAAAACATGCAATGTAAATAACAAAATTTTGGTGGTGTTGATTTAAGATTGTCAGAGTTCGAAGAGCTAATACATGTTTTGTTAAACATACTTTCGTCCCAAAAGAATCAAAAGGTTTCATGCTATTGTTCAGCCTCTTTGGTGACGTCTGTCCTCCTAGTGGACAGAAAATATGTCAGCACCCAATAATGGACAGAGTAGACCCAATAATGGACAGAGTAGACTCAATAATGGACAGAGTAGACCCAATAATGGACAGAGTAGACTCAATAATGGACAGAGTAGACTCAATAATGGACAGAGTAGACCAAAAAATGGACAGAGTAGACTCAATAATGGACAGAGTAGACCAAGAAATGGACAGAGTAAACCCAATAATGGACAGAGTAGACTCAATAATGGACAGAGTAGACCAAAAAATGGACAGAGTAGACTCAATAATGGACAGAGTAGACTCAATAATGGACAGAGTAGACCAAGAAATGGACAGAGTAAACCCAATAATGGACAGAGTAGACTCAATAATGGACAGAGTAGACCAAAAAATGGACAGAGTAGAACAATTTTTTTCGCTCCTTTAAGCACCTGCATATTAGGCTTACACGGTTTGCATTAACTCCAAGTGGAAGAAAAACGTATACCTTCATCTGCCTGCAGAATATGCTGCGCCAGATATGGGTCAACATTGCTTGTAGTACTTGGCGAATTTAACAACAGCAGATACAGGAGCTTATCCAGCGGTTTAAATTTAACAACAGATACAGTACAGTCAGAAAATTATCTAGTCTTTTTTAATTAATAAAGTGCAAATTACGTAAGTTATCTAATTAAGAAGGTTTCTTTAAAACATCCCATTACTTTTGCAAACCAAACGTTGTATGAGAGGTTTTCACTGACATTCATAAAAGTAATGCTTTACAATTTAAAACAGTGGTCCATATATGAACATTAAAGCATGAGCTAGTTGATTATGTTTTTTTCTGAGCAAGAATATGTGTGTATAAGTATGTATGTATGTATGTATGTATGTATGTATGTATGTATGTATGTATGTATGTATGTATGTATGTATGTATGTATGTAGGTAGGTAGGTAGGTAGGTAGGTAGGTAGGTAGGTAGGTAGGTAGGTAGGTAGGTAGGTAGGTGTTTGTGCGTGCGTGCGTGTGTGCATGCATGCATGCGTATGTATGAATGTGCGTGCGTGCGTGCAAGCATGCATGCATGCACGCATGCACGCACGCACGCACGCACGCACGCACGCACGCACGCACGCACGTACGTACGTACGTACGTACGCACGCACGCACGCACGTACGTACGTACGTAGGTACGTACGTACGTATGTATGTATGTATGTATGTATGTATGTATGTATGTATGTATGTATGTATGTATGTATGTAAACTGTGTTTTTAGAAAAAGTAAAAGCCGATGAAAATACTTAATGCAGGATACGAAATATTAAAGTGACTTATATTCTTTGCATTTATCAAATAAACTGTAAACGAAATAGTCTGTAAGGGGCACCTATTTACTGATATGATTTCATCGATGGGAAGCAAAGATGGCAACAGTGTACAGAAGGTAAGACACAGGAATATTAAAAAAAGGGAGAATAAAAGAAATTGTTCACACTGTATAACATCAAAGTCCCATGTGCTGGTGGCCAAAATAGCATTTTATTTCAAGGACCACCAGATTTCCCGGAATGAGAAATCGAGTTACGATTTCCAGTGTTCAATCAAATCTTGGCGGATTTATCCAACGCACTCTCTTCCCAGTATTTTGCAGCTCTTTAACGCATAAAACTTTTGTTTTAACTTGTTTTCACCAGTCTAATCGCCTACGTCCCCCAAATGTGTCTAAAAATAATTGCTTTAATGTAAAGTTTCGAAATTTGTTACATATGATCCGCTTGTTATCAAGGTTATATAAAATGCTTTTGATTTTTAAACTGTTATTGCAGTTATGTCCAATTATGCCTTCGTTAATGATCACCTTATTCCTTAAAAACGAATACCTAATTATCAGGTTAAACAGAGAGAGAGAGAGAGAGAGAGAGAGAGAGAGAGAGAGAGAGAGAGAGAGAGAGAGAGAGAGAGAGAGAGAGAGAGAGAGAGAGAGAGAGAGAGAGAGAGAGAGAGAGAGATTCTTTGAAAACGAAATCTTGTTCGAAATGCAACGAGACATTGATTACTTGTGTTATGTTTGTAATTGTCTTTTTATGGCACTGCAGATGTTCCAAGCGTAGACTCTTAACTTTATTTAAACAAAACTTGGCAAAGCCTGTTTCTAAACAAATGTTATGGGTAATGTTTATGTCTGTTACCATGACTCTCCTCAGTTAAAAATTTAATTTGGTGAAGACCAATGGAACATACTGACGTTTGACCTTTGTCCAGATTTGTCACGGTTTTCGGACATAAAAATGTTATATTTATGTTATCGAATTTGTTCTGTCATTTTTATCGACCTCATTCCAGATATATTGCAAGATGAGAATGTAAGGAGTCGCTGTTCATGTAAATCGGTAAATCAATTTTTCATTTGTATTAAATCAATCATGAAAAGAATAAAAAAAGAAATACAATTTTTATTAATATTCCAAAGTTACTGATTATCCAGATGAAATAGGTTGAAAATATTATTTGTCTTTATTTCAAGCTGTAGAAATTACATGAACGTAAGACATACTGTCTCAAACAAAATCCTTCTAACCACCCAAATAACAATAAGTTTAACAATTTGCCGGCACGCCCGTTCATCATTTTTTAATTCGTTTATCAGGAAACAAGCCAATAGCTGTAGTGTGGCATGGTGCATTCTATCATAAAGGGGGATATATTCACATCAACTGATCCCTTTGGATCTCTTGTACACTCGTAAACATACAATTTCAAAAATAAATTTTGAAAAACGTAATAAAAGACCTACATTATATGATTATAACGTGGCATAATTGGAATCAGTTAGACTTTATGTTGACATTGCTCCGTAATAGTTACTCCTAAAACTTTGCTGTCAAAACAGTTAGCAGCGTCAACACGTATCGGTTTAAATTTAAATTTCCTGTTTTTACTTATCTTAGTATATAATTTGTCCAAGTCAAACAAAATGTATTCTAACATAACTGTTTAAGATGATGGGGTAAACACGTATCACTTTCACCTTGAATTCGTACATCGTCATTATCATTCTGTCAATAAATTGTAGTTTGACAGTGTCAATTTTAATATCAAAAAAGATATTTTATAAAATATTATATTCTCGAAAGAAAATGTCACTGTCACACGAAATGTTTAAAACGAGGGTAAGGTTTGAGAGATATGATAGCATCGACTTTGCGTACAGTAGCACAAATCTTAAAACCGATGGCCACTCGAGGACAGCGTGCTTTAAAAGATGCAGCTTTAAGACGCAAGGAATATAATTTTTCCTATTCATCGAAAAATAAATACCTAAAGAAGCCTTGGTGAAAGAAGGAACGATATGTTTATTCAGAGAGAAAGAGACACCGCCATAAATTGACATGACACTTTCTGGCAAAGGCATTATTTCTTCCTTTACACCGCAACAAGGAAAAGGAAAAAAGAGAATTCGAAGATCGTCAGACATAACAGCAAAAAGTGAATTCGAAGACACGTCAGACATTATCAACCCGATCAGAAACAGGATAAGAAATAAAGAACAGCTGCTGAAGCCATGAAATTGCTATGAAAGTTCCAAGGGAGAATTCAATGTTTGCCATGCCACCCACGGTGACAACAAGGCAAGAATTTCAATGGGTAGTCTTTCATCCTGTGTTGTCTTTGACTCCTCTCCCCACAATCAAAGGACAATCGGAAATTTAAATCTATTTCAATAGTTGTTATTTACACCTGAATGACAAAGTAGTCAGAGAGGACAATACCAATCCATGGCAAAATGCCAGACCAGCTTCCATCAAAGATTTAATGCATTAGTTGTTGAGCAAAGTGGATTTGAGTAACAAATTGGTGAGGAGCAGCATGGACACTTACCCTTACTCGGCGTACCCTGGAACTTCCATGACGTCCGGAAAAAGCAAAGAACACACATCTAGATTTTTCCCAGATTTGGAAACATGACATTCTGAACATAATCAACGACACATTTAATGTAGTTAACGATGCAGTTTAGAGATCTTGAATCGTTTGTACTTGGACATGCAAGATAAGTATTTGTTGCCCATGGTTGAAGCCACATGACAAGCAGAAACCAATAGCAGGCACGACACCCATGGTTGAAGCCACATGACAAGCAGAAACCAATAGTAGGCACGACACCCATGGTTGAAGCCACATGACAAGCAGAAACCAATAGTAGGCACGACACTCCATACGACGTGTATGTAGTATGATATACTTTTAGTAATTTTGATTCTCTATAGATCAGGGCGTTATGCCGGTAAAGTATACTTATTTCTTAAATCTGAAGTCATGTTCAAAAACGTTTTGTCTAAATATGAAAGTCAGCATCAGAAATACACAAATAAACTGGTTTACAAATGTCTTAATAAAGTTTGAGGAAACATTTTAATGAAACATTTTTTTCATGGAAGTCAACGTTTCAAGAACAAACTCAATGAATCAACTGCCAAATTTATCCTGTGAACTGAAAGCACGCTACACTGAGAAAAATACCAATATCAAACAATAAGAAAAAAGATCTACTATCTCTTTGTCACAGTATGTTGATTCCCGAGGAATTTCGTCTATATTATGAAGGAATGCCAACACCAAAGCATAAAAATATTTTCTTCTTGTTATAGATGTGTCAGAAAGTGAATATGAAACTGTGACGTCAGTAGCTTTTAAAGGAAGTAATAATAGAAATAGTTATTCTTGTAAATATCTTTTTATAAGTGCTTGAAATGTTATCCTTAATACAAACAGCAACATTATGTTTCGCTTTATTATTGTGAGCATATTTCTTTAAAAAAAAATGTTCTTTAAAGCTTAGAAGTTGTTCTAAGAATTGCGTATTGGACTATGTACAACACAAAGAAAACCAATCAGCAATACTGCATATCAAACGATCGATTATTTATTTTATTGCAAAAGGATGTAATTGAAAATAACAAAATTCTTACTGCAAGAAGCATGTAAGCATCAATGTGTCATGGGCCAAATTACACCTTAATGTTCAAAAGGTTTTAAATATTCTGTGTATGATTAAGGTGCTATTTGCCACAAAAGGGCATAACTTATAAATATATCATTGTCTCTTTATACGTATAACACAGTTTTTATTACGCTGATGTAAGTTTCAAAAGACACATGTCAATAATACTTGTATCATTTACAGAAAGATTGCAATCTTTTCAGTTTTTTCTCCAAAAAATTTACAAGTTGTAGATAGCACTAAAGTACGAATGCAGTGCATTCAGCGTTATTTGCATTAGTCACACAACTAAAAACAATTGGATTCTTTCTATAAATTAGTTATAAATATTTTTATCCTTTTTTCTGTCGCCAATTACACGTGTGACTAGTCACTCGGGTGATTGAAAGAAGCATAGATGGATTATCTCTATTGTTAATCTATTTACAGATTGTCTTTGCACGTGCAACTTCTTATCTCTACGTCAGCATGGTTTTTATTGTCATACCTATAAATCTGCGGTATTGCCATGGGATATAGACACAATATTGATGAAGAAAACTAACGTCACTATTAATGAAGACTTTTAATGATAGCCTTGACCTTCGACAAATAATATGTCATACGTAACTCAGTCCTTTTGCCAAGTTTTGGATGGCATTCACTTAAGCTCTGAATTTTTTCGTGAATTCGTGAATAGGGAGATTACACAGAACCTACAGATAAACGAAGCGATAAATTACAGTAAGAGAATATACTTTTTTTCTTGCACCATTAATAACTAATGCCTTCCAACCCGCAAACAGTAAACTGTACCGACACTATCAAGAAGGCAGTAAGTGGCTGCATATAAATACTGTATTTCAGTGAGAACTGACCTAGCACGGCGGTTGTTCGTGTATTTAGGATGTCGGCTGACTGGGGGCTAGTGAGCCATTCAAAATTTAACTGTACACATTTCTACCGTATCAGTCCTATCAGGCGTTGCGACGTGGAATGAAGTTCAAATTTGCAATCTAGCTTCAACTCCAATCCTCACATCTTTTTCTCCGCGGACATAGCCAACTGTGCCTGTCGGGGTCTCATATATTTGTCTTGATTATGTTTATTTTCACACGAACTATGACTAATATAATTTTCCATCTGATGTCTCCGTATTTCGCATTCCGATAATCGTAGATCTCATATTTGCTCATTCAACGTCGACGCACTGTTTGATCAAATATGATTACACGATATTTACAGTTATAAATTAAATCGACCAAACAATTTAAAAGTTGGAAACATTAATTATGGACCTTTAACCAATATGTTAGTGCCACAGTCATGTACGGAGTAATTTATGCTTTTTGCCTTTTTTGTGTTTAAATTGTTGAAATGTAAATATGTATTTTGTAGAGGTGGCCCGTTTTGAGAACAGCATTAACTGTATGAAATAAATAAAAATATTTGTATCGTTGATTTTAATTCTGAACTACATAGTTATGAGTACGTCTTTGTCCTCCTCTTTTCTCAAAATGGTGGACGACAAGGTCGATAGTTAGATTGGAATGCGCTGTATCGTCACCATTCTTTAAACATGTCCATTTCTGGAGCTAGTGGTTCAGGAAAACCCGAATTAGTCAAACGTTTGATCCAACACAAATCACGCTTATTTGATCGTTGACACTAGTGTATTTTGTGATGTTATAATGAGTGGTAAACGACTTACACATTTCTCTAAGAAATTCAAGAACAATTCTTTTCGTTTTGTAGATGTATAATCTAATTAAAATCAGATTTATTCTGTCCTTCCCGTAGGACAGTGGGGGAGATCAGATTATAGTCAGATTGTAAAAGACATTCATCGCGAAGAAAACGCGAACATACTTGACTTTAGTCAAACCGTAAAACGCATCTTATGATCGTTAATGACACGCTAGGAGAAGACGAATACGATTTAATTTTTGATTTATACAAGAAAGACGTCACGTCATCATCATAATGCTAGTATTATATAACATTACTCAGCATTTATTTCAACAAAGGAAAGCACATTGTTTCATCAGTCTCAATACCCATTATGTGGTACTGGCCAAAAGTTCAAGATACAAATCTCAAGTGCAATTGTTAACCAAACTGTTAGAAAAGCGTTACCACTCAAATTCTCATGCGTATATATTCCTCATGCGTATATATTCCTCGAATTAAAAATGACTACTATTCATTGTTTATAATTTTCTACCAGTTATTTTTTTTTTGTCTGACGATTGGTGCTACTAAGGAGGTCCTCGTTCGGCGTTTATTTGAATATATATATATATATATATATATATATATATATATATATATATATATATATATATATATATATATATATATATATATATATATATATATATATACATACATACATACATACATACATACATACATACATACATACATACATACATCTTATCTTTCAAACAGTATTCAGCATGATCTCACTTTAATCTATTCTTTCTCGCAAGTTGATCTGTGCTCTATATGCTGTCAATCTCGATAAAAATATACAAGTCCGTGTACATTTGTTTGAAGTCTGTCTCT
This sequence comes from Potamilus streckersoni, assembly GCA_016746295.1. NCBI lineage: Eukaryota > Metazoa > Mollusca > Bivalvia > Unionida > Unionidae > Potamilus > Potamilus streckersoni. The sequence goes on from JAEAOA010001935.1 coordinate 2,600,292, forward strand.
AAAAAGTTAGGAAGGTGGAATTTGACAACATGTCATTTACTTAAAGGGATCATTCAGATAATCTATCATACCAACGCTTAAAGTACATAAAGTACCGTTGTCGCAATTGTCAGATTCCAGAAACGATAATCACATATCTTTATTTAAAAAAAAAAAAACATTATGAAACCTGAAGGAAGTGACTCCTAATGGGCTATCATTACTGGATCACCGTGAGAAAGAAATTCAAAAGCCGAATCTTAAAAAGAGAAAAAAGCTAAACCCCTCAAAAGAAGACAACAGACCCAAAAGAAAAGTGATGGTGCCGCAAGCTTACAAAAAAAAGAGAAAAGAAAAGTCTTAAGAATAAAAGTCCATAGAAAATATCAAATGCCAGAACGAGAGGTACTGTTGCTAGGGCGCGTGCGTAGTCCAGGACATCAAGCCCCTCAAAACAGTGTCTCCTCATCCCACTTATATGCCTTCACCGTTCATGAAAAATGGAAACCCATTTCTAACCGAAAGTGTCCGTATCAGTCTGTTTTGACGATGTCTTCTTTTTTAGCAACTGTTGACACAGCAAAAAAAGTTGTCTCGCACACGTCCATGACAGAGTAGATGTTATAAAGTTGACTGGATTTATCCAAACAAGAAATGTCACGACTTCGTCCGTTGAAAACGCTGTTGCACATAGCGATGTGATATCTTTCATGCAATCGTGGTAACAAATATTTGTTTTGTGTCATCAGAGTGTTTTCAATAAAAGCTTGGGTAGATTCTTTGACTCCAAAAAAAAAAAGTTCAGAGCATTGCAACAAGTTTTGAAACAGAGTGGTCGTTACCCACTTCGATGGCAAACAGACAAAGGCACCCATTTCTTAAACAATCTTTTAAAATAAATTGAAAAAAGAAGCTTTCATTTGTTCACCACTGGATATTTTGAAACGAACGCCTGTGTCGGGAACATTTCCAAATAATATTAAAAGAACGTGTATGGAATATTTTACACGTCAACACACTCTCAAGTACATGGACGTAATACCACGACTCGTCAAAGCTTACAATCAATTGTTTGGTAGGATGTGCCCTGAAAGAAGTGACCGATGAAAACAAAGTGATAGTGTTTGATCGATTGTTTAGAACGTCACCTACAACCCCAAAGAAAGAATTGGAGTTAAAAAATGAAGAGTTCGTTCGCATCGGAGAAACCAAACAAACATTTGACAAAGATCATTTATCTAACTGTACAATCGAACTTCGTGTCACTGGACAGGGACATGGACGTTATCTTCATTTCTGTAAATTTGACGAAACGGAGAGGGGTTAAAAGGTATATTTTATTTATTCGAGTTAAATTATTGACCAAAAAAAAAAACAGAAGATGGCGTGTATGATGTCCAAGCATTGTTCGACCAAAGTACACGTCATGTAGGCAAACGCTGACGTGAAGAAGTGAAAGTGAATTGAAAAGGATATCCAGCTGGTTTTGACTTTCGGATTTCCGCTCCAAAAGAAATCGACTATAAAAATAAGTAGAAGTAATCATCATGAGACGTTAAACACAGCAGCTATCTCTCCTTCTCAGAGATCCTTTCCTCAAAACCTGCAAAAGCAACCTCCGTGGGTTTGGTGTGGAGCATGTGTTCCTAACACTTAGATTGTCTTTACTGGCAAATCTTTGTGGTGTATTTTTTTTTTTTTTATCGGATCAGCAATTGCCAATCAGAGCTTGCAATAAGGTGACTAACTATTGTGGACAATTTTACTCAGTAGTTGTATTGGTTATCTTCTTTCCGGTCCTTTCGTAAAATGTTCTTCGTGCAGTATCAAAAACAATAACAACGGCAACCTTGCAGCCAACGTCAATCACAATTCATCCAATCATATCAACAGCAACCATCATTTGAAACAATTGGAAAGTCATTCCCCACTGACATCGAGTGACCAAATTCTTCGAACTATGAATAACCAATTTTATTTAACTTTATCGAATGGCTGTTCTCTGGATATATCCAAACAATACCTTATGTTGTTTGATTGCCAAATTACTCCATGTCAAACAAATGGATTACGAAGCACATCTGGAAGTAACTTAGGTAGGGATCATTCATCCTACGCAAGCAATAATATCAATGAAGGTCAAAACACTTTCATCGTCTATGTCCTGAACGAACAAGTACAAGAAAAGTTGGTAAAAATTATTCTTCTTGCTTACGAATCCAAGTCATTATCAGTCAGTTCTCAACTGACAAACTGTCCAATAAGAATCCTTGTTAGGATTATATCAACATTCAACATCTGGTTGAAACGATTGCAGTTATTTCTGACCATTGGTTTGGCAACCTCTAAAGAAAGCTTACTGATAGAGTCCCATGAAATTGCTCATTATCTTAAAAATGCATTTTTATGAAAGTAGAATAATGTCAATTACCTTTTCCTAAGTCTGGTTTCTAATTTGGGTGGATACATTGTTCTGATTCCTTGACAGATATCCACAATAAAGATCGATTTTACAAGTATTTTCATTACCCTGCCGAAGTGAACAAAGGACTACATCTATTGTTTGTGAACTCGGATGTGGTAGAGTACAAGGTAGTGGGACAGCTCCGGTGCCCTAAGACGTTAGAGAGTCAGTCTCGAAAGTGGGAGATCGCAGGTTCTAACCCCAACTGAGTCATATAAACGACTTATAAAAATGGTACAAATATCTGCTTAGCTTGGCGCTCCGCCTTAATAGATTAGTATTAGGACTGGTTTGCCTGGTGTCTCGATAATGTGACTGGATGGGACCCGAATCACAGAAATATCTGATCGATCAGTCTAGATGTAGATAGGATAGCCTATCGGATCCTTGGCTAGCGAAGACGTATGCAGCACAGTACGCCCATTCCCATGTTAAAGCTTTGGATCCATTTAACATAAGAGTTCCTCTTGTAATCCATGTGCCACACATGTTAACTTGGCAAGCCTATAATTATATATCCCATAGTGCCACAAAAACTATTAGTGTGTCTTTTAATATTTGAAATAGACAATTTTACATTTTTTTAAAAAAATTTGTAACACAGCTAGCTTTGACACATCTTTATCCCATCCAAACTTGTAAATGAATATATGTTATTGCTTGATAACGATCTTGTTGCTTTTGTATTAAACTCTCGTAATGTTTGCATCACCTCTCTCACAGCTCCTAAACTTAGCACAGTAGAGCTCGGTGCCATAATATATAATCTTTATAAATATTATGATTACTTTGTGTTCGCAGCATGCTAAGCCCCCAACATATTTGCATGAATTGGTAGGTACATAAGGGTGTAAAGTTAGACCTTCTCTGAGTGATAATTTATTATATACATGAAAAAGGCATGATAATTTACGTTATACAAATGTAAAAAATCGGTGGACAGTGATGGAATTATAATTCATTAGTGTGATCTTTGTTTCTTTTTAATTATGAGTGGGCCATTTTTCAGGCAAAAATATATTTTATTAATTTCAATGTCACAAGTGTCCTAAACTTTATGTCTGTCAGCCACTTTCTCATGTAGTTATTATTATAAAATGAATTGTAATTATTATTATAAAATGAATTTTACTAAATGACATACATTTTTTTTTATATATTGCTGTTTGATAAATATCAAGTCCATTTTGTATAATGTGCATCTTAGAGAACTACAGAATTTTAATAGCACGTGGTCTCACATGTTTTTTATTCTATATAGTAAAGAAATATCTTTCATCCATCTGAAATACCCAATGGTTTGGTAGAAGATGTCACTGTCGTTTTAAACGAATTTTTAACTTGTTGCATGGCTGCCAAAATTAGGTGACGTTTTTGAATAAACTGATCACATATGAATAATATAATTATACGTTCGAACACCAAAACTCGGATACATGTTGAGGGCTGCAGATAACACGGTATAAAACAGTGCCAACAGAAAAAAAATCTTCCAACCCAAATGAAATAAACGTTTATCGAAGTGCTAAAAATACTGTATTTCTATTAAAAATGAAATTAAAGACATGAAAAGCAGGATACACAATCGCAGAACCTGACTCAAGATGTAATTTACGAGTGAAAACACACACACACACACACACACACACACACACACACACACACACACTTGTCGCTTCTTTCGCCTTTTCAGTGACTTGGATACAATGCGTCGTGCAGTATAATTTACTTTGACTCTTAGTTCAAGAAGAAAGAGAAGGCTCAATTAAATTGGCGCTAACGATTCTTAATTTTGTGCTGGATTTATGAAAGGGAAAATAATATAGGACGTATTCAGTTGACTTATCAGGTAATTTGATACAAGTTGAGCTTAAAGGTCTCGATTACTGTGTAGCCAATTTTGTTATTACAAACCTTCTACTCTATTATCAGTTACTGTCGTCGATAAACTTCGTACTGTATTTTCGATGTTCTTCCGTAAGAACTTCCTCATAGAACTTGTGGGGTACTGTGGACCGTTTCATTATTTGCTCATCAGAATCACAAAAGACTGCCTCGCCTGTGATCCGAAATATGCTACAGTATATTCTCTCATTAACACATCCTCCCCTTTATAAGGAACAGAAAATTTAATAGATGCAGTGAGACCTGTGCTTTTCAATACAATTATTCTTCAGACCTTAAGTATTGCGAATATTAAGGTTCCTCCCCCCCCCCGTGAATATAAAAAAAAATGTTAAAAGCTAATATAAAGTGGGAAAATACCAGTATTGCCATCAATACCAGTATTGCCATCAATCCAAATCAAATACAAGTGCATTCAGATTGAAATGGTCATATATAATTCATTCATTTATATTATTAACAGTTCATTTGAATTTTTCTGGTGTCCCTGTTGGGTTGGTGCCATAAGCAATTGTTTAGCATGATTAATAGATAATACAGTCCTTGGGGATCATGCTGGGCATCCCCAGTATTCAAACTGAAGTTATGTTTTCTTTTATTGCTGATACAATCTGTATATAGTTTTGGTGACAAAAGTTGTTTAGCTGTTTAAACCTGTATATACAGTCTTGGGTTTTGATTAAAGAAATTTAAATGCACTATGATAGGAAGCCACAATCTTTGATATAAAATGCACAAGAATCAATCTTTTGTCACATAAGCACATCATTTGCTCACATTGACAAACAGATCTTAACAGTGCAATGTTGCACCATAATCCACATATGCTGACATTTTGCCTAATTACCATATGATGAGATACAATGAAATAGTCATGCCACAGAATTAACTACAATTGACCAATTTCGTAAGATGGGAACAGTAAAGGTTACAATCGACCAAAGGATGTTTTATTTTTCAATAAATTGAAAAAATTAATTTGGCTGAAATATCAAGAAAACTGATCAACTTTTTGATTATTCTGTGTAAAGCAAATGAAAAAAAGGTCAGTTGTAATCAGTGATCTACAATTATTTCATGTTACAACCACACTAACAAACTGACATTTTTTTGGTCTCCAAAGATGGCATTTAGCAGTGTCTTTAATAATAAAACACAGAGGTCTCGCTAGGATTTTAAAACTCAGAGTCCAAGACTCTCAATTTGGTAAAAGTAGGAGTCCCACCAGTAAAAGTTGCAGTCCCTACTAAGCCAGGCATCATGTACTTTCTTAAACTTGGCTACTGTCACATCCAAATTATCAGTTCTAGTAACTATAGCCCAGTTTTGAATCTCATTGAAATCTTCATCATTTTTCCATTTAACCCCAAAATACTTGTCTAAATTTGTAAACATCATTTTGTTTAAGTCTCTTGATTTCAAGTTTGCAGGCAATATCTATACTGCAACAATCGGAAATGAAATCAATAATAGTGATCTTGCTGGGATTCACCAATGGCGCAAATTGCAATTTTGTTTTCCTTCTTGGCGACAAAATATACCATCTGACAATATTTTTGGCAACAACAATTTTGGCTGATAAAAATGATATATACAGTCGGGTTTAGAGTGGAGGAATTCAAAGGCACCATGAAAGAACGCTGCAAACTTGGATATAAATATGCACTGAAATCTATTATTACATAAACAAATCCATTATTCATATTGATTAACCACCCTATCACTGCATTGTTATATCACAATCTGCTTATCTGCTTATGTTGATATCTGGACTTGATACTTGATACTGTATGCTGTAGTATAATCAAACTAGCCATGCAACTGACTAGCTACAATCAACCACCTCTGAGGGTGGGAATATGAAATGACTACAGTCGACCACATGAAATCAATTTAGAAAACACCAGAAAAAATATTTTAGCTGAAACTTCAATGCAAACTTGTTATCTCAGAAGTACCAATATATATTAAGGAAATTTTTTAAAAAAAAATTGTCTTAATGTTCTATAATTATTTGATGTTGCCACAGCAATAACAAATTGGCACTTGTTTGGTCCTTCAAAGTGAGCCTATAGCGGCACCTTGAATAACATTAGCACCTGGATCAAAGCAAGCCAGCGACCATTGATCAATGAAGTCAGGGACAAACTAAAATAAAAGCATTGCTTCAGTTCTCAGTGATTAACTCATATTTATTCTGCTACACACTTCCTGTTTGCAAAAAAAAAATGCATACTGAGGACTCTTATATGGGTGATTTTCTGCATCTCAAAACATTTGCATTCAAATATGCATAATTAGGCGTTTCTGAGATCTCTGATACATGCACACTTCATCAAAGCAAAAAAACTACAATCTTAAATAAAAACAAAACACCTTTCATCAAAGGAAGTCAGCACTAAACTTAAAGCAATGGAATCTGATCTATTATAGCATTTTCCAGTGTGATTGGAATACTATAATTGTGCAGTGACAGTTTCCATTTTACAGGAAATATGTTTATTCTTATGATTGCTATCAATGGTGATATAGCGCACAAATTAAATTTTAAGTCTTTTGAAACTATATATATCTAGTTGTCAGGTTAATTTACAGTGGGACATCTTGCAAAGACATTTTATAAACTTTTTAATTTAATATCTTTTCATTTTCCTTTCAATAGCCTCATCTTGTTAGACTCAGCATTATGATAGCTATCTCCAAATGACCAAAATCTAAGTCAAGTGAATGTACATGTACAGGGCTTAAAATTAGCGGTAATCCACTAGCCCAAAGCTAGTAGATTTCCTCTCGGACTAGTAACTTTCATAATGTTAATAGTCCAATGAGCTAGTAAGTTTTAGTTATCAACAGTCAGCGTTTGTTTTTGCCATTCCCTAATAAAAACTTGATATAGGCAGATGTTCTGTAGAATTAAAGCAGTAACTGATGTTAACACAGTCATAAAATAATAGCATTAGTAGATGAAGTTAATATCTGTCTCAGAAAGGTGTCATGAGAAGAGGAAGTTAATATCTGCCTCAGAAAGGTGCATTTCTATAACAAGAAGCCATCCGATTTGTGCATTTGCTTAGCAGCGCCAATTATGGTACCGTCATTAACAACGGAAGTTTGGTAATTGATCCTAGTTAACTTAATATGATAACAAATTAAATGAAAAATGTTATCACACTTTATTCACTCAACCTTAGTAATGACCTACAAAATGGTATACCACACAAAAGAACACTATATAAGCTATTCAAAAGAAATTAAAGTTTGCATGTTTGTTTGATTAAGGTGGGGAGTTTGCTTGCCTGCCAAACACTCTCAACAGTCACAAACGGAAATCTATGTATTTTACACTTGCATTGAAATAATTATAAAAATTTTTTATATGATAAGAATAGTTTTGTTTTTATTTTTTCCCTTACAAGAATGAAAAATAATTGAATACATGCATAGATAACAAGGAAAATGCTGTACATTAGTTGGGAATTAAAATCTCGAAGCATGGCCATCTAAGATTTGAAAATATTTTGCCTTATTATTAATTTGAACAATAGACTGAGGTCCAATTAATTAGGAACAATTACCAAACTTTTGCTATTAATAATAAGACTGTAATTGGAGCTGTTGTATATAATATTTTCCTAATGCATTCAGTTATCTTGTAATTACAAAGACATCTATGCTTTTACTTGGTCCACAGTTGTAAAATGATTTGCTGCTGACTGAAAGACAATTCTGGTATTGATTGACCTTATCCTAACAATCTCAGCCTACTCTGCTGATGCTGAGAGGCGTTTCTCAGAGATGAAAATGGTGAGGAGTGACTGGAGATCATGTTTGCAATCTTGGGTTCTGTCAGACCTGCTCTTTATAATTTTTCATACAAATGATATTCCAACAAATGATCCATCACCAGCAATACATTTGTGGAATGTTTCAGTGAGACAGGTAAGAAGACCTGAACAAACACCATATGGACCCAGAGTGCAGATGGAGGACAAAAAGGACACCAGGATCCCTTTCTGGAATTGGATCCAGATTATCTTGAGAAACAAGAAATGTGAATTGACTGACTGATAATTTGAAGCAGGATTTGATTTATAATTCTGTAATTCTGTGTTTCATATGATAATGCTATTTATGAATAATGTTGTTAATCTCTCAATACAAGTGTTTGACATTGTTTTTTGGACAGGACTAGTAAAGATTTGTCAGGACTAGTAAATTTCTTATCATGCTAGTCCTTTTGGCTTCAAAGAAATTTGTATTCAATTCGAACCTTGATGTAGCATGTAAACAACTATACAGCCACATGCTACTGTTGGTAATAAATATCTGATGGATTCCATTGCACAATCAATACTTACATCTCAGACTAGTTATGCTTTCAGTTAATCAAAATTTCCATTGTTATTTTCTCTCAGTGTAAATCCTACAGGTCTTAAAAATTTTATTTGTATGCAAAATTGTGAATTTTGTTGCAAACCCTCTTCCCCTGCCAACTTACCTCAACATCTGCTTTCAATGACTTTATTATATTGATCCCGAGGATGGAGGCTGTCAAGATGAACGGGTATTATGAAGAATGGCAACATTTAAAAAAATTGGCAACAAAATATTGAGGTTGGCCAAAGATTTTTCAGAGATCTTGGAAACGCTTAATTACGCTAATTTGGACACAATTTTTTTTATTTGGAATGCAGAAAATCACCCACACAGGAGTCCTCCATGTGCACGTTTTTGTTGCAAGAAGGAAACTTTTGTGGCAAAATAAATATGTTCTTATCACTATGAAAACTGAAGCAATGCTTTTGTGTTAGTTTGTTGCTGACTTCTTTGATCATAGGTCACCGGCTTGATTTGATGAAGGTGCCGTGTTAGTGAAGGTGCTGCTAAAGGTTCCCATTAAAGGACAAAATTAATACCCATTTATTATTGCTGTATTGCTGTGGCAACATCAAATAATTGCAGAACATTTACACAATTTTTAAAATATTTCTTTAGTATATATTGGTGTTTTAGAGGTAATCAGTTTTCATTGAAGTTGCAGCAAAACTATTTTTCTGGGGATTTTTGTGTTTTTTTTTAAAAAATTGCTGCCATGTGGTCAACTGTAGTCATTTCATGCTTCTGCCCAAAGAGGTGGTGGATTGTAGTTAGTCAGTTACATGGCTAGTTTGATTATATTACAGTTTACAGTATCAAGGCCAGATATCAGCATAAGCAGTTTATGACATAACAATTAACTGTTAGGGTGGTTTGTCAATGTGAAATAAGGATTTGTTTATGTAACAATTTATTCCAATGCATTTTTATATCCAAGTTTGCAGCTTTCTGTCATTGTGCCTTTGAATTTTTCCACTCCAAACTCAAGACTTTATATACTGTTTTTATCTGACAAAACTGTTGTAGCCAAAAATATGGCCCGATGGTATAATTTGTCACTAATATATAAAACATAATTGCAGTTTGTCACATTGACAAAGCCCAGCACAATCACTGTTTTTGATTTTATTTCTGGTTGTTACCATATAAATATTGCATATGAACTCGAAATCAAGAGACATAGACAAAATGCCGTTTGCAAATTTAGACAAGTGTTTTGTAGTTAAACGGAAAAATGATGAAGATTTCAATGAGATTCAGAACTGTGCTAAAGTTGCTAGAACTGATAATTGGGATGCGATAGTAGTATTAGAAAGTATGTGATTTCTGGCTTAATGGGGACTGTACCTTTGCTGGCGGGACTGCAACGTTTGCTGGTGGGATTCCAATTTTTACCCAAATAGGAATCATGGACTCCTAGTTTTAAAATCTTAGAGAGAGACCTCTGCTTTTTGAAGCCAGTACCATCACTGGGTGTATATATATATATATATATATATATATATATATATATCTATATATATATATATATATATATATATATATATATATATATATATATATATATGGGTCACACTACCAGGCGAAGTGGGCAATAAAGCCACCTGAGAACTGTAAACTTTGCCTTCTGTTAGAAAAGTGAAAATGATTTCACCCTTGATTTTTCATACCTAAAATGGCTGTAGATTATGAGTTTTGAGATGCCCTTTAGCAGTAGCCAGTAAGCTCTGGCACTGTTGTAATCCAAGGTGAAAAGCATCAATATATAAATAGTAATTTGCTTTTAAAAAATGTGATTGGTAAAAAGTGTTTTCTAATGTATTTCTTGTTTTTATAAATGGAGATTTTATTGGCCATATTTGTGTATTGTCTTGATAAAATCAGTTTGAAACCGTAAATGAATGGCAGACATCGCTACATATACGATATGCCACATCATTAAACTGTATACGTAAATGGTAAATAGAATCTGGAAAATATATAATATAATGAAAACAAAGTTTAAATGTTTTGTCATAGTAGATTTAGCCTTAATATTTAAAAATGCAGGTCAAAAACATGCAAAAATCTCTTTTGGAATTTGAAACAGTGCTACATGGTCAAGGTTGTTTCCTGACCTACCATAGGCCTAATTAATTTTTGCAAAATTACAAGAGATATATAGTAGGGAAGCAAATACTATTTAACTGATTTATGTCATTAATACCAGCAGTAGGTAGAAAAATAATTCAACCATAAATATGCAGTCCTATTCATGAATTTGTTGTAACAAAGCAAGAAAGTGAATAGTTATATTTAGAAATACTCTCTTTCTAAAAATAGATGCACTTGCTTGGTGCATTACATCTTCTTGGATGTTGTGGTTTTGGGGAAAAAAGGGTCCAGCTTAGTCATCTATTTACTTTAGTGCTTCTGTGTGTTGTCTATGAATAGTTACAGTAATGTTTTATTGGGAACAAGGAAATCAGGATGAAGAGTATGTTTTGAAGTTGCTTGTTCATTTTTTCCAATGTATATGAATTAGGGATTGTTTCAAAGAATGCTAGATATCTTTTTGATTACAATTTTACATACAACTTGTACAAAATAAAATAAAAAAATTAAGTGGTAGTGTATTAAGCATTTTTTACCAACTTGAAATTACAAGACACTTATCTTGTTACTGATTGCAGTTAAAATTAATTACAATGTATAGCTTCTTCTGTGCCTTTTAAGACATATCACCAATTTGCCTGTATCTCAATCGAAACACATATACTACAAGTGTGAATAGAATGGGTATGAATATAATAATTTGTAAACATGTACAAATAGGGTTGATAATAACCATATGAAATATTTTTTAATTTGAAAATAAGGCATTGTTTAAAACTGTTAAAAGCATATATATATATATATATATATATATATATATATATATATATATATATATATTTCGCATTTCATGTTTTGGTCTCACTTATCCCAGTTTAGCTTCCACTTCTCCCTGTTCTGACCTAAAGAAGAAGTCACAATTTAAGTCTAGCTGGACCCCTCTGTGTGTGTATATGTGTGTATATAGTGTGTGTATGTGTGTGTGTGTGTGTGTGTGTGTAAATTATTATGTATATGTATGTGCATGCATTTCGTGCATTGCTTCCACTTGTCCTTGTTCAACAATCACTTCATTTAGTTCTCTCTAAAAGAAGTCACTTCTCCCTAAATTTCAGGTCTAGCTTGACGTCTCTGATATTATTAATAATAAATACATGCTTTTCCTTTTCCATTATATCCATTTGAAAGTGAGGGAGAACCAACTTTATGCCAGTGGCTTCCAGATATATGTTGAAGACTAGTGAGTTCCATGAATGAAGAGTCCAGGACTCCTCCTTTTGCAATTCTGTTTAGTGCCCCACGTGTTGTTTTGCAAAAACTCCAATACACAGTTAATATGTACTGTATGAAATATGCTTTGGATACATTTTTTGCATCATAACTTTGATAATTTTTCTGTCATACTGATATGTTGTATGCAGTGTTGCAGATTATAGTGATGTCTACGACTGGGGTATCATGCTGCAGACATGTGGCACTATGTCCCACCCAGTCGCATTATCCTGACATCAGGCCAGCCAGTCCTAACACTAACATCTTAATGCTGAATGCTTAGCAAGGCAACTGTTAATACCATTTTCATAAGTCTTTGGCATGACTCAGCTGGGATTTGGACCTGTGACCTCCTATATCCAAATTGGATGCTCTAACTGCTAGGCTACCGGAGTGGTCTACATTTTACTAAGAGAACATAGCTCACCAGTATTGCAAAATACCTCCCTCCTGACATAAGAATCTTTTATTTTAATGCATATGTTCAACCATTAACTGCTTAAAATATGACCTTGAAAGGATTTTGAAAAATCAAAATGGAGAAACACATACATTTATAGACTTTTTGATTCTGAACCCATTTTTAAGTTGGATGGAAAATGGATGAGACATGTTTAGCCAGATATTTTGCACCACAGAAAGGATCCCCTTATGGTCAGGTGGTTTAGAATACCAATCACTGCCATCTGTCCGTTCCTTAGTACAGCCAATGTATGTGAAAAAAACTTACCAATAAACTTCCTGTGTGTTAGTGGGTTTCCTTTGGGTTAGCTAGATAAAGTGCACAACAGGACATGTTTAGCCAGATACGCTGCCACACAGTAAGCTTTCCCTGAAGGTCAAGTAGTCTAAAACCTTTATTGATCAAAGCCATCTCACCTATGTACATATGGGTTTGAGCCTTGGGCCCCGACAATATGAGTATAGGAAAAACTTCCAATAACTTGCTGTGGATCAATGGATTATTCCTTGATCAATTATATGACCATCAAGATATAGCCTATCATATGTAGAAAATGGCATTAAACCCAGAACAACATCACAATATCTGGATGACATTTAGATACACTGCACGACTATATCCAGATTTGTAGCCAGATACACTGCACCACGGTATCTACATGGCATGTTTAGTGAGACAGATTTCACTACAATGTCTCTGTGACAGATTTAGCTAGATACACTGTACCACAATATCTATGAAGACATGTTTAGCTAGACAGACTGCACCACAATATCTACAAGACATATTTAGCCAGATACACTGCACCACAATATCTACAAGACATTAGCCAGATACACTGCACCACAATATATACAAGGCATGTTTAGCCAGATACACTGCACCACAATATCTACATGACATATTTAGCCAGATACACTGCACCACAATATCTAAATGGCATGTTTAGCCAGATACACTACACCACAATATCTACATGACATATTTAGCCAGATACACTGCACCACAATATCTAAATGGCATGTTTAGCCAGATACACTACACCACAATATCTGCATGACATATTTAGCCAGATACACTGCACCACAATATCTACAAGACATCTTTAGTCAGATACACTGTACCACAATATGTACATGACATATTTAGCCAGATACACTGCACCACAATATCTACATGACATGTTTAGCCAGATACACTCAATATCTACAAGACATCTTTAGCCAGATACACTGTACCACAATATCTACATGACATATTTAGCCAGATACACTGCACCACAATATCTACAAGATATTAGCCAGATACACTGTACCACAATATCTACATGACATGTTTAGCCAGATACACTGCACCACAATATCTACATGACATGTCTAGCCAGATACACTGCACCACAATATCTACATGACATGTCTCGCCAGATATAGTGTATCACAATATCTTCATGTGTAGCAAGATACACTCAGACTGTATCACAATATCTAGAAGTCATGTCTAACCAGATATATTCTATTTATGAACTATGGTTTGTATAAGCTGTAACCCTAAATATAATGGGTTAAGAAGATTTTTAAAATTTGGGGGTTCTTGTCTGGAACATATTGGATTATAATGTAAAACAATCAGAATCTTTGCTATGCAAAACAAATGCTTTATCTACATAGTAATTAAGAACTTGAACGTTTTGAACTTGTGGTAAATAATGTATATATTATGCATAAGAAGATTGTAGAGAAGAGAGAGAAAATATTTTCTCATTTATTTCCATTGGTATAAATTTTTGGGCTTTGGACAAAAAACTTATTTTTATGGGTACTTTTTGTGTAGATTTGCATTAACCGAAGTAATAAAATTAAAATGCTGTCATTAATTAACAACACTGCCACCAATATGAGCATAAATAACACCCTTGTCAGGAACAGTATGTTTCACTTTTGTTTTCTCTGAGTGCTTGACGTCAGATGGGGCTGATGCAGCCAACAGCACAAAGTCACAAAGTTTTGAAACATATCTATATGATCTTTTACTTGAACCACTGTCCATAAAGTTGCACCATCTTTACAGTCTGACAGTCATGTTGGATAATCCATATTATGATCCATCATTCCATATCTGAACTTAAATTTTGACCAACTGTGCCTCGATCAGTGTAATAAGTTTTTGAGGAAAATTGTCCATGATAAAATATTAAGAGAAAAATTTTAACAGGAATGTTTGCCTAATCAAAGAGACTTACAGACAATAACAAAGTTATTGTAATTTTGTCATGCAGATAAGTTCATGAGTAGTCAGATAGTTTTCCAGAGGTATACTACTTGGAGAATATAACATTGATTCTAGGCGTTTTGTCTACTTTCAGAGATATCAAATTTGGAGAATATAGGATTGGTTCTAGGCTGTCTTGTCTTGTTCCAGATTTTGGATCACATAGCATTGGTTCTACGCTGTCTTATCTGGTTCCCAAAGTAGTTGTTGTAGGGTTTAACACCATTTTTATGCACAAAAAAGGCTATACATGGTGGCCAGTATAAATGGTGGAGGAAGAACCTGGGAAAACCCTGGAAAGAACCATCTACCCATAATTAGCTACTGGCAAGCTTTCTCACATACCCACATTGACTTAACCTGAACCCATGCAGACAAAGATGAGACGGCAATGATCAATAACTGAGACCATTTTAAACCACTCAGCCACTCAAGGCCCCAGTTCCAGGGATATTGTACTTGGAGAATATAGCATTCCAGAGGCATCCTGCTTGGAAAATATAGCACTGGTTCTAAGCTGTCTTCTCTGGTTCCAGAGTTATCCTGCTTGGAGAGTATAGCAATTTTTCTAGGCTGTCTTGTCTGGTTCCAGAGGTATCCTACTTGGAGAATATAGCTACTTTATGAAAAACATTGATCCATCAAACCCCCTGCCTACTTTGACAACTTACCTTCCAACTGTAAATCTGATAGAAGGCCCTGATGTGTCCAGTTTTTCTAATGTGGGCAAGGTCCTAAGCTCTATTTTCTGGTTTCAGGCAATATTTGAATATGCAGACAGTTGAATGCTATACTTTATTAACACAGTAAGTCAGTGGCTTATTAAGAATGGGGAACGACAGTTCCATCTGCTTGAGTGACAGCCAGAAGAGGGGGAGGGTGTCATTGGGAGAGTTGAAATACCAGTACAAGTTTTCAAACCAAATGAAAAATTTGCCAAAGTAAAAATTATTTCCAATTGCTTATGACAGCATTGTACTGTTTAAAAATCTGCTTGCAAACATGATATATATTTCTGGTGTTTATATTTTAAAATCATTTGTGGTTGGTGCCAAAGGAAGGATCTGTCCCAGGTGCCAATAATTTTAGGTATACCCTTCAATAAAAGCACCTTATTGGTATGAGCTATTCAATAATGAAGGAATGAGGCTATATAATGGTAGAGGAAAAATTATTGTGACTTGTACCATACAAAAGTGAAGTCAAATCTACCAATTAATGTGATCTGTACCATACAAAAGTGAAGTCAAATCTACCAATTAATGTGATCTGTACCATACAAAAGTGAAGTCAAATCTACCAATTAATGTGATCTGTACCATACAAAAGTGAAGTCAAATCTACCAATTAATGTGATCTGTACCATACAAAAGTGAAGTCAGATCTACCAATTAGTGTGATTTGTACCATACAAAAGTGAAGTCAAATCTACCAATTAATGTGACCTGTATCATACAAAAGTGAAGTCAAATCTACCAATTAATGTGACCTGTACCATACAAAAGTGAAGTCAAATCTTCCAATTAATGTGACCTGTACCATACAAAAGTGAAATCAAATCTACCAAATTAAATTAAATCATCAGGCTTTAAATATGTAACCAATATGAATAGGCCGAGCTTTACCTTGTTTCCTTAAACATGATTAAAAATGAAACAGTTAATTTCAGTATGTTGTTATCTTGTATCTGTATGTATATGCAGATGCATGACAGCTGAGTTTTGATGAATATAAGGAAGAATGGTCAATAGCATGACAATGGAACTCAAAAAGAAAATCATTTCCTATTCTTAGCTATTCTTGTTATATCAGTTTATCTTTTTATGGTGGCCTAAATCTCTATTTCCTCAAGGCAAAAGTTAGGTACTTGATGTTGTTCATTAAGTATATACATTTTAATTATATTCACTGATTTTGATTTGTCCAGTTTTTTAAATTTCTTAATATGAAATAAAACTTGGCATTAGTTTTCTAAAGCATTGCATGTTTTATCTTAAACAAAATTATTTATTTAGTCAAGGCTATCCATTCAATTGATACTTTTGCATTGATACTTTTGCCCTGCCAGCTTAATGATATAATGCCAGCTGGGTAACAATTTGCCAGCAGTACAGGTACCTTTCTGGTCTGCTAACTACCAATCCACTGTAAATCAAGTAAAACAGGATTTCCCAGTATGTCCCAATGACTGTATAGTTTTAGAAGCAGGAATTCATTTTTTATCAGTTTCATTTATTATCTCTTTATAGCTGAGGACTGCAGTTTTCACATTGACTTATTTTGACATCAGTATGGCAAGTGCTCGCCCAGACAGTGAAAGTGATGACGAGTTTCAGAATAGAAAGAATACTCAGTCAAAGAGAACAGTTCGTGGAATTTGCAGACATGGCAAAAAGAGTTCTGCAGATGTCAATAATCCAGACATAGTTTACAAAGCACAGATGTATTCAACGCAAGTGATGAGGTGCTTTGACAACCTTGAGACCAACAAAGAATTTATCTTGGCAGCTGCTGAAACTTCAGGTATGGCAGTAGTTTTAAACAATGGCTTATCTAGAGAGAGATTTTGGGCATTTCTCTCTTACTTTCACATACTAACTTTCTACCAGATTGTTTTAATATAATACCCCAAAAGTATAAAAAAAAATTGAGATCCCACTGTGAGTTTTGGACTTGCTACCTCTGTTTGGCAGCCAGAATACAGACAAATGCAGGTGTTTATATATAAGATTGTGTGGATCCGATATTAGTAGGATATCATACAGTCTGCATGGTATTTATTACATTCAGAGTTTTCAATAGACATGTACCCTTTGTTTTTTTAAAAATTTAAATAGGATTTATTTTTGATGCTTGGGAATTTTAATTTGTGCGTCTTTTTGATGCATGTAGATTTGGGCTGCAGCTTCAATCTTGATTTGCATCCAGCTTAGTTTCTTAAAGTATGCTCTCCATAATAAATTTACTGTAGGAGGCACTGATTGACATCTGCTTGACAACAGTCGAGGCCTTGACGGCCAATAATATCACCCCCAGTGGAAGATATATGTGAACTGGTTGGAGCTGAAGTCACTTAAGTCAAGCCTAGGTGCAACTGAATTAGGTTGGATAGTTTTGAGATTATAGATTATGTTTGAAGTTTAAGATAGATGAACAGGAGACATGAATGGAATGCTTTTTGGTAAACGGACATCAAATTATAATCAGCTGGTCAGAAATGGAGCATAATTCCCCTACTAAATGATCATGAATAATTCATGAACTGGCATGAACAGTTCTTGAACGATTCATGAACTTTGTTCATGAACCATCCCTGAAAGTTCATCAAAAGGTTCATGAATGTGCATGAACTGAAAATGGTCAATTCAAATTAAATGAATTCATGAACATTCATGAACCATAACTTTACAAACTGTTCTTGAACTTTCATGAACTATTCATGAACTGAATTCATGAACAGTTCATAAAAGTTCACTAACTGGTTCATCATCATTCATCACAGTTGATGAACATATTCATGAATTATGATGAACAATGTTCCTCATTTTTCATGACTTCATGAACAGTTCCTAAAAAAATTTGATTATGTGACAAACTTGCAAATACCTATTTCATCCTGAATCACAAAATAACCTTAGATGTGGGGGGGTTTAAAAGAGTATAAAATGCAATATATTATCTTAAAAAACTTTTTAATTTCATATAAATTTCTAATATGCATCAAAGAACACGTAAACTGACATTAAGCGATATTCCTTTTTATTCTTAGCAACACTTTCTGTATGTTTTGTAATTTTTCTTTGAAAATTGTTCAAGAGATAATGGGACAGTTGTGTTCAATCAACTGCGGAAGCATATTTATCAGTGATTGTCATGGAGCTAATTCCACTGATGTTTCTCAAGAAGACCTGGATCCCCACCCCCAAACTGACCTGTCAGATAACTCTTTTTTGTAAAGACAGTCAGGGTCTAATTTTAATTTAATGAAATTCCACCTATTGTCACTACTGAATGTCTCCATCTGCAACTTAAGCTGTTCATTTGATTACTGTATGGATCTTTAACATTGCTGCAGCAGTCACTTTTTAATGTCTATTCCATCTTGGCTGTAAGATCCTCAAGTTGTCTAATTTTCCTCCTCATCTTATAAACTTCATCCTCTAATAATTTTCCTTTTCTGCTGTCATGTTTGATCTGAAAGAAAGATAAAAGTTAATTACAGACAACCTATGATCAACATTGTCTTCAGTTTTTTCCAACTCAAAATTATTTAATCCCTTACACTTAATACACAACTTACTGCGCATTTACATTATTGGATAAATTTGTTCACTAGTTGTATTTTAACTTAAGCTGACTTGCCATATGCATTATAAGTCACAGGAGTCAAATGTTTTTATAATAATGTATCTAATCTGACGCCGTATGTTGCATATAGCTGCTTCAGGTTTAATCACGTAAGTAGTACATGTATTATGTACAGTTTGACACATTAACTAGTTTTTTGTTTTTGTTTTAATTTACCAAATTACATCAGATCATATAAATAGTGATGTCATGAAACATAAAACCATACAGAACATATAAATTCATATCGCTGATGCAGTACCGCGTATGGTAGCGAGATCGAAAAAGTGGGTGGAGGTATAATGTTTCGTGATATTCAAAAATTCAAAGAGAAAGTTTAAATTGGTTCTGACAAAAACCAGATCTATTAGTTTTGTTAAAACTATATGATGACATAAAAAACAAAAAATTATACATATAATTCCCATTGAAAAATAATGAATGACGAAGAAAAAGATACACTCACCGTAATTTTGATGATCCCGCTGTGTATGCTTTTCCGCATAATTTTGCTCTCATCAAGTCAATTCCTTCATATTCTTCATAATTCTTTCTCTGCACTTCTATTTACTTAAAAGAAATGGTATTGAAAATATTCTCATCTGTTAATTCCACGGGTCCGTGATTTTTGTTCGAGATTGTTGCTTGTTGCAAAACCCTTTGCATGCTCTTTCGTTTGTGCTCAGCCACTGAAATCATTCGCGCGTATTTTACCTAATCATATCACGTCTTCTTTCACAGTCATCCAATCAGGATAATCGTTGCTTACATATTTCAGTTTTTACTGCAACTTGGCAACCAGTTTACAAAGTCAATAAAATATGCAGTTTATGACAGTACTGGAGGAAAACATTAGAACAAAGTCATTGAAAGCTTTTATAGCAAGTCAATTTTGTTCATGATGGCCAGAAAAATATTTTTCCATAATAATCCAGAACTATTCAAGTTAAGTACACAAGTATTGAATGAAAGATCTCTGAACATTTATACAGTATCATATAATTAAAAAAAATATTCACCTTTATTTATATTTCACTAAAATTGTGAGAAGTATGTATGAATAATTTTCATAAACATTTTATGAATATAATGATATAGAAATTTCATATACATTTTTAAGAAATATCTTAATGGTACATCAAAGTACTTGAATTGTTCATGAAGCAAATTCATGACATTTCAGAAACTTCAAAAATATCATAATAGTTCATAAAAGTTCATTGTGTTCATGAAGTAAGTACATGATTCATCAAACTTCTTGAAGTGTTCATGAACTTAGGTGATGAGCGTTCATGGCTATTTGTTCATGAACTCAAATGATGAACTGATCATGAACATTTCAAGTATGTTCATGAACATTCATGATTGTTCATGAAGTCATGAATTTGTTTTCGTAGGGTAATGGCAACACATAAAGCCGGTTGTCAAGGCAATTGGATCAACTTAAATTGCTTTATTGGCAATTTGCTTCATTTGGCAGAATGTTTAAAGTTTCAAAATCATTTATGACTTCATTCCATTCATTTTGTTATAAATATCGGTATATGTGCTTTAAATTATAATCAGTTAGACATAACAGGAATATATTTGGAATATATGACTTTTTAGTGGTTTCCCAGACTTACAGTACACGAAAGAAATGCTATAATTTTGTTTCCAAATTTATAGGTCAAAAAATATTACTTTTGAAAATAATTAAGGGTGTCTCAAAACTTATAGTGTCCCATTAAGTATTACATTAATACATTAACATTAATACATTAATACATTATTACATTAACTTATAGTGTCCCATTAAGTATTACATTAATTACAATACTTATAACATCATTCATAATATAGTCATTATTTAAAATGTGTATTGGTATAATTGCTGTCAAATGTATATTTTCTGTCTAATGTATATATTTCTGTCATGTATATATTTCTGTGATTCTTTTAATATTTTCTTTCTAGTCTTTACATGTTTTGCCTGTGTTTGTTTCCCAGTAAATATATTGGGATTTGTGGTTCACACACTGGTGTAGCAGTGCTTCTTTTTTTATCTCTTCTTTTATAACAAGTGTTAGGGTGGATATTACACCTTCAGATTTGATCCAGTTGATGTTTTCAGCTATTCTGGTCATAGGCCTGAAGAGCTCATAGGAACGCATGTTGTCCATAAATTATTATTTGTTGCCTGCCAAAGAGCATTAGTTTTTAATTGCTACTCCTCCTAAACTACTAGGATTGCCATGAAACTTTACACACACTGCCATGAAACTTTACACATACATTGCCGTGAAACTTTACATACACATTGCCATGAAACTTTACATACACATTGCCATGAAACTTTACATACACATTGCCATGAAACTTTACACACTCATTGCCATGAAACTTTACACACACATTGCCATGAAACTTTACACATACATTGCCATGAAACTTTACACACACATTGCCATAAATATATATGGAAAGTCTTGGAATTTTCAGTAGTCTGCATATTGCCCTTGACACAGTACTGAAACTACTCTTCTGAAAGTAGTCAATGACCTTCTACCTGCTTTGGATAGCAGGAAGATTACAGTCCTCACCCTCACCTGACTTTGACACTATACACCATGATTGTCATTGTCTGTTTCTGACAACCATACACCTGTCAATGAACTTGAACTTCATTGACTCCATTGGATTAAATGAAAGTTTGTTCCAGATAAAACATCACAGTCCATTAGATTTCAGCATCAGATGGCATCACACTCTTCTACACAATCCATTAGAATTCAGCATCAGATTGCATCACACTTCTCTAAACAATCCATTAGAATTCAGCATCAGATTGCATCACACTCTTCTACACAATCCATTAGAATTCAGCATCAGATGGCATCACACTCTTCTATCAGTTGCCTAAAGGGCAAAGAAGTCATTTGAATATAAAAGATAATCAATTTCTATACTATAATCAATTTCTACACTACCCTTTCATCTTGCAATCATGTGTCATATGCAAATATTATCCTTATTATAATTTTTTTTCTATGTATAATAATAATAATAATAATAATAATAATAATAATAATAATAATTTACTTTGCCCTCATATAAAGTAACTTTGTGTGTGTATATATATATATATATATATATATATATATATAGAGAGAGAGAGAGAGAGAGAGAGAGAGAGAGAGAGAGAGAGAGAGAGAGAGAGAGAGCTAGCTTCATTATCTTATTTTAATGATGTACTCTATTTCTCAGTGTGCTTTTAACAGTTTTAAGCAATGCCTTATTTTCAAGTTGAAAAATATGTGTAATATATTAGTATCAACATATTTTGTAAGGGTATACAAAATTTTTTATATTCATATGCACAGTGTAAGTGCATCTAATTTTAGAAAGAGGCTTTTCTTAACATAACTACATGTACCGTATTTTCTCTGCATATATCCTGCAAAAGCAGATAATCTGCACCCTCATATAGCCCGAGGGTTTTGTGTAAAACAATCGTTGTCTTATCCCTCACCTTTGTATAACCCGCAACCATAGATTGATAAACTTTTTGTGTATGTTCACGTTGTCTACCATTACTGTTTTTGAAGGACCGAATTCATCAATGCTCACACGTGAATGAGGAATGATACAACTATTACATTTTCACTCACCCACCCAACAGGCAAATTTGTATTTATACTATCATGTCAGTCAGCCCCGGTCCATATTCATCTCTCTGCATATGTTCAAGTTAGATACCCGGCCACCACTATATTCCGGCTGGCAGCCGGAAGTGCATGGCAATAGAGCCACAGGCAAAAAATTTGATATTGATGAGAGCGTAATTTGAGGTTGGAAAAAAGAAAAAGAAGCGTTGGAGAAGATGAATCCACGAAACATGCTCATTGTGGATCTAAAGCAAAATGGCCTCACCTTAAATCTGACCTGAAGCAGTGGATCATGGCCCAGCACGAAAAAAACTGACCAATCTCGACAGTTGCCATCAAACTGAAAGCCAGACTAATGCAACAGAGAAGCACATTTTAAAGGAGGAGTGCACTGGGTATATAAATTTATTAAGTGGAACCAATTGTCAATCAGAACACCAATGACTGTCGGCCAATGTCTACCCGAGAATTGGGAGATTTGGTCCCGATACCATAAGTTGTTGTGAAGTCACCATAGTAGCCATAATATCCAACCCTAGCAAAACAAAACTAGAGCTATATATAAGTTATATAGTTATGTTTTTCAAACAAAATATTGAAATATTATTAAGTGTAAAACATTTGTGATATAGCCTGCACCCTTATACAATCTGCACACCCTGTGCAGGGTTTGTAAAATCTGGTATATAACCCATGGGATATATGCAGGAAAATATGGTACTCTCTTGCTTTGTTGCAAAAATTTATTAATAGGACTGCATATTTATGGTTGTATTATTTGTCTACCTACTGGTAATAATTATATGCATTGGTTAAATTATATTTGTTTTATTACTATATATATATTGTTCATATATATTTTTCATATTTTCACAAAAATTAATTACAGTAAGTCAGAAAACAACCTTGACCATGCAGCATTGTTTCCAATTCCACAACAGAGATTGTCACGTTTCTGACCTACATCATTAAATATTTAGTCTAAATCTCCTATCACATAATATTTAAACTCTCTTTTTATTAATTAGATTATATATTTTCCTGAACCAAATTGCCCAATGATTTACAAATAAACAGTTTAATGAAGTGGTATATCATATACACAGTGATGTCGGACATTAAAATTTCATTTATGGGTTCAAACTGATTTTATTCAGAAAATATGCAAATAAGGCAGTTAAAATCTCCATTTATTAAAAAAAGAAAGAAGTAAGAAAATGCTATTCACCGATCATATTTTTAAAAGCAAATTACTATTTGCATATTGATGTTTAAATTTCTAAACAGAATTTGGTATATTTTCATCATAGCACAGTGTTCCCTATTCCTGAAATCAGGCAGTGATATTTTGCTCCAGAAAGGGTAATGGTCAGTTAGCTCTTAAAACTTGCATGTGAATGTGCAAGAATTTCTTTGTTGCCATATGCTGATTGGTATCAATACCAGGTAAATACATTTGGCATTGGGTTACAACAGTGCCAGAACTTATTGGCTATAGCGAGGGGGCATCTCAAAGTCTCTCAAAGTCGTATTCTACAGTCATATTATGTCTGAAAAATCAGAGGGCAAAGTTGTTTTTGCTTTCCTAACAGAAGAAGGCGAAGTTAATGTTTCTCAGGTGACCTTTTCACCCACCTTTCCTGGTAGCATGACTCCTATGTATGTATGTATGTATGTATGTATGTATGTATGTATGTATGTATGTATGTATGTATGTATGTATGTATGTATGTATGTATGTATGTATGTATGTATGTATGTATGTATGTATGTATGTATGTATGTATGTATGTATGTATGTATGTATGTATGTATGTATGTATGTATGTATGTATGTATGTATGTATGTATGTATGTATGTATGTATGTATGTATGTATGTATGTATGTATGTATGTATGTATGTATGTATGTATGTATGTATGTATGTATATATATACACACACACACACACACACACTCACAATATGCAGTTAGTGACAAATAGATTTGTAGTACATTAGATAATGTCCAATGGCATTCATGAATACACAAATACAGTTGTTTTCATTCTCATTTTAACTACATCTCTGAAGCCACTGGATATATTTAATTTGAAAGAAGGAAATAGAATTACATTTCTAATTTTAATTGAAATATTATTCTAAAGCTAAGTTGCAGAATATTGAAAACATTTTTTTGATCATTCCTTATTTGGTTTGTTAATTTTATATTGTTTGGTAGACATGGATCATAGGTGTGGAGTATTAACAGGTAGCCTGTACTGGAATAGTGTAGATATTGAGGACCGGAGTGCTGTTATTGGATATCTTGTACATTAATTTCTCCCCACTGGTTTTGGTCCTTAATAGGTCATATTTTTAACTTACCAACTAAGTTTTCCTTGCTTTTTGTTTGGATTGATATTACCCACTTACTCTTTTTTGAAGACACCCTAGCTTTGCTATGTGTTTATCATTTGAACTATCCCATGCCATATCACAGTAATTGTTTTAAAATGGTTTTCTTTATCTTTCTGGGAGAAGATGTCTTATCTTACAGAGAACACATAAACTTTAACTTTTTGCTGATAGATTTTATATATTGAATCCATGATAGGTTATTATCTACAAAAACACCAAGTACTGTTGTCTATTATGACACCATGTGAAGATTCATATCCCAGTTGTTTCCTGTAAAGAAATTTCCATTTCATGCTTTGTGTTTTTGATATCTGATGCTGTTGTGTCATCTGCATAGAAATTATGTAGATGAAATTTAGTTCCTGAGTAAAAGTGGTAGGTCATTAATAAATAATATAAATAGTAATGGACCTAGAATTAAGCTTTTTGGGACTCCATTTCTGATTTTTTCCAGGTTCAGACAGCATTTCATTTATTTAAACATGTTACGTTCTCTCAATTAAGTATGAAGTAAACCATCCTAGTATATTTTCTGTTATTTCAAACGAATTTCCTGATCCAAATTGTCAAAAGCTTTCCTGAAATCTGCAAATACAGATTCTATTATTCTACCTTGGTCAAGTGCTTGAAGCCATTTATCAGTTAGGGAGATCAAGGCAGTCTTACATGAATGTTTCTATTTAAAGCCTGATTGGTTAGTGTGTAAAAGCAATTGTTTGGTTAAATTTGATATGAACAAGTGGGCATGTTTTTCATCAATTTTGACATGTCAATATCAAAATTGTATATTAATTATGGTTTTTAATTATTTGCATCTTTATTAGAACATGATTTATATATAGGTATTACATTTGGGGGACAGATGCAATGCTTAAATTGATTATGAACATTATGCTATCTGGAATAGCTGAGGCAGATGTTTTATGAGTTGTCAACCAATCTGATCAAGTCCTTCTTTGGTATCAAGTTCAACAAGAAATTTTGTACTAAAGTTTTGTATTATACTTATTGGTTTGAGAAACAATCTTCCCTAGGCATTTTACTGGTGCAGAACTTTTTCAGTTCATTAAACTTGTTTTCTATCACTGATTCCTTTAGTTTGTGGTAATGTTAAAGAAACAAAATCATTGAAAACATTTTCAATGTCATTGTCATCAGTGACAATTATGTAATTTACCAGAAGTTAGTATCTTCTATTGGTCTGATATTTGTATATTCCCCCAGTGAGTTAATTGAAAAAACTTTTCAAATAGAATTTCAATTCCTTTTTTGTTTTCAAGCATTAATAATGTTTTCTTACCTGTATTAATCATAATTGATATTTTATTTCTCCTTACTTTATAGTATGCATGGCTTCCCATGACCTTGAATTGGTCTCATGTTTACATGGTATCAAAGAGTTTGATAGTTATGTTGGATTTCATACTGTATCACTACATTCATTGGTACTTGTTTAGAGATTACATCCATAAATAAGTTAGAGCATCCACCTTGGATGTGGAAGGTTGTGCGTTCAAACCTTAGACGAGTCATACCATAGAGTCATAGACTTATAAGAATGGTATTTGTAGCTTGGTGCTCATCAAGAGGTTAGTGTTAGGACTGGTCAGCCCTGTGTCAGGATAATGTGACTGGATGGGACATAATGCTACATGTCTGTGGCATGATACAATAGTGATGGACATCACTATAAACTGCCTCACTGCAGACAGTGTAGCAATATGACAGAAAACATTTATAGCTACATTAAAAATCCAATCACACACACACACACACAACAATAAAAGGTTTGCTTTTGAAAAATAGAAAATTCATGGTATTATATAGTAGCCCATTGGGCTATCAGACATAATTATTTTGGTAGCCCATTGGTCTATCAGACATACTTATTTTGGTAGCCCAGATCCAGTGTTGTGGTAGTTAATTGGTGCTATGCTGCAGACACACCCAAAGAATCTGTATAATGTTTATAAGATTGCTATTTGTTTGTTACTTATTGTTTTTGTTATTGTTTTCCTCCAGATGTTGAAGATGATATTGGTGCCTTATATGTGAAAACCAAGAAGGGAAAAGATTTTGCAGAGGACTCTGAAGTTGATAAGTTGCTGTATATTAGTGATGATGAAGATCAAGTCAAGTATTCAACACCAGAGTACGTAGATTTCATGTGTCAAGTATTCAACACCAGAGTATGTAGATTTCATGTATTCTGCCTGTGACTGCTCAGCTTCAAATAGAGAATACTTCGACCCATAACATTTTTAAAAGTAGTACAATTTTAATTTTAATTTTAAAATAAATTTGGAGATGAAGCTGCATATTTAAAAATGTTTTGGATGGTTTAGACTTTGATTCAAGGTAAAGAGTTACTGTACACAAGCTAATATAAAACTTTTAAGTCGTGTTTACCGGATTAGAAACATAATTATTGTCATTCAAAGAGCATGCCAGCTCATATCCATTATCTGTCTCCTTTTTTTTGTCTTTCCATGAAGATAGAGTCAGAGTATGTTTATAACAAAAGTGGGTGTGGATGGGTGTGAATGTGTTTTACTAAAAGCTTTGTGTTGCACAATACATTCTATTAAAGGATAATAACAATATTTCCTACAACTTAAGATTTCTCACTTGAATTTTATAAAGTCTAATTTGACTCCATAAATTGTTCTATTTCAGGAAAAAGGGGTCCTCTGTGGTTCTTGTTGAATCTCCTTCACCCCCAGCACTCTCCAGAAGAAAATCTCCATCCCCAAGAAAGAGTAGCCATTATGATTTTAGCAAATGCAGTGGAAAAGGGGCAGTTGGGGTCAAAAGGGCAATAAAGTAAATACTAGCATGAAGAAAAAAAATTCTAACGAGATTCATAAGTCCAGAATCCCTTGCTATAGTATTGTAGTGACTCCCTTGCTATAATATTGTAGTGAATACCAAGCCAACCTAACGTCTGTTAAAAATTTTGTTTCTGCACAATAGCTTGATTTCTTCTTTAAGTACATTACCCAGTCATAATGCCTTAGGAGTACTACTACTACCTTGCAACTCCAGCCCTCCGAGAGTTATAAGTTGTCTGACAAATTAAATAGCAGTCAAGCAGAGTGATCTCCTCTTAGGTATAAGGATTGGTGGCAAAACCCATGAACCTGTCTGTTGCTAGTTCCACTCATGTGAAGCAGCATGCTGTTTCTTAAGAGTGACCTTGCAATGACAGTTTTAACTTTGAAGCATACCATTCCTAGTTGGAGGAGTCCATTTACCTCTCTCTTCCTTAGCCAACAAAGTTCTGCCTTTCAGTTTGCTAACACTTTGTTGCCTTTGCATATTTTAGAGCACTTTGTCACTTGCATGGGTAGCCTAGATATCTCTTCAGGATAGACTGGGACTACAGTATTTTATGCATGCAAGCCTTTGTGCCTATCAGAATGGTATTACATGTGTATAATTCCATCATTTCTGGTATGTACAGGTAACCAAGGCATTCTTAGCACCCTGGTGCCATGCTTCCAATGTGTAGGCTACCCTTGAGCCTTTCCACAAGTAGTATTATAATTTTTTATCTCTTCTACAGGTAGTATTATAATTTATTATCTCTTCTACAGGTAGTATTATAATTTATTTTCTCTGGACACTATTTATTTATTAGATCATCTGCTATCACTATTTTCCTGGTAAAAATCATATAGCTCTGCACCACACCCCATATTCAAAGCCAGGTGCACTGAACTGACCTGTACAGATCATATTTGGGCCTTCCTGCAGGTGATATTGTAAATTATATTATATCTGCACTCTTCTCCTTTATTAACTTGTCTGCTATCACTAATTTGTTTACCTAGGCATTTTTAGTATCTGGATGACATGCTTCAAGGATTCTACCTGCCCATGCCATCCTTAATGGTACTGACAGGTTGTTGTTGTTGTTGATGTTGGGCTTAACACCATTTTTCAGCACACGATAGGCTATTCATGGCGGCCAGTATTAATGGTGGAGGTAGAAACCGGGAAATCACCGGAAAGAACCACCGACCCACAAGAAGCTACTGGCAAGCTTTCTCACATATCCACATTCGCCGAATCCTAGACTCGAACACATGCAGACAGAGGTGAGATGGCAGTGATCAGTAACGGACAGCGCTTTAGACCACTCGGCCACTCGGGGGCCCCGGTACTGACAGGTAATGTTGGCATTAAGATCATCTGCTATCCCTTTTTTCCAGGCAATCATCATTTGGTTTAGCCTAGTGCCTTCTTGGTATCCAAACAAGACAGGTGCTTGCATACAGCCTTATAATGCATTGTTCATATAGATGTTATTGTTATTTTTTTTGACCTATACACTTCATTGCTTATTACACTGTGTTTATCAATTGCCAGGCCAACTTTAAGATATTGGCTCTATTCAAAAGACAGGGCTCTGCATGTTGTATACGTTCTGCTGAATTTGTCTTACAGATTAGAAACATGGGCAAAGCACAAAAACAAACAGCGAAGGACAACGACTTGAAAAGTCTGCATGCTAACTTTTCATCAGTGCAAGATTTTCTGGCAGACAAGGAAGATAAGTCAACTCTTTACCCTTCAGCCATGAAGCACCAGAAATCGAAATGTTCGGAGACTGTTCTGGCATCAGAGTCACCACCACTAGACTCAGCATTATTGGTGACTCCTATAGGTCTTGCCTGCTCAGGATTTGACTCCATTTTTGTTGCTAATGTATGAGGGAAAGAGCTAAACAAACAACAAACTGTTCCCTCTTGCTCATGGATGCACAGATTAGTTACATTGATCAAACATCCCCATCACAAGCATATGATTTGGAGTGCAGACAGCCTATTTCCATGGCAACCAGCCTAACCTAGACCCTCTACTAGAGATCATAAAGGGTCAAAACAACAAATATTATGGGCTCAATTACTAAACATCCAGGCTTCCAGTATACCAAACATGACTTAATCAGAAATGTACACAGACCAGTCTAACCCATATACAGCCTCAAGACACATTCAGCATGATGCCATGATTAGTTACTTTGCAAATTTTTCTACACTCTGCCATGATAAGAGGTTTCTTACTCAGTTGCCGTCTTGAAGTCACAGTTTTTGATTCAGGGTGATCTGAGTTTTGTGAGTGGCGGAAATCATCACTCTTATACAGCTAAATCCAAGGCATCGTGGAGTCCTTTGCCTAACCTTATGCCAATCTCTCAATCCAAGAAGAGAACACTGTACCTCGCATAATATAGTATACTGTTGGTTACCCAGCATTGTTGGAATTAAAGGTAACGATAAAGCAGACAGCGCTGCTAAAATGGCCCTATCATTATAGAACCATCTGATTTTCAAACACCATATACTGATTTTAAACATTGTATCAAAGACTGTTTACGTCAGAAATTGCAGGCATCATGGAATGATGCTGTGAATAATAAACTTCATACCATAAAGCCAATTTTAGGAGAATGGACTCCTTCCTACAGAGCCTACTGTAGGGAGGAGGTAGTCATTGCTAGAATTCGAATCGGCCATACTTATTTAACCCACTCCTACATACTAAAAGGAGAAGACCCACCAAAATGCATATCTTGCAATGAACCATTCACAGTTAAGCACTTTATGCTGGAGTGTTTCGACCTCCAGTCTACACGAATTCAATATTACAATGTGAACATGAGGGAACTCTTTGATACAGTTAGTATTTCTCATGTTATAGACTTCCTTAAAGAAGTAAACATATATCATAAGTTATAACTTTTATGTTATCATCTTAAACATTTTTATGTGCTATATATGTACGGTCGCTAGATTTTAATTACCTTTCATATGTTTTCGTTGTCATACATTATTTGCAATCCCCGTTGATCGGGAAACTTTATTTTTTTTATCACTTTTACCATTCTTATCGTTTTACCTTTAGCTATTTGGTTTTGTATCGCTGGCCGATACAGAACCTTTTTACCATTTGTATGTAATAATGGCTATAACCTTTTGTTTGGCACTAAATGGCCTCTTTGTGCTGGTGTGCCGTAAAAATTCAACCAACCAACCAACACTGTCATCAGACATCCACATTAACAAGCAGAAGATCTTTTTTTAGCACTGCTGTTGCTAAAACAAGTCTGGGAGAGCTCAGTTTGTAAGGTAGGAGATGTACTCCTAATGTATTATATTTGGGTAAATATCATCAATCATTTCAAAATCTTATCTCTCAACAAGCAGCTTGGTTTGGATTTGTGTAGTTTGACACCATTTTACAACACATAATAGCTATATGTGGCAGCAAAGTATTGGTGGAGGAAGAACCCAGATAGATTTCGGAAAGAACCACCAATCCATTGGAAGCTACTGACAAGCTTTCTCACATTGTTTAAAGGGGACAAACATGCAAAACTGAAATTCGTGCAAACTCCGTATAAAATTTGCTATATATATGTTTCATTTTCTGAAAATTTGTACCTTTCTTTTTTACTGGTTACGAAGAAATTTATGAAAAACCGATCAACTATCCCGATCTGTCTTGAATAAACTAACGCACTTCCCTCCCCCTGAACAATTAGCGGATGTGACGTCATTTGAGACGCTGTACAGGCTGGCATTGTTGATAATAATTTTTTTTATTACCGTTAAGGTAATTTCATGTAGTCAGAAATTTTGTTATGCTTTATTGATAAAACTGCAGACTCCTATGATAATACAGTCAAGCATTCTCTGAGTTGGCTGTACTTGAAGGTTAATTATGTCGACTGTCAGTGATGACAGTGATGTGGATGACAATCCAGAAGTAGAATATTTCATTAACATCCAACCTTATATGTATGAACCCGAGACAAATTCATGTGACAAAGATGTACAGAAATCACCAGGTTCTGACAATGACGATGATTATAAACTACCTTTAATTTTAAATACCAAACTGAAAAGCAGTACAAAATCTAATTTAATAAACCGGGTAGGGTAAGGGCTAGAATTTTCTACCGATTATGATTTCTTTCACAATTCATTTTTTTTTGTTTCATTAATTCTTCTTCTTTCTTTTCATTTTCTTTTAAGTCAAAACAATTTAATATTACAGATCAGAATTTTTCTTGCCAGTTTTTTTTGTTGGGGAAAGGGGTAGGCTGGAAATTGATTTTCACTTTCTATAGCCTGGATTAATCCAACAGCTATTGATATGGACTTGTACATGTCATAATTGGATGAATGCTCATCAAAGAAATGGACATTTAAAATATCAAACAGGCAACAGTTTTTTTCAAATAATTTTAGCCTTTTTCCACACAGGTGCTTGTGTAGTAAATGTGTTCCAATGTCCAACCAAGAATGGAATATTTGTTGCCACTCTCAGTGGCTCTCAGAAGAGAAAATGTGTGTGTGTGTCTGTGTGTGTGTGTGTGTGAGAGAGAGAGAGAGAACATGTTACACCCCCACCTCTTCCAGGGCTCCATACACCAATCTGTTATAAAATAAATACCATGTAGCCATGTATAAAGTGATTGAATTGTTGTGAAATTATGTGTAATAACTATACTATTTAGTAAATTATTTTGTCCTTTTAAAGTCTACCAACACATATCATATAGACGATTTTTCCAGTGGGTGTGGAAGATACTTGGTAAAAGAAATATAAAAATATTACCATCATGTGTAGTGAGCACGATTCGCAAGACCTTCTCATCTGAAACCTTCACATGATTCATGTATTCTCGCTTCTGACTGATGAATCTGAAAACTTATGACAGTTCTAGAAATATGTGTGAATGTATGTGTATAATGGGAAAATAAAATATCAAAAGCTACTGAAGTTTTAAACTCTATTGGCTGAAATTACACGTTCAGGTATTGAAACGTTGACGGTGCTCTTGAATTATTGAGTCCTTAATGCTCCCTGGCCTATGTTGACTACGACTCTGTCTTGTTATCAGAGTAGAAAAATATTTTTAAAAAAGAGTCAGCACTGCATCAGGCTTCAAACGCTAACGTTTTGGCTCAGACTCAATAGTTTGAAGAGTCTCTGGTCTTTTGAAAAACTTTCATGCACGAAATGTCTCGGTCATAAATCCCTTCTCTCTTTAATTTGATCGCCCATACAAATCACCTTTCAGGGTCCTTTGGAAATGTGAAGAAAAAAATATTTGTCAGGAACTGCTATTATTCATACAATTCAGAGTTGCGCATTGAAACATCGTTTCTACTTGACACAGAATATGAATATGCTTGTTGTACGGGAATCGTCTCAAATGACGTCACATCCTCCTTGTATGAAAGGGAGATAATAACTTGGGAGGTAGGTTCTTTCCATTTGATCTTGGAATTCAACGCCATATTTATTATTAAATGTTTGTGCAAATACAATAAATGCAAAGAAAAAAATAGGCAGGATAGATTATATACACAAACTACTACATATCCTTCTATTTACAATAAAATTTTGCTGATTAGGTTTTTTATCCCCTTTAAGCTGAGACTTGATCTTATGTGGACAGAGGTGAGATGTGTGAATGATCTGACTACTTAGCCACCTAGAGTCCTTCAACAACGAGAACTTTAATACAAATAATCAATGAATAGCAAATATAAAAGGCTTTTTTTTTCTACTCATTGTATTTAACCCATAAATGTATTAAATAAGTTGTAAAATATACTTGAATCATAAAAGACTATTTTAGTGCCTGTTTTGTGATTATTGTAAAAATTGTCCCAAATTTGTGAAATAATTTATTATATACAATGTAAGCTAATGTCAAATATCAAATTTTGTTTTCAACCACTTGTCCAGGACAGGTAATTTCGGAACATCAACTTGTCCCACCTACATCAAACCTGTTGACCCTAATAAGACTCAGTAAGGCAATTGATTTTTTTTTCCCGTAAGTTTGATCAGTTTTCTGTGAGATATAGTAAAATATCATTTTACTGCTATTGTAAAGTTGGAAAACATCTATTTAAAATGTTTGGTATTCGAACATGATGCATCACATCTCTCACTATGAGACATTCTCAAATCAGCCACAAAGTTGTTTTCCATTTTGCTTTTATTCACAAAAATCTGAATATTCCTTTTGATTCCTTACCAAATATGTTGAAGTGATTATAACCAGCCTCTCCTTTATTGTGATTGTTTTGGTTCATGTCAACACTGCTTGTTGAAATTTATCCTCCTTATAATCAGTTAGAAAAATATGCTTCAGTCATATAGTCAGTTATTAAAGAAGAAAGACAACTATGTTCATAAAGCAGCTTTTATTATTTTTCATTGCATTGACTTGGTGGATTGAAATAATAGGGTGATCTGTGGCTTTCAGTAATTTCATTGTATTGACTCTGAGGATTGAAATAATAGGGTGATCTGTGACTTTCAGTAATTTCATTGTATTGACTCTGAGGATTGAAATAATAGGGTGATCTGTGACTTTCATTAATTTCATTGCATTGACTCTGTGGATTGAAATAATAGGGTGATCTGTAGCTTTCAGTAATTTCAATGTATTGACTCTGAAAATTGAAATAATAGGGTGATCTGTGACTTTCAGTAATTTTATTGTATTGACTCTGAGGATTGAAATAATAGGGTGATCAGTGGCTTTCAGTAATTTCATTGTATTGACTCTAAGGATTGAAATAATAGGGTGATCTGTGGCTTTCATTAATTTCATTGCATTGACTCTGTGGATTGAAATAATAGCGTGATCTGTGGCTTTCAGTAATTTCATTGTATTGACTCATTTTAATGTAATAATAGTGTGATCTGTAGCTTTCATTAATTTCATGGTATTGACTCATTGAAATGAAATAACAGGGTGATATGTAGCTTCATTAATTTCATTGCATTGGCTTGGTAGATTTAAATAACAGTGATCTGTTCATGAGTGCCTACATTGCATAAATGCAAGATATTGAAGTAATTTAAACACTGCTAATTAATCATACCAGATTAGTTTTGTTTGAAGAATATTTTGATTGGCTAATAATTTGGTCATGAAACCATATATGAAGTCAAGTTGTAATAGAGCTCACACAGATGCAATGAATGACCACTTATTCTGGTATCACAGGATGTGAATGGATACATGGAAGTAGACTCAAGCATTCAGTATGCCCAAAGGGCATGAATGAGCAGATAAAGGTAGATAAATGATTATGGTAATAAAAATCACACTTGCCCAGTTCTTGTTTAAAATTGGAGAGAAAAAAAGCACTTGTCCTGGACTAGCACCTTGGTAAATTTTAATTGTCCAGCTTTGAAAATGTATAGTCCAGGACACCAGGCTATGGGATTTCATCAGCACTGATTGTATTGCAGTACAAATAATCAAAATATAAAGCAAGGCTTTGGGATTTCAACAGCACTGATCATAATGAAGTACAAATAAAACAAAATATAAAGCCAGGCTAAGGGATTTCATCAGCCTGATCATATTGAACTACAAATTAAACAAAGCTGTTTCAAGGGAGGAGGGGCATGAACATGTAATGACAAATTACATTTAACATTTTTTTTTGTTTTAGACATTTAACAAAAGCTCAGCGTCATTTGCAAGAGGAAGAAGAAAGGAACAAGTATCAGACGCCTGATCCCGATGTAACAGTTCTAGAGGCATATGATGGTGACATCACAGTACGAATCCAGCTCAAATCAGAAATGCACCGATTTGTGATGAAAAGGGTCAGTGTGTGGCCATGTCAGAATGCACACCATTTCACACAAGAACACCTAACAGATGAACAAAAACATGTACACATTTCACACAAGAACAACTAACAGATGAACAAAAAAGTACACATTTCACACAAGAACACCTAACAGATGAACAAAAACATGTACACATTTCACACAAGAACACCTAACAGATGAACAAAAACAGATGTATACATTTCACACAAGAACACCTAACAGATGAACAAAAACATGTACACATTTCACACAAGAACACCTAACAGATGAACAAAAACAGATGTACACATTTCACACAAGAACACCTAACAGATGAACAAAAACATGTACACATTTCACACAAGAATACCTAACAGATGAACAAAAATATGTACACATTCCACACAAGAATACCTAACAGATGAACAAAAACATGTACACATTTCACACAAGAACACCTAACAGATGAACAAAAACATGTACACATTTCACACAAGAACACCTAACAGATGAACAAAAACATGTACACATTTCACACAAGAACACCTAACAGATGAACAAAAACATGTACACATTTCACACAAGAACACCTAACAGATGAACAAAAACATGTACACATTTCACACAAGAACACCCAACAGATGAACAAAAACATGTACACATTTCACACAAGAACACCTAACAGATGAACAAAAACATGTACACATTTCACACAAGAACACCTAACAGATGAACAAAAACGTTCACATTTCACATCTCCAAATTAAATATTTTTCATAGGCTCTTTTGCATGCATTGGAAATTAATTTTTAAAGGGAAGTTTAACAAAGTTTAAATTGTTTTTAGTTTTCTAAATTTTACAGGAGATTTACAAAATGTACAAGGTCTATGTTAAACTGAATATTTTGCAGGAATCTCCGATCAGAAGGGAATTTAAAAAAAAAACTACATAGTAATTAAAAGTAAGCTTCAATTTCCTGGTGTGTTGAATTAAAATAGCAAGATTTAGGTTTTCTTATAACGTCGGGCATACATAGATTCAATTTTTTTAGAAAAAGTATCCCAAAAATTTATTCTTATTTCTTGAGTGTAAAGAAAATTAAAATCAAAATTGGTAAACAGATCCTAGTTATATCGCTAATTTTGTTGTCAAATGGCAGTTAAATCAGCATCAATAAATTCTCAACTTTTAATAAGAAATCCTACATTTTGTTACATTGCAACAAAACTCACTGCACTGTAAGTAACATTTTCTGCTAATTTTGATCAGTGAAAATGTCAAAAATGACTAATGGTGGAAACACTTTACGAAAATTAATAGCAATGAAATAAGTTTTGGGAAGTGAAATTTGCGTTTTTTTATATTTTAATTCAGTTTTAGTGTTATTACCATAATTTCTGTATACCCTCTTGTAATCAAAAAACGTCTATTATCATTACAGCTCAGTCCTTTGGCATTGCTGTGAGAACCTAATTAACTGCAGAATGCTTTTAGTCTCCAGTTTGCAGAAATATTTGTTGTATTGTTGCACTCAATTAAAAGCAGACTTGCTTTGTATTATCATGTATTTTGTATCAAATCAAATAAAAGGAATGGAATTAAAAAAGTTAAATGATATGCAATACTACTGACATAAGAGCTAGAGGTAAACACAGTCGTGAGTCGGATCAACTCATTTCATTTGACCACTTGAATACTGTTACAGATAATGTGTAAGTAACAGTTAAACTAACTTAAATTATTCTTGTCATTTACAAATGTGATCAAAGAGAGCAAGGCAGTCAAGTAAAAGGAATACCTGGTGAACTCAATTTTTTTTTATTTCATATGGTTCATTAAGGAAAAGCAAGTTCCAAAGTTAATAGTGAACTTAAAATTCCTGAATTTGCACATAGAGATTTTATTAGAGATGAGCATGTTTCACTGTTTCATGCAATATAATCATGTTATCAACATTTTAACAATATAACAATTTTTAAAAATATAGTTTCC
This sequence comes from Potamilus streckersoni, assembly GCA_016746295.1. NCBI lineage: Eukaryota > Metazoa > Mollusca > Bivalvia > Unionida > Unionidae > Potamilus > Potamilus streckersoni. The sequence goes on from JAEAOA010001935.1 coordinate 2,638,146, forward strand.
ACGCATACATTTTTTTATGAAAGAATTGTCTCAGCTGATTTGTATGCAAACAGCGGTAATATTATACAATTTTTTGCATGTTGTGTTGTGCATCCATCACCTATTCCTTTTTGAAACTTCTTCTCAAAACCACTCTTTCAGTTTGGACCAGATTTGGCAGAAAGTATCAGATGATGACCATTTTGAGAACAAAATATATTAAACCTACAAGAAGCATCTTTTCAAAAACTGAAGATAAGAATTTCATAAAATTTGACAGAAAGTATTATGGCAGTAAGACCTTTTGAGTTCTGCAAATCATGCTGGTCTGCTGCCAGATATGACTACCATTATTAAAGTAGAAACAGTTTTTTTTCCAAAACTACCAAATACTCCTAGACCAAACTAGAGAGAATCCAGCTAGCATGAAGATAGTTCAGTTCTTTGCCATTGATGTTAATCAACTCTCAGATAATTACTATAATTAGAAGCCTGAAAACAAGCTCATTAAAACCACTGAAAAGAAATTTTCCAAATTTGAGAGCAAGTATCTTGGCATGAAGACCTTTCAGATTTGTACAAATGATGCTGTCTTGTTGTAAGAGTTATAGCCCTTGTAACTTGCAAATGAATTAAGAGCTTCACAAAACACAACCTGTCTCATAGATTTACTTGGACTACCATGAAATTTGTGAAATGTTTGGATCATCATTGGAAAATGTGCATATTGACAAATTACTGTGCTGTTGACTTTGGTATGGGTATTTGGGTGTTTGAGTAATAGGATAATTGGGTATGGGTATTTGGGTGTTTGAAGTAATAGGGTAATTGGGTATGTGTATTTGGGTGTTTGAAGTAATTGGGTATGGGTATTTAGGTGGTTGAAGTAATTGGGTAATTGGGTATGGGTATTTAGGTGGTTGAAGTAATTGGGTAATTGGGTATGGGTATTTGGGTGTTTGAAGTAATTGGGTATGGGTATTTAGGTGGTTGAAGTAATTGGGTAATTGGGTATGGGTATTTAGGTGGTTGAAGTAATTGGGTAATTGGGCATGGGTATTTGGGTGTTTGAAGTAATTGGGTAATTGGGTATGGGTATTTGGATGTTAGAAGTAATTGGGTAATGGTATTTAGGTTTTTGAAGTAATAGGATAATTGGGTATGGGTATTTGGGTGTTTGAAGTAATAGGGTAATTGGGTATGGGTATTTGGGTGTTTGAAGTAATAGGGTAATTGGGTATGGGTATTTGGGTGTTTGAAGTAATAGGGTAATTGGGTATGGGTATTTGGGTGTTTGAAGTAATAGGGTAATTGGGTATGGGTATTTGGGTGTTTGAAGTAATAGGGTAATTGAGTATGGGTATTTGGGTGTTTGAAGAATGTTCATGCACACAGGGTTTTAAAATTCAGTCTCCACTGGGGATAGTGCTGGAAAACTTAGTAATGTGGCACAGACTGACAGAAAATAGGAGGGGCATATTTTCATGCCCTGTAGGTGAAGTCATGTGATATGTTTCCTTTTTTCCAGTGGCAGCCATTTTCCCACATAATGAAGCAGCTCACTGAACAGGAAGGTGTACCAGAGAGTCACATAATGCTCGTACACAAAGACAAAACCCTGGATGAGTCAGACACACCTAACAGTGTTAAACTCCACACAGCAGATATCATAGGTCAGTAGTCGTACTGCATGCCTGCTTCAGGTCTGTGTTAGGTCAATAGTTCATAAGGCATGACTGTTTCAGGTCTGTGTTAGGTCATTAGTTCTTAAGGTATGTCCTCTTCAGATGTGTTAGGTCAGGAGTTCTTAAAGCATACCTGCTTCAGGTCTATGTTAATTAGTAGTTCATACAGAATGCCTGTTTCAGATTTGCATGCCTGCCTCAAGACTATGTTTTGTCATGAAAATATTTTGCTGTTTTAGTAGAAAACTGTAAAGGTGTAGTTAATGATCTTCTTGATTAGAACAGTATGAATAGTATACAAAAGCATGGATTATGTCAGCATTTCATAACATTTATTATATTTTCATTATTAAGACATTATAAGAAATAAATTATACTCATATGGTGTCATTTATCCCAGATAAACACCAGATATGAGGAGGGTATCCAAGTCTAAGGCACACAAATCAGTCTTTGTTTCTTATTTAATTTCCTTTTTGAACTGAATGGCCAATAATAACAGGTGTGGAAAAGTTGTTTTTGAAGCTTTTAAAGGGAAAATATCAGATTAGTTTAGAATGTGAGATATCATTTTGTTTAAATTTTCCATGATTCAAACCATGCTCGAGGGAGTTGTAATATATGAGCAGTGTGAATTTTCTCTGTGGCTAAATCAGATAATCTGTGCATTGGTTTAAATGGCATTTTATTTACAGAAGTCATGATGGAAAATATACAAGATCAAACAAGAGATATATCAAGTATCACTCATAGGCTGTATTTTCTCATTAACAATCATATTTACTTTTATAATGATTAATAAAGGCATCATGTTACAACATTGAAACACACTAAAGTAAAAGTCACTTGGGTCATGTATGTGCATTTACTCTTTTTTAAATAAAATATAAATTATTCTTTTAAAAATAATACACCTTTTCTTTAACCAAAGTCTATTCAGTCCTGATCATTGAATGCTATGTGCCTTAACTGTTGCAAATAAATTTCCAAATGAAAATTATCTATTGCTGTGGTCTTTTATACTGGAGGCCATGTACTAAACATGGTTCAAGAAAAGAGCACTTTGACTGGAGTCGTCGAAATATAGGGTAGTACGAATAGTTTATGTATATATTTCATTGTGACATCACAGTGCACGACATTCAATCTGGATTGTAGATAAATGACTGTTAACATAAGCTTGGGTGGTATATATTTATGATAGTAAAATATGTACTAGATATGATGACATGTGATCAAGTAAATCTCAATCTTACAAAATATGTACCAGATATGATGACATGTAATCAAGCAAATCTCAATCTTACAAAATATGTACCAGATATGATGACAAGTAATCAAGCAAATCTCAATCTTACAAAATATGTACCAGATATGATGACAAGTAATCAAGCAAATCTCAATCTTACAACATATGTACCAGATATGATGACATGTAATCAAGCAAATCTCAATCTTACAAAATTACAATCTTACAAAATATGTACTGGATATGATGACATGTGATCAAGCAAATCTCAATCTTACAAAATTATGGTCTTAATTGTGACCAGCTTGAAGATCTCATTGACCTCAGCTAATTGTACCAGATATGATGACATGTGATCAAGTAAATCTCAATCTTACAAAATTACAATCTTACAAAATATGTACCAGATATGATGACATGCGATCAAGCAAATCTCAATCTTACAACATATGTACCAGATATGATGACATGCGATCAAGCAAATCTCAATCTTACAAAATATGTACCAGATATGATGGCATGTGATCAAGCAAATCTCAATCTTACAACATATGTACCAGATATGATGACATGTGATCAAGTAAATCTCAATCTTACAAAATTACAATCTTACAAAATATGTACCAGATATGATGACATGTGATCAAACGAAACTCAATCTTACAAAATTACAATCTTACAAAATATGTACCAGATATGATGACATGCGATCAAGCAAATCTCAATCTTACAAAATATGTACCAGATATGATGACATGTGATCAAGTAAATCTCAATCTTACAAAATATGTACCAGATATGATGACATGTGATCAAGCAAATCTCAATCTTACAAAATATGTACCAGATATGATGACATGTGATCAAGTAAATCTCAATCTTACAAAATATGTACCAGATATGATGACATGTGATCAAGTAAATCTCAATCTTACAAAATTACAATCTTACAAAATATGTACCAGATATGATGACATGCGATCAAGTAAATCTAAATCTTACAAAATATGTACCAGATATGATGACATGCAATCAAGTAAATCTAAATCTTACAAAATATGTACCAGATATGATGACATGCGATCAAGCAAATCTCAATCTTACAAAATATGTACCAGATATGATGACATGTGATCAAGTAAATCTCAATCTTACAAAATTACAATCTTACAAAATATGTACCAGATATGATGACATGTGATCAAGTAAATCTCAATCTTACAAAATTACAATCTTACAAAATATGTACCAGATATGATGACATGTGATCAAACAAATCTCAATCTTACAACATATGTACCAGATATGATGACATGTGATCAAGTAAATCTCAATCTTACAAAATATGTACCAGATATGATGACATGCGATCAAGTAAATCTAAATCTTACAAAATATGTACCAGATATGATGACATGTGATAACCCTATCTACACCTTGGCAGATTGAACAGCTCTCTTGGTGCTTTTTCCAAGCGACATCTTTTGGATTTCATATGTTGCCTCCCTTAGTATCTTATGCCAACTAACCACAGCATTGTGTATTGCACATAGGCTGAAAATGGTGGAGGCAATTGACATAATAAGGATGCTTGCAAGTCTAACATCAAAAGTATGACTATGTACCATAGGGAAACCATTACAGGTGTACTTGAGTGCAAACATGGATTGGAAGTGGAAAATTGTGCAAAAATGGATCGGCAGTGGAAAATTTGTGCAAACACGGATCAGCAGTGGAAAATTGTTTATTTATCAGTCCATTCAAGTTGTGTACTACCATTGACTCGATCATGTAGGAACGGTGTTCAGATTTGAGCGACTTAGTTTTGATTGGATGAGGTGTCTTGCCACCACATCCAATGAAATTCACAGACCCGAATAACAAAAATGTCTGTTTGATATGTCAAGGTATAGCTATGGTTATTGGAACCTTGGCTAGCGAAGATGTGCAAAGGATTACCCGGGAATTTCAAATATGGGGCAATAGTCCAATTGTTTGGTTGCTAAGGGTAACATACTTTGTACAGACTAAGAGAAAATGATATACAGTTTATGTGTATTTAGTTGTCTTTTTTTCAGTCACCCAAACCGCTGACTCCCTTTCTCTCAGTCTCTCTCTGAAATTGCAAAGTATATCAGAATCATAATTGTACAATAGTTTCTTAAACTCCTTTTTCTGTCAAAATCCATAAATTGTGTTGTTTATAATTGATTATTTAGCAAAATCAGAGTGGGTAAAGTGCATTGAAATGTAGAAAGGCAAGGGCATCAGCTGATGCTATCATATTTTGTACAGCCTTGAAAGTACACCTCTCATTATCAGCTTTCTTTCTCTCTCTCTCTCTCTCTCTCTCTCTCTCTCTCTCTCTCTCTCTCTCTCTCTCTCTCTCTCTCTCTCTCTGCCCTTCCCTCCCTTCCTTTCACTCCTTTATCTTTCTCTCTCGCTCTGATGGCGGTGATAATTACAAGAAATTAACTTGTAAAGAACTCAGTTGTTCAGTCATGAGCAGACATTTGCTTGAGATTCATACAGTGAGAAATTGGTATTCCAATAAACACCTGATTTGAATTAAGTGATTTAACAGAGAAACACTTTTGAAGTATGTTAGAACTGAGAAATAGAACATAAATTGCTTTTATAAAATATACATTTCATCAGTATAGTCTATTCAAACATAAGAATAGTTATCTTCCCTCATTAACACAATAAAGTTTTCAATTCAGCATCATTTCATCAATGTAGTAGAATAAGGATTGAAAGAAAACATGGTGAAGATTAGTATTATATCTTTATTTCCCTTTAGGTAGCAAATTTTTACTATTCTCGATATTCAAGCTAATGTATATTCCGCAGTACTCACTATAACGTGATTCAGTAATTAACAGTTGGTGGTTGTGCATTATAATGAGGGACAGCTATCCTCCCAGTTTTTGATTTAAAGTCATATTTGTGATCTTAGGTTTGAATAAATGTATGGCTTATTTTATACACTTTATTTTCACTGTCCCAGAGAATGACTTGACTGTCAGAAGATTATTCTTTACCCATGAAATCAAATGGTTTATCCCAAACTTGGTTAAGGCAGCACAACTGTTAAATTGTTTATCTCAAGTACATTACAAGGCCAGTACCTTGATCTGCTTATGAATTTCAGTTAAAATAATTTTGAAGCCTAAATATAAGTTTCTTTAAAGAATCTCCCAATGCCTGATTTGTCCATTTTATAGTCAGTCAAAAGTTAGTCCCGTTGGACATCCAGCATATAAGATGATTCAGAAGATACAGTGTTTTATAAGTTAATGTGTCTTTGTAAGAAATTATTTAAATTTGAATGAAATTGGCAGAGAAAGTCAGTAAATTATGTTTCTTCATTTGTGACATTATTATAATTATGCAGATACTGAATTCAGTTGGCTAGTATAATTAATATAATTACTCTAATATGGTATAATTACTCTAATATAGTATAATTACAATATAGTATAATTACTCTATAATATAGTATAATTACTCTAAATATTTATGCAACTTGTTTGCCAGTTTGATATATGTATACCAATGCATGTTCCTCTGCCAGAAAAAAATTAAAAGATGAAGTAACCGTTTTTAGTATTTCTTATTTGATATGTACATGTATTAAGTTGAAAACTGCATGAGTGAAGTCCACATTTTTACCTTACCCTCTGCCTCATGCATAGCAAAGTCCACATTTTTACCTTATCCTCTGCCTCATTCATAGCGAAGTCCACATTTTTAACTTACCCTCTGCCTTATTTATAGTGAAGTCCACATTTTTACCTTATCCTCTGCCTCATGCATAGCGAAGTCCACATTTTTACCTTACTCTGCCTCATGCATAGTGAAGTCCATATTTTTACCTTACCCTCTGCCTCATGCATAGTGAAGTCCACATTTTTACCTTTCTCTCTGCCTCATGCATAGTGAAGTCCATATTTTTACCTTACCCTCTGCCTCATGCATAGCGAAGTCCACATTTTTACCTTACCCTCTGCCTCATGCATAGTGAAGTCCACATTTTTAACTTACCCTCTGCCTTATGCATAGTGAAGTCCACATTTTTAACTTATTCTCTGCCTTATGCATAGTGAAGTCCACATTTTTACCTTACCCTCTGCCTCATGCATAGTGAAGTCCACATTTTTACCTTACCATTTGCCTCATGCATAGTGAAGTCCACATTTTTACCTTACCTTCTGCCTCATGCATAGCGAAGAGGATACACATGCAATATTTCCATCAGTTAATGAACTTGTATATTACACAATGCATTACATAGGCCACTATATGGACTCTGTAAAGATATTGTGGCATTTTTTTTAAAAACTCCAGCATGGTTATGATTATAATCTGTCTTATCATCAGTCATGCTACTCTGACACCATCCATATGTAACTAAAAATGACCTGCCTTTGACCCCCACCTCCTCTTTACACCTTTTTACCTTGAATAAATTCAAACATATCAAAAGATTCCTGCAGTATTTGTAACAATTTCTTGTAAATAAATGTATTAATCTCTGTAAACAACACTTTACACACACTTAACTGCATGTCACTTATTTACATATATTGAATATTTGTATCAAATTTACATACTCAAGTTATTTGCTTCACATTTGTCATTATATTTAGTCACTTACTTGCTTACCTGTTATTTGCATATCCTCTTTATTTGTATAGACAAATATCAAAAATATACCATTACAATGATAACACACCATGTTAAGAATCTTGCTTATGCAATAGAAGCAGAGTTGGTTCAGTAATTGTCTATCTTGGGAATGATTATTTGTATGTCTGGTATGCCTTTTTGTTGTAGAGAGTGTTATGGGAATGATTATTTGTATGTCTGGTATGCCATTTTGTTGTAGAAAGTGTTATGGGAATGATTATTTGTATGTCTGGTATGCCATTTTTTTGTAGAGAGTGTTATGGGAATGATTATTTGTATGTCTGGTATACCATTTTGTTGTAGAGAGTGTTATCGGAATGATTATTTGTATGTCTAGTATGCCATTTTGTTGTGGAGAGTGTTATGGGCATGATTATTTGTATGTCTGGCATGCCATTTTGTTGTAGAGTCTGTTATGGGCATTATTATTTGTATGTCTGGTATGCCATTTTGTTGTAGAGAGTCTATTATGGGCATGATTATTTGTATGTCTGGTATGCCATTTTGTTGTAGAGAGTCTATTATGGGCATGATTATTTGTATGTCTGGTATGCCATTAGGGCTGTCATCGGGTACCCGGTTATCTGGGTACCCGACCGTATAGAAAAACCTGGGTATTCAAATGTAAAAGCCGGTACCCGTAAAAAAAAATAATAAAAAATAATTGCCACACTCGCCAATTACTTCAAACAGGTGTGACAGCTATGGCTATAATTAGAAACCAGATCTCTGCTTAATATAAATAAACAATATGTCAGTCTGTTTGGATTAATAAAATTCATAGGCGTTGTGCAACCGGACAAACCGTTATCTCTGAGGCATTATATACCAAGGTTAAAACATTTGTTCTTCAGGTAATAAACCTCTTTGTAGACCATAACTATTTTTATGTGGGTGCTAAATGATCAGTACATTGCATGCTCTTTTAATGATATCCAGATGGATACCTTTGATTGCCGAACAAACATGTCAAAGAAATCCCACAATTTATATTATGAACAATCTTCACCTAGGCACTTTGAAATCTTCGTACTGCCTCAAAGTAATTTTTGCTCATTGTTCCTCTAGTCAACTAGCTCTGTGAATTTCAAAAGTTAGCCATCTTACATATACTGATATTTCTATTTTCGATACTACTACATTTTTACCATAACTATTTTAAGAATTATAATTCCAAAATAATAACACTTATGCAACTGCGTGGTCACGTGTTATAACTGGGGCACACATGCGTGGGTAATTCAAAAGCAGATGAATAAACGTGGTCTGTTCTAACAAGGACTTATCCTTTAAAAAATGCGAGTGTTCTAAAGCTTTTAACGCGGCTGATCACAGTGATCATTAAAAGTTGGATTATACCTACCATCTGTGTGCAAAGGTCATTCTAAATAAATTTATCAATTAACAGCGTGTGGTCAGACAATTCACAGCTACGTCGGTGTGGACGGTGTGGACGAATCAGACCAAGTAGTACACGGTTAGCCTCTATCACCATAAAAAAAATATTAAAGAAATGGAGATAACAATTAGTTGATCTACGGTTGTACATGTCATTCATATGCTAACGGGTACCCATTAAAATTTGCACCAGTTGCCCGGGTTGGTATTTTGTGAATTTTGACAGCCCTATATGCCATTATGTTTTAGAGAGTCTATAATGGACATGATTGTCTGTATGTCTGGCATACCAGAGATTATTTTTTGATAATTTTCATATGACATTAATAACAATAGTATCCACTGTTATGAAAAACTTAAATATGTTTGTTCATGTTGAAATAATCATACCTGCCACATTCCCATACAGTGTTGGGGTCTTGGGAATGGTTAAGACTCAAAAAGTGTTTTCATGCCTCAAAAGGGGGGTCAGTGCAAGTGACCAAAAAAGTATCAACGAAAAATTGAGAACAATCAATCTTTTCATATAAGCCTATGAAAATTGGAAATTCAAATCTAAATAAAAGAACAAAGGAAAAATAGTTGGTTGTGTTCTTATTGTCAGATATCACCACACAAGTTTAACTACTATCATACATACTACATGTAAAATTAAGTTGAAACATATACCAAGTTTCAGTCTTTAAAATCCATTGAATGGCAAAATAAAAAAATCAGTAGTTTAATATGGGTTTAATGGTAATGTGTCATTAGTGCTGCTTATCTTTGCACTCTCTCTAGACTTTGGATGGTAATGTTAATCAGAACTCTGTTGTTCTTGCTGATCATAATGTTAACATTGGCAGAACTGTATCTTATGTATTGTTATCACAAGATATGCTGCATCACTAAATAAAATGAAAATATACATCACATTTGGGGCTGACTCATTTATTTGGAGGGAGGAGATATCAGATTTTGAAGTCTAATTGGGGACCTTACAGGTAATCAACAGTAATAAATGTACCTGTCCAGTGTGAATGCAATTTCTTTATCATGTTGAATCAACTGTGTAAACATGGGCATGTACCTATTAATTGTCATTAAGTTCATCTGTTTCATGGCAAAAATCATCTTGAAGAGCATTGCTAGATTAATAGCTGGTGTTTTGACAAGACCGACATAGCAAATGATAATAAAGGGAACAAATCTGAATGTTCAATTCACTATGTCATATATTTTGTGTATTATGTTGTTACTTACAGGTGGTGCTGCTGTTTCAACAGATGTCGTTCATTACAGAATGCATAAAGAATAAAATGCTTCACAGAGTCAGCCTCTGTCAACCAGGATTTGGTTGCTGTGCTGATAGCTGATTGTTTCCACAGGAAATATGTTTTGACATTCTGCCTTCAAAATTGAATCACACTTGGATGCTATTCCAACAACTAAAATAATTATGATTACCATTTTATGTATGAAGTAAAATCACACTTAAATGAAACATTACCACTGTTTGCGAATTTGTGACTAATCTTTAATAAAGATGTCCTAAACACTCTCATTCAAGGCATTTATGTGAGATAACTTCTGTTGTTCAACATGCATCTCATTGATTTTCCTGTAGCTTTAAATTAATTGGGTTATTCCATGTTGTTTATTTTGCCTATACAAATTAGCCTAATGAGCTCCTCCACAGCTGTCTTCCAGGAAATTAACACATAACCATAGCTATTTTCAGCCATTTAAGTAATAAATGAAATGGTGTTTGTTTATACCTTTAATTGCTTTGAGTATTAGCTGCATAGACAGTCTCAAGGACAGTTTTACATGAGCTCTAAGGACTGTTTTTGATTACACATGCTTCGTGTTACTGGTAAGTATTGAGGTGGTTACTTTCTTTGGCTTCAAAACACTCATACTCTTAGTTGCATAAATTTTTAATTTAGGAAAAAATTTTGTCATTTTTTTGTGTAGAATGCCACATCATCTCCAGATTTGAAGAAGGTGACTCACCAGAATTGAATAATAGCCTTGGAATAGAGAATCCAGATTTAATTGAATTGTGTGTTCAGAGTTGTAATAGGAGAAACAAGGTTTTCATCAAAGTTGACAAGGTCAGTTAGTCACATCATATAAACAGTGACATATTAGGGGCAATCTGGGGGTAATAATTCAAATATTGAGCTGATAACCTAATAAGAAAAATATCAGGAAAAAATTGCAGAATTTATAAATTCACTTTTTTCATTAGAGTGAAATGATAATTTTGGAAGTAGCCATTTTTTTATATATATCTTGGCTAGTCCGAACATAAGAATGGTCTTCCACTTAATTTAAGATTGTTTCCATGCATGCTTTTTTCTAATTTAAAATAGTCTTTATTTAAACTGACAGCATATGCATTGCGTTAAGAAATCAACAAAACTGTTTTACAAACAAACATGAGTGAATAATCCTGAGCCTCCATCTCTTGTTCTGTATTTTCAGTCTCACCTCTTTGATTCGTTTTAGAACAGTTTGTGTGTGGTTTTTATTTTGAACATAGCTTTAACAATTGTTCAGTCATATTGCTCTGATGTTTGCAGTGTGACAGTTTATAGTGATGTCTAGCACTGGGGCATCAAACAGCAGACATATAGCATGATGTCTCACCCACGCTAATTATCCTGGCACCAGGTAAAGCTAATTTTTTGATATTGAGCACCTAACGAGGCAGCTGCTAGTACTATTTTCACTTTGTTATGACTAAGCCAGGGTTCGAACCAGTGACCTACATATAAGGCTGTTTTAGAACAAGTAATTAGCATAATAAATGAAAACCATATTGTGATGAGTCCTCAGATTCAAATAAGACTAAATTTTATTTAGCTAATAATAATGATTATAGGATATTACATAATTCATATTACCATCACAGAGCAAGATGAGATCAAGGATGGAACAAGTGAATGCAAAATTTAGTATTTACAGGTGATGCTCAAATTACATCATAGATGTGTACCTGAGGTGTAAATTGAAAATTGGTGTACCGTAAATCAAAAGTAGTCTTCCCATACAATACTTGTAAATTGGCAAATTATACCTCGGCGTTTTCAAGTAATGATATTTTATGCATAGTGTTCAAATAAATCCATGCATATAATATGTGCATCAGATGCATGCAAGCACAGCAAGTAACAGCACATGGTGCCAGTGATGGTGTAAAAACAAGCACAGTCATGCAAATTGAATGTAACCTCTTTATTATGAATGAAATTAAAATGAAAGTACCTAGATAGAATTGGCATAAAGCATGCATCACCTTATCTGAGATTAGATTTAAAATGAAACATAGTTGGAACATGAAATTGTCCAATCAACATGTACTTTTTAAAGTAATATGTGATATTTGATAATTCTTCAAATACTGGGCAGTTTAACAAAGATCACTTAAAGCTGAATAGACTTTATTTGACTTTCAAATCTATCAAAACAATTGTATGAACTGTAATCACTAGAATCTGTTAATCCAATACATTTAATGATCTGAAAATCATTGAAAGTTACAGTATGAAATCCATTCCTGACTTTAGACCATACTGCTATAAAGAGATTTGCATAAATTTTTTTTGATCTCTCAGAAAATCAAAATGTTCCACCTACAAATTTGCAAAGTTTTTGCTTTCAGATCCTTGTTTTTTTTTTCTGAGAAGTTTCTTGAGATAGATGCTCCATTTGTTAAGTCAGTGGTGAAAATTTCACAAGAATTGCAGAGTTTTATCTAAAATTTTAATAAATTGGGTATTTTACCCTTTAACTGCTGCAGTGGTCTAGTGGTTTGAACGTCTGCCTTGAATGTGGGAGGTTGTGGGTTCAATCTCTGGCCAAGTCATACCAAAGACTTCTAAAAATGGTACTAACAGCTGCCTTGCTAGGCATGCAGCTTTAAGATGTTAGTGTTAGGACTGGTCGGCCTGGTATCAGGATAATGTGACTGGGTGGGACATGATGCTACATGTCTGCAGCATGATGCCCCAGTGCTAGAAATCACTATAAACTGCCATACTGCAGACATCATAGTGATATGACTGAAATTTTAAGCTGTTAAAATTCCAAATCATGCACACACACACTTAACCTTTTATTAGAAACTAATTGGGCTTTTAGAAATTAAAATATCTTATATTGTGAGCACCAAACAACTTTTTAAAAAAAAAACAACTTACAATACCAGATTAGAAATTAATCATGAAAATGTTCATCATACCTTGTGTCAAATGGTTTTGTAACTGAGACTAACTCTGGGCACATTGTGACTGAGACTAACTTTGGGTACATTGTGACTGAGACTAACTCTGGGTATATTGTGACTGTGACTAACTTTGAGTACATTATGAGTGAGACTAACTCTGGGTACATTATGAGTGAGACTAACTCTGGCAATATTGTAACTGAGACTAACTCTGGCTACATTGTGACTGATACTAACTCTGGGTACATTGTGACTGAGACTAACTCTGGGTACATTGTAACTGAGACTAACTCTGGGTACATTGTGACTGAGACTAACTCTGGGTGCATTGTAACTGAGATTAACAGGAAGCTAATGGAAGGCTTTCTCACAAACCCACATTGGCTGAACCCAAGACTTGAACCTATATGGACAGAGGTGAGATGGCAGTTATTGGTAACATTGAGCACTTTGGACCATTCAAAAACCCAGAGCTCCATTTTGGATAGAGTTATTGTCCTTAATCATTAATATCTTGTCATTGGATGATCAGCATAGGTCAAGAACCATTTAACATATTCTGATGTGCACAAACTCTTTAAAGCACGTCTAGGTCTATGAGAGTTATTGTCCTTAATAATATCTTGTCATTGCATGATCAGCATAGGTCAAGAACCATTTAACATATTCTATTGTCTCATAGACCAAGATGTGCTTTAGAGTTTATATTCTTCCTCACCATTTTCGAGTCATGGTTCTTGTCAATCAACTTTGTATTTTTAAATAGGTGTTTCTTGTATGATAAGTTTTAGAAGGAGTTGGGTTTGATTTTACATATTCCACATCATCATTTAAAGGAGTCATGACCCTGTATCTTTAGTTTTTCAACACAGGTTCCAGTTTCAGGCCCTAAGGAGCAAATTGTATTGAGTGGCACCCATTGCATTGCACCCATATCCACTTATCTAAAGTTATGAATTGGACGAAGAATTGTTAATAGTGATCTAGATTTGAATTTGGATTGGTTAGGTGTCCATTTTGAAAGTCTGCTTTGCAATGGCTGACTGACTGCTTGGTGTGAGGTCAAGAAGTCTTTCTAATTCTACATCAGTTATCTGACCAGCTTAACCAAAATTAAAATTTCTTTCAAAGAAGTCACCAAAACGGTCTGGGAGAACTTGTTAGTTGGACTGTTCAAGGATATTCAGATATCCTGGTATTGTTGTAAATATTAACATTTCCAACAAAAGAAACCCACTCCATTTTCAAATCCCTATCCTTTCAAACTTAGTCTAATCTGATATATGTGAGCAAGTTTAAGACTTACAGTCTGGTCTGATATCTGAGTAAGTTTAAGATTTAATTAAAGTCTGAACTGTCTGAGCAAGTTTAAGACTTAATTAGAATCTGATCTATCTGAGCAAGTTTAAGACATTAGACTCTGATCTGATATGTCTGAGCAAGTTTAAGACATAATTAGAGTCTGATCTGATATGTCTGAGCAAGTTTAAGACATAATTAGAGTCTGATCTGATATGTCTGAGCAAGTTTAAGACATAATTAGAGTATGATCTGATATGTCTGAGTAAGTTTAAGACATAATTAGAGTCTGATCTGTTTGAGCAAGTTTAAGACTTAAAGTCTGATCCGAGTAATCTTCTGACAATTTATTTCTCATTAATATGACAACATGGGTGGGAATGATTTAAGTCATTCATATTAAGCTTTCTAATCCTTCATTGATGTTTTCTTCCAGCATTTTTAATGCAAAGATTTTGTATAAAGTTAAAGTTTCATGGTGATCCATTTCTGTTACAGAGAAAGACCATGGATAAATTGATGAAGCTGTATGCAGATAGAGTGAATGTAGATAGTTCCAAACTCAAATTTTTCTTTGATGGGGAGGAGATGGATATCACACAGACACCGGAGTCAATGGATATCGAGAATGGGGACTGTATTGATGTCATTGTGGCAAGGTAACCTGGATCTATCAACAATATGGTGTGCTGGTTTTTTTTACAATATTGATCATGTGGTCTTCCATTCAGGAATGTCTGAAGCTATATTTTTTAACCATATATTATAGAGAATGTTCATTGTACATACTCATCATTATGGAATGGCAAGGAATTGTTGATAAACTTACCTCATATGACACAATATAAGCATCTTCACTCAATTAAAAGTTGGGCCAATAAGTGCCAGAGTGGGTGCCATTTTCATGTACAGAGCCGTAATGTTTTTTTTTCTAAAATAAAACTGATTATTTTGGGCAGGTGGTGGTGCACATTATACACAAAGTATCTAAAACAGTTTCCACTCGTGCCTGTGTAGCTGCCACTGATGTACACGCCACTGCACTGTTATGAGGCACCATATTCTCAAAACTTTTTGAGGACAGAACTTCATCTCAGGTTTAAAACCCTTAAATCAGATTTTATTGATATTTATATTTAATTAAAAAACTAAATGTGGAGGAGAAGGACCAGATTTACAAAAATCTAATTAAAATTAGAACTTACTAAAATTTATGAACTTAGTTAAAATTAAAACTGTTGGAGTTTTGTAATATTCATTTGATCTTTAATTTTTTTGCTGATATAGTTTCGAGAATATGAGACAAGGCCTTAAAGCTATGAAACAAAAAGAGACAAAAATTGAACTTATGCTTAAATTTTACAAAATGTTGATAATTTAATAACTTCTGTCAGAGTTGGATTAGAATTAAAAAATTGTTTGCATGATATTATACTTTATGTCCCAATATACCTCCAAAATTTCATTCACATTTAGATATTTCTAAGTATAATTTTTCATTCTGGCATTTTGGGTTGCATTTCATTTTTTGTGTTCTGACTGTTTTGTGACTGCAGGGAGTCAGGCACAGGCTAGACTGTAGTTTGATTGTGATTCACAAATAATGGAGTAACAGTCTGCTGCAAGTACACTAGGGATATTGTTGAATATACAAGATAGTCCATGTAGTCTGCATCTACAGAGCTAAGTGTAGATGAGGGTAATTTAGTATCTGAGTATTATACTAGCTTATGTCACTGAAATACACTTAGTTCTACTTAAATACACTTAACTACACTCTACGCAGCACATATTGCATATCCATTTTTATGTACTATATATAAGCATTCCGTCCATGTATATAATTGAATAGTAATGTCTACTGTCTTGTTTCCATCAGCATTTAGTGAGAATTGGTTATCTTTTTTGGACAGTACCAGGGTTGTCCTCAGCAAAGTTGAGTTATTATGTGAAAGTTTTTAAAGGTAATGTAACTCTGATAACATGGTATATTTATTGGCAAACCATAGTATTCCATAGAAACCTTGAAAGTTTGGTTTAGTTTTGTGTGGTTTAATGCCATATTGCAGCCAGTATATTGGTGGAGTAGGAACCTGGGAAGACCCAATGAAGAGCCACCCACTGGTGGGAAACTGCTGGCAAGCTTTCTCACATTGGGTAGAGCCATGTCTTATACTTAGGTGGACAGAGGTGAGACATGGTTTTCAGCTGCAAGATTATTTCTATGGTTCTAAATTTAATTATGTTAATCCTTCAGTAATTATCTTTTCAATAGACACCCTAGTCATGTGTACTTTTTATTCATAGTTGCATCAAAATATTTTGAGGAGACTTTGATGCTAGTTGTAAAATTTTGTTAACTTTGCTGACTTTCAGTAATTAAGCAGAAGCACGATGGGCACAAAGAATTACACAAAGGCCCACTGTTGGCGCTGTCATCTCAGTTCCAGAATGTTATAGAAGACCCCTGAGTACAGTTTGTTGGCACCTGAAGGCGCCTATCATAAATGGGGCTGGCCAACAAAAGATAAGCATATTTTACAGCAGTAGCAATGCATATTTCACTGTCCTGTACAGTGCTAACATTATATTCTTTAGTAAATAAAACAAATGAAGTGAATGTGCAAGAGAAACTTACGTATAGCAAGAATTTAATACACTCGCTGATGAGACCACCTACAGACTACACAGACACAGATCTTCTTTCTCAAAATGCACCGGCAGGTCTGGATCTGTGCAATTTGTTAGGAGGAATCAGTAGATCTAACAACATTGACCCAGAATGGCTGGTGTGTCATACTATGGCAGAACTGGATCTTTGTTGTTAGCAATTTGACTCCATTTATTAGTGACTATAAATAGATATTAACGAAGCACAGCATCAAGTTTTAATAGCCAGTAAGTGTCTACTCGGTTGTAAAATATATCTACCTGACTGCATATAATCTTAGTGCAGATTTCCATAATATTGAATATTTGCTTCAACAAGTTCTATATTACCCCTGTATCTTGATCTGCTAATTAGTAGTTTTATTTTTATTTTAATGTAATTGCATTAATTGAATTCTGTTTTCTCTTACCTTCAGAAGAAAATTAATATAATTATTTTGATCTTTTTATGAAAGCTTAAAGAAATTATAATTATGAAATTTTATTGGCTTATTTTATTTAACATACCCAGCCAAACTTGGGAAGTAATTCACTGACCCAATTAATTGAAATTGAATGAAATAATCGGATGATTGCACAGAAAGATGGAGGTATTAATTATGTTGAAAACATACATACATAGTTATATTATGAGAGAGGGACATTGATCAGTCCAAACAACTTGTGTAAACAGTCACATGTTTGACTTGTAGAGGCATCATGTGACGCCATCTCTTCTCAATGAGATTTATTTTTGACGACCTGTTGATCAGTATCTGAGATGATGGTCCTGCTTAGGTTAGCTCACATTATGCGGCCAGCTCTGTCAAAATCAGCTGTACAATGACCAAGATTATTTTATCCGTAAAAAATTCAGTGAAAATTTAATTGGCCAAAAAGAGTTGTGACTTCTGTGCACAGTTCACAGTGGTAACTGATGATTTTATTTGTCAATCAACAAGTAAACTGTGTTATGTATATTTAATTTATATTCTGTATCTGACTTGTGTCATAATTGTGATTGAGGGTTGTGGATAGTTTTAGTTACCTGTCTTCTGTCATGATTTTAAGTGGTAATCAAAATGTTTATTAGTATTTTGAGTCCAAGGGCTATTTGAATTTTTGATGAAAATTATTAGTTTTCAAGAACATTCTATTGTGATATAGGTCTAATGAAGTATGTATAAATAGAGGTTTGGTAAACAATTATTCATTCCTTTGATATTAGTCTTTGGGAATCAAAGATCAAAGTGTATATTTGTGAATTTAACAGGAATTCTTTATTAATTATTTATTGGAATTACAAAGTGCCCATAGTTTTAGACTAAAAACACTGGGATTGTTGAGAACTCATTCAAATATATTCTGGAATGTATGATTGTGATACTATAGGCATTCATTCAAAACATTCTAAACTTTTGGACTTGTGATTGTACATTTAGGGTTATTTGGGATTTAATTAGAAGTGCTTTCAGTTCTCTTATATATTTTCTTTGTAACTTATTATTACATTATTTGTTGATTTTACTAAACATTTTGGTTTCACTTCTTTCTGTTATATAGTTTAAAACCAAGAGTCTTAACAACTGACATTTGATTTGTTGGGCCAAATTTTTGCAATTGAATGCAATTTATTATTGGCATTTTGGAAAGTCACAAGTTCATGGGATAGTGTAGGTGTTGTGACGGTTATGGTGCTTGTCTGATTCTCTCTCTCTCTCTCTTTCTCTTTCTTCACTTGAACTTATTGAGAGAAAATTTTTGAATCTCTGGGCAGGTGAAACATGTGACAGTCTAGACAAGTTTTATTGCATTGAACAGTATCCTTCATTTTATTAGCACACCTGGCCTTCCTGGTATGGTCAAGTGTCCATCATCCGAACATCAGTATTTGTTTATCACTCCAAAGGCCATGTTTTTGATCCAGTTTTGATCAAACTTAAGAGTGTAGCATGGTTGAAAAATTCTTAGATTCATAGATCTGCCTTTTAGAAAAAAAGCATGTTTCTTCAGGGAAAATGATGATATAAACCTATACTTAGTTCATGCTGGCCAGGAAATTTCTTTTTCAAAGACATTTCAAGAATTCTAGAAGTTTTTATGAAATATTTTTCCTACTCTAGATTCAATTTCAATCTGTTACTTTATTTCTCACTAAATAAACTGGTACATCAGTACAGTGTAGTAGAACACATAAAAGAGCTGACACAGCAAGGGGATGCTAATCCACATGGTAGATACCAATGTCACTAATTCTCTGATTCCGAAATGTAATCCCATTTTATTTATCTATTAGTTTTGGAAAATATATTCAGAAATTAAAAATTCTAAATTAAAAAACTTACACATTTTTATGAAGTTTAAATGTATTGTATTCTCTTGGATTAATTTCAATGAATTTTTTTAATTAAAATATGCTTTTATCATCCACATCTTGGATAGGCTGAGCTTGTTACCACACTGTAATCCAGATTTATGATTTCATTGGATGAAATTTGGAATATACTTTTATATTATCAGTATCTCCAAAGAAATTGAATATGAGAGAGGTTTGTGCATACTAATGAGGTGATCTTGCATCTGATTGGCTTAACTATTTACTGCTCTCAATTCTGATCTGGCTTTAATTAAACTAGGAATATATACTTATATCACCAAGATTATCGATATCTTCAACAATGAGTGGGATATATGTATATTAATGATGTGATATTGACTGGCTCAGCTTCTTACTGTTCTGGAAGTTATAACTCTGAACCAGATTTGATCAAACTTGGAACATGGGCTTTTGCCCTCAGGCTTGCATAAGAGGTTGATAGTGATCGAGATCCACACATATTTGTAATTGGTTGAACTCTAGAGACTATCTTTGATTCAGTTGTGAATAAAATAGATGTAAATCAAGATATCCTACAAGTTGTATTATGAGCAAGATTTTCATATATTAAATTTTTTTAGTTCAGTTTGATATAGTTCATGCATCATTCACATCTAAACACTTTTTTGTGCTTTTCAAATACCTATGTAATGTTTTAATTAAGGCTAAAAGTTTCTTTACACAGTCGCAGATATTTGTTTGAGATTCTGAAATATTCAGTGCTCAAAGAAAAATATTTAGACATAGGCTCAGGGCTGGTGACTTTTAAAAAAAATCACAAACCCAGGCTTGAATTCCACAAGGCCTGACTACAATATGCATGTGGCCAAAATTGCTCTATTTTGTTTTACTTTTGTTTGTCACAGCCTTGCAGTTCTTGTACATAAAGCAATGTTTTAGTCCTGATGTGCAATTGCTCTGTCAATGTCCTCCTTACTCATTTAATAAGCAGTGTTGATTAGTATCTGAAGCATGTCTTGCTTTATACAGTCTCACTTTACACCTTGGATGTTGTTCTTAGGTGCTGCTTAATATGTTTAACCATTGAGCATTACACTATTTCAATCACCAGCAAGGGACAGCTTAATTATTATTCATTAAATTTTAACTTGAAACATCTTGAACAATACAACAGCAGTTAAACAAAGCAAAGAAAAATCAAATACTCAAGTATTATGCCTAAATTGTGTATGGGTTGGTCTTTTCTTTGTATCTTACCTCTGCCAAGGGGCAGTCAAGTTTTAATAAGAGACCCAATGAGCATCATTAACCAAATTTGATCCCTTTATTAATTATAATACCTCAATGAGCATCATTGACCAAATTTGATCCCTTTATTAATTATAATACCTCAATGAGCATCATTGACCAAATTTGATCCCTTTATTAATTATAATACCTCAATGAGCATCATTGACCAAATTTGATCCCTTTATTAATTATAATACCTCAATGAGCCTCATTAACCAAATTTGATCCCTTTATTAATTATAATACCTCAATGAGCATCATTGACCAAATTTTATCCCTTTATTAATTATAATACCTCAAAGCAATCCTGCATTTGAACTCTCCAGATTACAACAGTAAGGTGTAAACCTTAATCCCATTACACAGACCTGCATCATTGCACCAGTTGCAAGGACTGCTGGTAATGTTTTTCTTTCTGCAATTTAAAAAGAAATCTTAATTTTCAAAAGTAGTAGATTTCAGCTATAAAAACAGATGGTCTTAAAAATGGTAGAATCACATGTTAAAGCCAAAAGAGCACTAATTATAGGTAATTCAGATAAGCTGTACTCCATTCATAGGTCACATGCTTCACTATGAACACAAAGTTTACATAAGGTGAATGGGCATACATGGATTTAAATACTAAAAATTCAACATGAAAAATAATTTCCACATTTCATCAAATCATAGTTTTTATTTGGCAAATTAGATTTTTTTGTTAAACAAGTGTGGTGGTTA
Source organism: Potamilus streckersoni (assembly GCA_016746295.1). Classification (NCBI taxonomy): domain Eukaryota; kingdom Metazoa; phylum Mollusca; class Bivalvia; order Unionida; family Unionidae; genus Potamilus; species Potamilus streckersoni. The sequence goes on from JAEAOA010001935.1 coordinate 2,659,658, forward strand.
ATTGTAATTAACTTAAAAATACAGGATGGTCAGATCTGAGATTAGAGGAGATCCAGGCATTGGGCATCAGATTTTTTGAGCACTAATATTCGGAAGCCAGTGAAATAGAATTTGACAGCTGCTAGTGTTGCCATATTAAAGTGCCTGCAACATTTACCATTTATATGTTTGTTTATGCCATTACACATATTCCATGCCATTAAATCACAAATTTATTTGGAATATATACTTTGTTTTTTACTTTCTGCTTATTGGGATCTCTGTTTCCTTGAACGAACTGGATGATTTCATGTTTTCTTGGACAACAGGATGATTTCAATATCAGCCTTAGATTCCACAGTGGGGCAATCCTTATCAATGTAGATCCAGTGCTGAACATCATCAAGTGATTCAAATATTCACTCAACATTAGTCCTTATGAACTTGATGTTGCATTTCACCCAATTAAGTTGCTTTTAAAATCCATCTTATTTTGCTTCTGGACATCTCCATAAGAGATTAAACATCTCTGTTCACTATTCCAAATTGTTTAATGAGCAGTGTACTGTCTTAATTCATTTATAAATACAGGTAATACTAAATTCACTCTGAATTGGAACTAATTTCTTGACTCTGTGACTTTTTTGTATTTTTAGAATTAGTGCTGGTCACTTTCTCCATTCTGATTGGATAATATTGTGGACTGCATTGAAGCAGTAGCATTGCTTTGTACAAATGGTGCTGATTCCCCTTCTGATATGACCATTGTAGACAAAATGGAAAATTTTTTTAATGACTGCTTTGGACTGGCATTGTTTGGAACATGGCCAAGTCATACAAATTATTTATATTTCCATACATATAAATGACATTGACTTGTCTAATGCTGTCATTGCTTTTATACAACCTTTGTCAATTGCCGATTCAATCATCAGGAACATGTAATCTTTGAACAATTTATCTCTACTTATTTTCAGCCAAGTATCACAAGTTAGTCCACATGCACTAAAACAGTCTTCTGGGTCTTTTCTAAAATTGTTCATACATATATTTTCAATTTCTTCACAAATGTTAGATAACAAAAGTATTTTTTTTTTCAGTTATGTAAGTGAATTTAATTTGAAATGTTTCCTGACAGGAGTGCCATACTAACAGTACTTTTCCCTACATTTATTGATGGTAATTTAATTTCCGTACTATTTTCAAAGCTGTTTATTGGCATCAATATATATCTATCTTTATTCAAATGATTTCTGAAATTGCATTTGATTATTTTACCTTGACTCCTGAAATGTTTTATTTTTTCTGACAATTTATCATTGTGTGGAATTTTAGCAAGTTATTCTTGTGATTGTTTTGCAAATCGATAACAGTATCTGTTTTTCTAAAATATCATTACATTCTTTTGTCTCACTACAGGTTCCTACCAAACAAAATGCATTTTTTATCATTGTTGGGTACTGCCTCTTGTATTTAAATCATCTTTTTACTTAGATGAAAATCGTATCCATACTGTGAATAGTTATTTAGGACATTTGTAATCTAAATTACATGCCAAATGTGTGTGAGCTCTGAACTGACCTGTTTGATGATCTCTTAACTTGGTAACTTCATCTGTAAATTCATCTGCTTCATTATTTTATTCTTTAATCTCCTTTTCACATGTGGCATGGAATTTTAATGATTTTATTATGCTGGAAGTGTTTTGTTCATAAAGTTTTTCAGCTGACTGCTAGTTACATGTATGTAAACTGTAAATTTGTAGGTTTTTTAAAAATACTTTTAAAGTTCAGAGAAAATCTTCATTATGGTGGACTTTTATATTTTCATTGATGTATTAAGGTTTGTGTCCAGAATTTAGCTTCATCAAATTTTTTGTTCATTGTGTCTATTATGTGATCAACTTTTTGTGTTATTTTATTGCAGATTCAGAATAAATTGTTTCAGACACTTTTTGCAAAAGTGTTTTTATGTGTTTGTTTTGTTTACTTGAGCTGAGATTTTTTTAAAATATCCAATTTACAATAATGATAATTGTTCTCAATAAATTCAGTTAAGAGATCTATTTCTAATTTGTTTTATATGCTTGCCTACTGTGTTGTAGACATTACCAATCATTTTAAATTCCTTCTCAGTTTTCTTTATGTTTTATATGCTAAATTATTGTTAATTTAGCCAGTACTTATATTTGTCAAGATTATATTAAGGTGGCCAATTTGTTTTGTCATTTTGGGGGTTTACTGAAGATTCTATAACATAAAAATATATTCTTTCTCTATTTTCAATATTTCACGTTTTTTATTTTTCTATCCATTCTAGTAAATTTAAGCATCAGTCTGTTGTTATAGCAAATGTCGACACATGTGTAGCTTTAGATAATATTTCGTGCTAAATTTTATGACCAGTATATTAATCAAGACAGGAAGATGGAAAATTGAGAGGAATGGAGGAAGCTGGTTGTTTGGGTCTCATGTGATTCTATATGGTCGACCAGACTACCGGACTGATGATGATGATGATATCAATCATATTTCAAACTTTACTCCTTTTTATTTCTATTCACTATGCTCACAGGAAAGTTTCTTCTATTCCAATCCAAAGCATGAAATATTTCAATTATTGTTTAATTGTTAAATCTTCTTGGACTTTTAGTGTACCCAATTTAGAATATTTCTTAGTATTTTCTATAAATATGATTCAGCTTCTTAGATTAGAAAAATATTCTGATTAGTTTTATAATATCCCGCTTCAAAGCTATACTAATTTACATGGCTGTTACATCAGTCTTAAACCCTCTTGTCATTTTTATGTTTGAGCAATAATTCTGTTTATTTACTTATAGGGGCCCCGAGTGGCCGAGTGGTCTAAAGCGCTGTCTGTTACGGATCACTGCCATCTCACCTCTGTCTGCGTGTGTTCGAGTCTAGAATTCGGCTAATGTAGATATGTGAGAAAGCTTGCCAGTAGCTTCTCGTGGGTCGGTGGTTCTTTCCGGTGATTTCCCGGTTTCTTCCTCCACCATTAATACTGGCCGCTATGAATAGCCTATCTTGTGCTGAAAAATGGCGTTAAGAACAACAACAACAACAACTTATCGGGAGAGAATGTAGCAGAATTGAAACCGGGTGGGTTTTCTCCATTTGGATTAAATGAATAACATAAACATAAAGTTATGAATGATTGGAATTTATAAAATGAAATACTATATATATGTGTGTGTGTGTGTGTGTGTGTGTCTCACACTCCTATTATACAATTGATTCAAATCACCCTACACACACAAAATTATAAAGACAAAAATGTGACTCATAGGCCTCTAGCCTAAAAGGAGGGGTACAAATATATTATATTATAGTACAAATATACAAATATATTATGTAAAAATGAGATTCACATAATCTCTTGTAACACATTAAGCTTTGAGATTCATGTAATCTCTTGAGATACAACTAACAAAGGAAAATACTCATATGATGTTATTACTATTGTTTGGACTAAACAATATTGTGTTCAATAATATACACAAACAAGTTAACACACATCACTGTAAACCGGAATAGTCATTCACATTGCAAACTGTTACACTACAGTTTATTCAATATAAAAACTGAAACTGCAGTTTCACTAGATACTTTTTTTATCGATCCATGTTCATATACTTCATGGATCCCTTTTATGTATTCGTACCCATATATATATACCCATAGACATAGACGGCATGCTGCAATACAGAGAGCTACATCCAACCATAGATAGCTAGTCAGCTTTTATCGGACACTAAATTTCCCAATAAAACACCATCAGCTCCAATAAAACACCATCAGCCCCAATAAGACATCATTAGCCCCAATAATACACCATCAGCCCCAATAAAACACCATCAGCCACAATGAGACATCATCAGCCCCAATAAGACATCATCAGCCCCAATAAAACATCATCAGCCACAATAAAACACCATCAACCTCAATAAGACATCATTAGCCCCAATAAGACACCATCAGCCCCAATAAAACACCATCAGCCACAATAAAACACCATCAGCCACAATAAGACATCATCAGCCCCAATAAAACACCATCAGCCACAATAAGACATCATCAGCCCCAATAAGACATCATTAGCCCCAATAAGACATCATCAGCCCCAATAAGACACCATCAGCCCCAATAAGACATCATCAGCCCCAATAAGACACCATCAGCCACAATAATGTCCATTAAGCTCAAATAATGTCCAAAAACCTCATTATGTCCTATAGGCTACAACAAAACCAAAATATTTATAACACTGGGTTCTGAACTAAAATGGTAATAACAAAGCATATAATGTAACAAAGCTTCATCACCAGACAACAAAACCGAGAAAAGGTTTCACAAATCAAATAAAACAAAACTTTGACACTTACCCATATGGCCTGAGATGATAGTGGAGAGTATGCACACCACTGACAAAATCCAAATGACTTGTCTCGGTTTGAAATGTATCAAGTTTAAATCCATAGGAGTGAATAATAGTTATGGTCAAATCCTCATGTATACCATGCTTTCCATTCAAGGCAAAATCAAGTTATTTATAGCCTTATTCTGTGACAGAGAACTCAATCCTCTTTTTTTCATAATTGGGTATTTTCTATTCAGCAAATATCTCATCATGGTACTGTTATTTCAACTTAAATTTTCAGTCAGAAATTTACTTTTTTATGATTGAATAATGATCAGTTTTTTAAACTTTTTCAGTTTTAATCAATTGTTTTCTGGTTGTCAATTTCAGATTTTGTCACTTTCTCTATTATGCCAGCTTGATATAGTAATACTTTAAATATTTGTACACGCTTTGTACAGAGTATTTTGACATTCCATTAGGACAGTTATCCTTTCTTTACCACTATTGTAACATGTACAATGTTCATCCTGTTAAATCCTATTAAATCTTTTAGAATGTTTTCGAATGAATTATATATATATATATATTTATATAGAAATAGTTGGAATTTTTTATATAAAAAAATTGGCCTTTCTGTAGATTTCATTCCCTCTATTGAAATGTATTTTTCTCATTTCTCTTCATTAAATATATCTCTGAATGCATTGTATATATGACTTTTTTGTTTTCTTCCTATTAGCCCAAACATATTTTGAGAAAACACGTATCTCTGACACCATTGTTGTATTCTTCAAATTCTTGCATATCATCTATATCAGCTTGGAATTGATCTCCCATGTGACTAACAAATACCCTTAAGTATCATTTTGTTGCTTTGTTGATTCTTATGTATCTAGATTGTTCAGTCAACCAAAGTTAAAATTAAGTGTATTGTTTCTTATAACTTTTAATTTGTTTTCACTATTCGTTGGTATCATGCAGAAAACTACTTTCAACGTCATAGTATAGATTTCTTAAATTTGATATTTGTCTTCCCTAACCTGAATAATTTATTTCACATTATTTCTGACTTTTGAATGAGCGCCAATGAAATCAAACCTAAGACTAAAAATTTTATTTAACTCATCAACTGTGTATATAAAAGATTTGTCAGGAGGATATAAATGTAAATCAGTTGTAATAATTAAACGAGTCAAAGGCAAATAAAATAATAATGACAATGGTTAATTGACCAATACAGATTACACAATGAATTGTTTTTTTTTTAAAAATCTTAAAGTCTGTGTTAGCTATATTCATGCCCATTGGCAGGCTGATTTTGTTGATGTGCAAAGATATGAAAATACAACAGTGGATAGACTCTTGTACAGTTACTTGGTAATTCTCATCAATCTACACAATCATTCATGATTCCTGTGAAAGAAGTCAAGATATATATGATTATTTATATAGGTAATTACAAATATATGTCAAACAAGAGAAAGCGCTATACCTCGTTTCTACTGGAGATTGCTTGATAATACTAGGCACAATTAATATTTGATACAAATAATACTATATAGGTTAGAGAATTTTTAATTCAAGATGCAGAGAGGTCAAATGGGGACAATTTTAAGTTAGAATTAATTAATATTTTTCAAAAAGTCTTCTGGTAAAAATCCGTAAAAACAAACTTATTTTTGTCTTTATGCAAATGAATGACAATAACAGACATTTAAAAGAGATCAAAATGTCAGTGGTTCATTAGTTGTAAGGTTCCTTTAGTCAGTACAATATCTACGTCAGTATTTTGGTCAGTACATTAGCATGACAATGATTACACAAGTTGCCTGCCAGGTTAATTAAGCAATTTAAAAAAGACCTTATATATACTGGGTTAAAATATCCTTTAATTGTTATATTTTGCTAAATTACACAAAACATGGTTTGGTCTAACTACTTTAATGGCTTGATTACAACTGACTTAAACAGAAAACATGTACACTAGTTTTTATTGCTAATGTTATCATAAGTTAAATAGGGTTACAACTGATTAATAGCATTTAGCTGACCTTAGATGACCTATAACTGTCAGACCATTTTGTACCAACAGAACAGAATGTTAATACCGTATACTGCCAAAGCTTCCCCATAAAATTAGCCTTGTGCATTCTTTTAAATTCCTTGTTCGAATCTTCCATGTCTGGTTTGGCTTATTGATGACTAATTGCGTCTTGTCATTCAGTTCAGTGACCTTTTATGACTAATTGCGTCTTGTCATTCAGTTCAGTGACCTTTTAGTAGTATTTTCATATGTATCATATATCTCTGGTAATGTCTGTTTTGTTTGTAATAGATGTATTCGCTTTCTCCTGTATATAGCACCATCCTGGGTTTTCACATGACATGACCTTGGAGTGCTGCTTTTTCTGACGACTACAGCTGGTTTTCAATGATCTTGTCTTCTGATTCTTACTTTGTCTCCAGAAGCCATATTTGGAAGCTCTTTACTTGTTCTGTCATACTATTTATTTTGCTGATTTTTCTTTTCACCCAGTTTCTACGTTAGGTTTCTTTCTCGATAACTAGCTGTATGTTGGTAGTAGGTAAAGTCGATCGAAGTCTTCAACTCATCAGTATTTGTGCCAGAAATCTTATATCATCAATTGGCATACTTCGATACTCCAACATAGATAAATATGGATCTCTTCTATCTCTCTTTGCCTTATTGAGAATTCTCTTGACAGTTTGAATGATTCTTTCTGCTAAACCGTTAGAGTGTGGATACCTAGGACTTAACGTAGTGTGTTTGAATCCCCAAGTTTTTGAAAACTGACCAAATTCTTTTGAGGAGAACTGTGGTCCATTATCAGTCCTTTTTTCTGGTATCTTGCAAATGCTGACTGTGTGTGATTACTGTGCTTGTTCGTGTATTTGTAACTTGGAAACTTGAGAATATCTGGAGCAATAGTCTACTATCATGACAGTTGTAATTATTGCACGTAAATAAATCTGTTCCAACCATTTCCATTGGTGTAGTAGTTTGTGTAGACAAATAATGGTTCTTTTTTATTTGGTTTACTTTAATGTCTCTTGCTCTTTGCTTGGTCTTCTCAATGCCCATATGACTTTAGTGCAACTATTTTAGTATTTTTTTCTGAAGAGCATCTGGTATTACAATCTTCTCTTCTTTTAGATTTAATTCATCTATTCCTGAAAATTCATCTTAGCAGTTCTAGAAATTTATGATTTCAAAAGGTATGGCCATCCCTTTGGAATCATTTCTTGTAATTTGGTCATTTTATTATCACGTTTAGTTCCATTCTTTATTGTTTCTAACTGCAATCTGTCTATTTGTCATGATCATGTACACATAACACTCATTTTCACTATCCATGTTCATCTAAGATGTATTCATCTGTCTGTATGCCTTTGACTATATATTTGCTACAATTAACTTTTTTCCTGGACAATGGGTTCAGTAAGAACTCTACTTCTGCAGTCTTAAAAGCATTCTCTGAAGTCTAGGTGGTGCGGCAGATTTCTTGAGGATTGATTCCAGAGGTTTATGATCCGATTCAACTTGTCCTTGACGACCATAAGTATATTGATAAAATCTTTCAATACCAAAAACTATAGCAAGCAAGTTCTTTTATGAACTGTGCATATCTTCTTTCTGCATCTGTCAAAGACCTTGATGCAAATGATATGTCCTGAATTTTATCCATCACAATTAACATCGACAGGCTTCCTAACATCGATATATTTCAACACAGGTTCATTACTTAGAATCTATTTGATCTCTTCAAATGCATGTTTCTGTGCAGTTTCCCAAACAAATCCGTTGTCACTTTTCAAAAGTGTTCTGATTGGCTCTGTCACTGTTTACATATTTGGGATAAATTTCGCTAGGTGTTACACAATAATCTTTAAATTCTGTTCTTATCCATGGGAGCAGGCATTTCTGTGATTGCTGTTACTTTTTCTGGATCATTTTTAATACTTGGTGATGTCAAAATGTTTTTCCGTTCCATCTCTTCCAAAGTTGATTGAAGTGGTTCTCTTAAAGCTGTAGGAACTGTCCTTGGTGGATTAATGACAGGTTTCACACGTTTGTCGATTGCAATGTTATTTTTGTTTCAGGCATCCTAGACCTTTGAACAAGCTGAAATTCCTAAACGATATGATTGTCCTTATTTCTCTGATCACTGTCAGCTGCTTGTATTAAGTGTAAATCTTGAGATGCTTTGAACCCAACAATAGGCGGTTAGTCTGTTTTTGTGATATACAAATTAGGTTTTTGATTTATGCAATTTTAGTTGCATTTGCCTATGACAATTTGTTTGTTTCCAGAATAGCTTGTGAGACAGGTCTTGATTGATTTTACTTCAAAATTGTCAATGTCCATTGTCTCAAAAATGTGATTTGGGATGATGTTTACTTGCGAGCCAGAATACGTTTCAAATTTGACTTCAGAACCATGAAGAGTCCAATTTCAGTGTTTGCCTTTGGCACTGTTCCAACAAAAGATGTTTCTTGCTCTTCACTTGAGTATTCTTGCATATTTGTTTAATGTGGCGAAACTTAAGGTTGAATAAATTGTGTTTTGAAGTTATCATAGTCAAGCCAGAAAGGTCTTGATTAAGTTCACTTATTATTCTCTTATTTCATCTCTGGAACATAAAAGGATCTATGTTTAAGCTCCAGTGAGAGTGACCGAGTCATCCTGATGGTGAGGTGACACAGGGTACATAGAATTACCGACTGTATCGGTTAGAAGGGTTAGAAAAGGAATTTAGATGGAAAAAATGATATTTTAAATAGAAAGCTAATTGCAGCATGTTTTAGGCTGGCGAAATCTGATGAAAGACATGATTATTTGGGAGAATTTTAGAAACAATTATATCCGATTGATCAGGAAAAAATTAAGGAGACTGTGGGAGACTGAGAATTTAGGGTACCTCTTGCTCAGCATTCTTTAGTTCGACTCTTGGCTTGTAAGAAGACAACAGGCCCAACTCCTAGGGGAATTTGAGAATAGTGTTTTCCCTCGTAGAAGAGGCCAGATAACTGTCTTAAAAATGGAAGACAAGCTATAGCACTAGGACACACGGTTTGTGTGGAAAGAAACGGCATTATGGTACGCAATTTTAGTTTCCATACAATATTCTATTTCATTTGCTTGCTTTTTGCAAATGTGTTCATATGCTTATGATTCACGCATTATCGTGTATTCGTCTTCTAGGACTCTATTGATAGGTTAGAGTGTTGTGAAATTTAATTCTTTAATTTAGCAATCATTAGTTCATTGTAACAATTGATGGATTGCATGTAATCAAATATTCAATGTGTAGAATTCCAGAGGAATTTATTATGTATCCCAAAGGATGCTCATATATGCAGAATTTCATAGAGATTTACGAATTAGCCCTAATAAGCAGCTGTGTTATATAACTCATGATATATGGATTGATTTCCTGTGTAGGAGGATATGGTTATCGTGAGCTAATGACAAGTTTATATATGATTTTGCAATGATTAAATGATCTTGCAGGTTATTGGTTACTGTAGCTAAATTTAGTGGATATAATGCCATAAGTAATTAAGCATTTATTTATTGAACAAAATTGACTAGTCAAATGTACCTAAGACGTGTAGATGTTCCTCGTGAATACGCAGATAGCTGATGAAACCAATTCGCACTCTGAAGAGTCTGGGCAATGACAGGGAAATGCCAGGAGCTGGATAGACTGAGGTTGGTGCTGGCTCTGCTCTTCCTTTTCTGGCGTTTGTGTTTGGACTCGTTGATCCGGTGCTCTTCAAAAGAAGCTGATCCTGAGTTGATCTGGTGACGCCAGGTAGTGCAATCTTAGGCAAGCTGCTCCCAGCGGTCAGAATCAGTGCTTTAGGACTTTATTTTTCGAATTATTTTGACATCCACTATTATGCTGGATTATCTGATAAATGAAATAAAGTTTTATTATTGTAAATATACCGATAGATATTTTTAAATTTTATATTATAAACTAGCGAGTCGGTATCAGTAAATCTGGCCATTACTTTCTGGTAAAATTATAGTGAAAATCGTACATCAGCCACTTTAATATATCAAATAAAGCTGCACCGACATAAATCAGTTTATTTAACTTTAAATTTGTCTTGCAACAAGATTTTCATTTAATATTTTCATGCTAACAAAACTAGCATTAACTAATTTATTTCTGCGATTTATGTCATTAACAATATCTATTGAAACTCTTTTTCGAGTATTTTCCATCGCCTTGCCGAACACTGAGTTATTCATTAACTTGAAAAACGTTTTACCCAAATTCGGTTTTAGCTACAGCACGACGTTTCGTATTTTAAGTCAATGTAATCTGCCATCCACATCAACTGATTAAACTTTAGCTCACGACAGGATCCACAGCTTGTTTTAAAATTTTGTAATGCATAACGTAATTTCTTTTATTCAAAAAATTTGGAACTAGCTTATTAGCAACCAAATTTTTTGCTGTTGTCACTGATTGTTGTTCAGGCAATAATAAATTAAAACCAAAATGGATAACCGTTATGTAGATCGTGTAACAACTAGGATAATCTAGATCAACTTCAATAAAATATGTGAAAAAAAACCTGATTGCTTTTTCTAGGTAAATCTTTTTCAGTTTCTCTAAGAAATTGATCTGGATTTATCCAATGAAATCCACTGTACAGCATTTGTTCTAAATCCTAACCATACACATTTACACAATCTAGATAAATAATATGATTGAATAGGATATTTTTGTCATAATGTGATTAGATATTTGTTCTTAGCTACTGTATATTTTATGTTGCAACGCTAATTTAACCTCTGATACCTTTTCAATATGGTTAAACATATCAACATCTCTTAAGAGATCCAGTTTTATTTTGCTTGTTTTTAGTAGAGCGTCCAACGACAGCCCGTGAGCAGAATAATACCAAATGGGATCTAATACATAATTTTTATGACTAACTTGACGAAAACTCTCAAAACCATCTGTTTCCAAATATAAATCATGATAATCACCAAATGTTACAACTAAATGTATTCCAAATATCTTGTGCATATTTGTATTCGTCATCTGTGATATTTTTATTTTTGAGTTGCGAGTTAAATTTATTTTTATCAGGAAGAGAAGTTTCATTAAATCTGCGCCAATCATCGAGATAGTCGTACTGAAATATACCTTTATTTGTTAGATCGATATAATTTCCACCAAAGCAACTTTCTAGGTTAGCGAAATTGTTACAACCTTTTACAAACACATCAAATGAGGCTGCTATAAATAGCTGGCTATCAATAAAACGTAGTTTACCGAGCGTCACTGACATATACTTTTAAAAACTATTTGGAGTACTATATATTGTATATTTTAAGATTAGTTTAGCTTTAATATTTTTATCACCAAATGCTTCTGCAATAATATTACTGTCAAATCCAGAAAGATCTATAAAACTACAGGAATGCAATCTGGAGCAGGAAATTTTAAATTGCAACTCTTATGAGCTGCTCCACCATATTGGCCGGTCAAATGACATGATCTCGCACCTTGTTACAAACTCCGCTGGAGTCTATCAGCAACGCTTCAAAAAGATGACAATCAACTGCTTTATCGAAATAGAGTTCTTGTTTAGATGTTACTTTCATCAAAGCTGTTTTAAATAATCTGTTAAAAGTTTTATTAACTTCGTCTATTAAATTTTTAATAACCATGCAGCTGGGTTTTCACCTCTATATAATATTATCGGAGTTGAAAATTTATAATTAGTGCAACTAACTGCTTTATTAACTACTTCGCAAGGAATATGTTGTTGTTTTGTTTTAGTATTTGATTTATTTGGATATTTTTCTGCTCCAACAACAGGAACGAGTTTACACTCGAAATCAGTGTAAATAGAAAAAGGAATATTTAGTTTATGGTCATAATTTATAAATTTTAATTTTTATTCGCTAGGCAGAGTTACTTTTTTAAAGTTGACACAGTATTTGAGATGATCATACAAATATTTACAACAGAAATATTTTTATTTTTATTTTTACTGTACTGTCTAACAACTAAGCCGTTTCAGTTTTTATCCAACAATAATGTCCCTGACAAAATAATATTTTTTTTTGTATCTGGTGCTGCATTTCCTGATATATATATATATATATATATATATATATATATATATATATATATATATATATATATATATATATATATATATATATCTGTGGTCAACAATTTCTTTCTCAAATAGTCTGACAACTTTTACTGAGACAAGGTTTTGTTTTTCAAACTTAGGTATATGATTTCGCTCTACTGGAAAGTCAATGCCATTAAAATTTAGTTCGTCTTTCTACGGAAAACATTTGTTAACGCGACCACCATTCTTTTCGTTTGGAAATAACACAGAAAATATAGACCATTGAAAACATTTATCTTTATTTTTTACATTTATATAGGGTTTTTTGTTTTTAAATTTTTTTTAGGACGATCGACCTACAAACTACCGCGAAGTACGTTATATTTTGCTGTGTTAAATAAAACTTTTATCATTTCAAATTTTCAACAAGATCCTGATGCAGTAAATTATTCAAATTTTTTATTTCCTGGTGTATTTCATCGGCGACTATCTTAACATTTCTTCCAGTTAATATTTGTTTCGATTTAGGCATTACATATTGTTCCCAAATTTCTGTCAAAACATTTTCTTTCAAAAATTACATCAAGTACATCCTCAACTGCGTGTAATTTTGATAAAATCGTAAGTAAATTAGCTATAAGTTTGACACTTTTATGAGCCGCAAGTTCTTTTGATATAACAGGTTGTAGAAGATGAAATAGATTTGTGGCATAAAAATTTGCTAAAATATTTCGATCATCAAATTTGTGGCTATTATCGTAACCTGAAAATTCCGTAGCGAATTATTCAGATTTAATAATGTTCTTTTTAGCAATATCTCGCAATTTTAACATTATATATATATATATATATATATATATATATATATATATATATATATATATATATATATATATATATATATATATATATATATATAGATGCACAACGAATCTGATTAAATTTTCACAAGCAGGTCATTAATGTGGTATACACAGTAGCATCAGAATCAGCAACATGGTCACCGCAAAATAACACTATCAAACATATCGAGGAAGTCACTGGTGTATATAGGTTGTTCGTATTTAGAGGTGCAAAATTTAGTATATTTACCACATATTTATGTCGTCATTCAACCGATATTTATTCTGGAACTGTATCTGTGGTGTTAAATAAAGATGCAGAAGAAACATTTCTACTCAAAGAATCGGATAAAATTTTAACCGCAGCGTCTTACTGGTGGTGTCTGGAATGTGTCGCTGAACTGAAACTCCTCAATTAACTTCTTAATTAAATGACTTAATTATAATAACGCACACCCAATGACTGGGCTATAGTTTTTAACATTGTATAAAATCTGTACACAAATATTATATAATGAAGAAAAGTATAGTTGATTTTAATTATATTTCAGAATTCTACAACAAGATGTGGACGCTCCAATACAATATTACAGATATTATCATTTTAAAAAAAAACTTTGGTGCCTAAAAAATGTACAAATACTACAACAAAATATTTCGAGTGATATGTTTACCACTGCTAATTACTAGCTCTGGTATAATTTCAAGTGGAGCATCATGAAATCCGGTTTTGTTAATAATATCCGGCGTTGGTGTTTCTCTTGCAATAGCGTTTAAACAAATAAGCCTCGCCTTGCGACTAAAAATATGCTTGTAAAACAGCAAATATCACTTATAAAATTTTTTTCGATCAGATACAATCTTATTTAGGTGGTTTAAATTATGATATGGATGATTTAATACGCAAATTCCGTATTACTGACAATATATTAACATATATTCTGCTAATGAGAGTCAGCAGATATAAAAATATTATCTTAAAATATGGGTAACAACAGTAGTAGATGTGTAATTTTGTACTGCTTTTGTAACATCATTATCAAAAAATACATGAACTATATTGTCAATATTATTAGATCATCTGCCCAACCTCTTATTCGTTCGTCATTTTCAGTCGCAAATAACCATACTGATCAATCTTTTGGTGATATAAGATAACCAATCTTGTTGATTCAATTGCTTATTATTTTAGTTGTTAGCCACTATAGCTAGAGGCTGATTTGATTGAATTAAATCTTTTAAAAAGTCTGTTTGTCATATCAAATCCAATATGTCGGACTGTATTATAATGATACATTTTATATATTTTTTATTTTGTTCAATATGAAAAATCTATTGAGCTAGAATCCCGTTTTTGTTTAAAAAAGTTCATCATATTTTAGATAAAATTTTGGAGAAGGGTGGTTTTTGAGGGAGAGGGGGTCTCTGATGTGGTAAAAAATGTCAATATATTTATTTTAGAGGGGTTTTTTTTTATAGCTAAAACCCTATATGATTTTAAAACCACAAATACATATACTGCTATAGACGCTTGTTATCTCAAGTCTCTGGAGAACTTCAGTTTCAGGAGTCTTGTCCTGCCATTTGATGTGAAGCAATTTTCTGAGGAAGCGCATATAGAAGGAGTTAAGCTGTTTTGCATGGCGACTGTACACCGTCCATGTCATACGGGCATACAAGAGGAAAGGCAGTACTACTGCGCGGTGCACCTTAAGCTTGGTTTGCAGGTTGATTCCTCTTTTGTTCCACACATTAGTGTGAAGTCTGCCGAATGCTGCACGTGCACGAGCTATCCTGTGTGACCTCTTCATCGATGGAGACTGTGCGTGACAAGGTGCTGCCAAGGTAGATGAACTTGTCAGCAACAGTGAGCGTCTGGTCTTCAACGGTAATGCTGGGTTGAGAACAGAGGATCATAGGTCAAGGGGTCATGTCACACACACACACACACACACACACACACACACACACACACACACACACACACCGTACTGCAAATATATAAAATCATGTAAAAGAAGCTAAAAATATGTCGCAAGATTATGTTAAAAACGCTTATGAAATATTAGCTTTAGTTTCAGGCTGCTTACTATACTAGCTCTACCGGCTGTGACTGATTAACCACCCACCCCTGCAATAAACCCTGCGGGCGCCCATGCCTGCATTGAAAGGGGAGATTACACTTATTGGATTTGGAGCGCACATTTGTACATGCTGCATTAGATTGGACAAAATAATGTAACACGTGCTGTAAGGTAGTTAAATAATGCAGTCGATTTCTTGTAGCGCGCCATAAAAAAAAACAATAAAAAAACAACAACAAACAAACAAAAAACATAATAGAAATGAATCGAAGCAACTGCAGCCTGCTCTGATTACGCAAGTGCCACTGAGAGCATCAAGGCCTTCCTTAAAATTGACTTGGAAAACATCATGTAACATAGATTTTTTTCGATGAATTTCTAATATAATGTTTCTTAATTGGTTGTGAAATGTTCATTTTTCATTTCTAATCAATTCGGTTCATTTTACTAGAACCTCATAAAACAACAGAAGAGTGATCAGATATGAAAGTATTTTATGAGTGGTTTTATTAAATTCATCAACCTTTTTTGTTATTTTAGGTGAGGTTTTATTAAATCCTCAATATTTTCTTTTCTTTTTAATTGTTTTTTTTTTGAGAGGGAGAGGGAGATGAACTATCCATGAATTCTTATTTTGCTCCACATATTTGCCATAATGAGTATGTATTTTTACAAGTTAAAATCTTGTTATAGTGGTGAGCATATAACTTTCTTAGTGAAGATTTTATAGCAAGTCTTCTAACTGTATAAAAAATTTTCTGCTTGAATATATTCTCTTATTTTATCGTGGAACAAAGAAAGTCTCCGGTAACTATAATCACCATTTTAAATACTTACACAGGTCTGAAAATCTAAATATTTGCCTTCATTAGTATCGTGATCCGATTCCTCCGCACACGAGGACATAAAGTCTTTACTTGTTTATAATTTTCAGGCATGCAGAGTTGAGAAAGACAAAAAGGTTGGTTTTTTTTTTAATATAAAAAACTATCCTAATGTCGTCCTCATAATAATCGTTACAAAATTATTATTTTGATGGTTAATTGATTTGACCGTCAAATGATATTGGAAATCGATATTTTGCATTGTTGTTTTAGAGAAAATTTAGATACTGATAATATAGATGTTGAATTATCACACATAACTTGTAATTTCAATAGTTTTAATCGGCAGTTGAATTATAATATTTACGTTTTCTCTGTAACAAGAAAATAAAATCTTTTAAGTTTTAGACTGCACCCCAACGGTTTATACTTTCATATATTTATGAATTTTGTCTATGCATAGAATAACACCATTTACTTAGTAATGTCTCTAAGCTTCACCGTGGACTTAAGGATATTAAACAATCGAAATAAATTAACCATTGAAATAAAATAATAATTGTTGTAACGATTATCACGAGGACGAGAAAAAGGCGTTTAAAAATAATATTTTGCCGATCTCAACTGAATGCCTGAAAATTAACAAGTACATTTTATCCATATGTGCGGAGGAATCGGTTACAATACTAATCAAGAAAATTTTTCGATCGGCAGAATCATACAACCTATTTGAACAGAGAAGTGTGTGACTTAGATTTTTAACGTAGCTTTCAGTCATATCGCTACAATGTCTGCATTGTGGCAGTTTATAGTGATGTACTGCACTGGGGTATCATGCCGCAGGCATTAACATCATTTCCTACCCAGTCATATTATACTGCCACCAGGCCAAACACTAACCTCTTAATGCTGAGAGCCAAGCGAGGCAGCTGTTAGTACCATTTTCACAAGTCATTGATATGACTCGACCAGGGTTCAAAACCGCGACCTTCCGCATCCGAGGCGGACTCTCTAACCACTATACCACAGGAGCGGTCTATGTAAAAAAAAAAAAAAAAAAAAGAGAGAGAAAAAGTAAGATATATTCATGCCGACAAAAAATTTTTACAAACGGGAAGACTTGTCATACAATCTTTTACCGACTCGGAGGTTTATATGTTCACCACTATAACGATATTTTAATTTGTTGTAAATTAAGTATCATTGTGACTTGCACGTGGAGCAGAATCCAACGATAATCAATACAGACCAATATCTTTACAACTTGCATGTGGAGCAGAATCCAGCGCTTATAATCCATATAGCGACCAATATCATTATGACTTGCATGTGGAGGATAATCCAGCGATAATCCATGTAGCGACCAATGTCAATCTCGATATCGAAGATTTAATAAAGCCACATTTAAAATACTTTCATATCGGCTGCTTTTTTTTTTTAACAGCATTTCAGTGTGTGTCTCACTCGATGCACCACTGTTCAAATGTTTTTCACTCTTGACCCAATAAGTATAATCTCCCCTTTCAACGCAGATGCACGCTATGTTCTTTTTAAAAAGTTGATCACTTGACTATTATGTTCGTTCATTTTGTCAATAGTGTTTGTTGCATCTTTGTTTCAATTTACGCTAGCTTATCACGCTTAATTTTTGTTTCATTTATATTAGGTTTATTTCGTTTAGCGTTTGATTGTTTCATTTGTATTTTATTTGTTTCTTTTTTAATTGCCTGTTTTCATTCTACCTCGTTTGTTTGTTTTGTTTTGTTTTTTTTTTATAAAAAAAAAATATATATCTTATTGTTTTGATTTCATTTGGCGCTTGCTTGTTTCATTCTTATGTTATATGTTTATGTTGACATTTATCTGTTTCGCTTGTGCCACGTTTGTTTGTTTGAGAATTGATCTTATTGTGTGAACGTTAATATTTTTATTTACAATTGTACTTCTTTTATTTATTTTTTCTTGATTTATTTGAAAATTACTGATTTTGTTTAATTTCATAATTTTGGTGGTGATGGTTTTCCATAGCAAGTATTTATAAAGGTAAAATACAAGGAACCAGTTTAGCGGAAATATTGGGAAACAACTTGGGATAACCCACAATTTGGAATATTAACCAATATCACCGTTTCTCAAGAAATTTACAGACCATGTGAAGAATATAATTAAGCATACGAGCAAATGTTCTGAGAGTATGATGACGATGAGAACTTTGCCCGTGAGAATTTCGATATATTTTGCAGTGATAAATAATCTGTATCTCATAAGTGATTGATAAAATAACAAAAAAAAAAGAACATATGAATGATGATGTTTGTATCTGATTCTGTATTAATGCTTTGTCATGACAATAAAGACCAAAGCTATCAAACTTTCATGTTAGTTAAAATTGTATTAAAATTTATTGAAATTTATTTTGATTTAGACCAATAAATAAAGAGAATGTAATTCGTATAATTTCGATTATTGTTATGAATCTAAATGATAATAAAGATAGAAAACATTAAGAAAAGTATTCATAAAAGGGGCATGCCTGAAATTTTCTTTAAAAAAAAATGTGTTTCCTATTGCACTGGTTATAAAATTTGGGTAGGTTGGTATTTGTTTATTTTATTTTAATAGCGTCTTATACAATGTACTGAGCGCTTTAGGTACTGGCAAGAAGCGGCTCAATTGTTGCACAAATCAATTTCGGAATGTTTATATATTTATTTGTTTGTTTTTTTAAAAATATTATTGGATTTATTTTTAGATATGGGGAAAAAAAGTCCAAGTAGGCAAAAAGGAAAAAAAAAAATGGGGACGGTCGGCAAACCGGAAACACTTCTCTTTGGTTTGGGGGGGGGGGCCTAATGAACATTATGTGTAGAATTTCTCCTCAGAAGCTTGAAAATGGTCATATATAATATAATTTTTTTTAAAATTATTTTTAACATGTTTGTTTCCGATATTGCTTAGACCAGGTGTACTATTGATGTTGCAACACGTTTAGTTTGTGAATCGCAAATAATTCATTAGCATTTTGCTTTGACCTGGTGTGATTCAGATGCTACAGTATACGTTAAAAATATATAATATGCTGAGGATAGTGATATTGTTCAAGAGGTCAGATAATTTATGTGTAAGAGCATAAAATATAACATTATGCCAATTAAACCTTTAAGGAAGCTTTCTGATCAAGTTTGAAATACGCCGAAAACCCCATGAATGTGATTTCTCGAGAACGTTTATCGCTTATTGGAATTCGTGTTTGACAGTTTAGTATCTCAAGAAATGGTCTGTTCCAAGTTGTTGTTCAACAGGAAGCAAAACATTGATCGAAAATGTCTAAATATTCCAACTCATCCAATCCTTTCTATGAAAGAAATGATGAATATGATATTAAACGCGAGATGTCCCATCCACAAAACCCATGGGATCCGCAAGAGGACGGAAAACGCAGAATACAGGAACAAATAGAAGCCTCAGAAAGCCGACAGTTGGAGAGCTCTGCGCGAGCTCTCGCCAGTCTGAATGAGTCAGAGAGTATGGGGATCGCCACAGCCGAGGTTTATTTTCAGTTCATAAATATATTAGGATTTTTTTTCCCGTTTACACACATATTGTTTTTGGTCGAAAATCTAATTTGTAACAAGAATGAATGATTGTCTTTTTTTTATGTAAGTGATATTCATAAAGTGTACAAAAATATCCCACATCTCTATTGAAAATGGGTCTCACTAAATGCTGCTAAGCGTAACAAAACATCACAAACCCTGACCAAGCCAAACAAAGCCTCACAAAGCCAATCAAAGTCTAGTTTTCAACATATTTATGCAGAATTAAATAACCCAAAATTGGGCCACAAGGTTCGAAATCGAATAATGAAAAAGTAAAAACAGAATCTGACAAAATCATATGTAAACTGTTTATTACTTTTTATAAATTGTTCATTTAACTTATCACCGATTTTATTCTTAAAATACAAATTGCTATATAAATACTGTTGTTAAAGTTTCAAAACACAGGTTTGCATATTTTTGTCATCTAAGGATAACTTGCGTAAATCTGGTAGAGATAGGAGCCTTAGTTGCCAATTCAGGGAAATGGTTAATGGTCAGTCAGCTATCAAAACGAATGCCTGTGTTTATGCAAGAGGTAGTTTATCAGCGTAATTGATATTAAAACTAGGTCTAGCTACTGATTGCTTGAAGAATACCTTGCGATACAACACAATACTAGAATAAACCTGTCAAAGGCAAGAGGGCATCTCAAAAGTTTAATTTGTTGATGTACCATTTAAAAAAGTCGTAGGGCGAAGTTGTTTCACTTTTCTAAGAGAAGAAGGTGAAGTTTACATTTTTTAGGCAACTTAATCGCCCACTTCGCCTGGCAGCGTGACCCCTGATGTGACAGTATTTATAGCTGATAACCATGAAAACTTTTGTAAATGGGTATACCAAAACAAAATATTATATCCTTGCTATTATTTGGAGAAAAAAAATAATTGTCTTAAGTAAA
This sequence comes from Potamilus streckersoni, assembly GCA_016746295.1. NCBI lineage: Eukaryota > Metazoa > Mollusca > Bivalvia > Unionida > Unionidae > Potamilus > Potamilus streckersoni. Next base: position 2,680,406 of record JAEAOA010001935.1, read on the forward strand.
AGAAAAGAAAATATTTCTGCTAAAAAGATGATCACTGTCCCAGGAGAGCAAATAAATTGGGCTGGATAAAAAAAACCATTGAAACTGAAATTGCACCAAGTAAACTACAAGAGTATTGTTCGTCATAATGGTATGTGTAGACTTTCTTTGGGACTTATCTAAGTGTTTATATAATCAATGATACAAAGTTGCAGTTGCCAATCAACACATTAAGGTAAATGTCTTGGTTACAGGACATACACATGTAATATATTTAAGGTTTTGTTGATGTTGTTGTTGTATCTTAAATCTATTGTAAGGTTTTAAAAATCAATTATTAATAATTAAATATGAAATTATCAATAGCTCTCTCTCTTTTTCTCTTTCTGTGTTGACCATCATTTTGAGAAAAGGGCGAAAATCCATGAAAAGATGAGAATTGTGGAATTTTACTTGTGAAATACCACAATGTCTCTAGATCTATGAAGGATGATGGTAAATGTTAAGAAAAACCAACCAAAGCAAAAGAGAGAATTTTATGGTCTGTAGTAATGTTAATTAAAGCAGATTAACAACATAGATCAATTTTCAATATATTAACTATTTCAGTTACATATTGTTGGCTAATCATTTCGCTAAGATTCATTCTATTCCATGCTAATTTCCATGTGCCTGCATTATTCAAGAATCTGTTTGTTTGTAGTGCCCTACTTTCTTCATAAAAAACATTTTTCATGTATAAATCATAGGAGTGACTTATATTGATTTAATCAATGTGAGTTTCTGTCACATCAATATGGACAAACACTTTTTGATAATCAATATAATTATAATCAATATAATAATAAAAATCATCATTATCATCATAATAACCATATTTGGATTGTTCATGGAGCTTTCATAGTTGTACACAACACTGTCGGCTGAGTGAATGCACACAGAAGACTCATAAGGGTAAAAATAGTTTTAAATCATCAGAGGTCAACCCATAACACTTTGCATGCATCCAACACTTGCACTTATCACAAATAAAGGAACCAGCACCACAATTAAGTCCATATAAAGCACAAGTCCAGTTCATATTTTTGTCGTTTTTTTAACAGAAGTACTATGCATTTTGGAATTTAAACTTAAATAAGATGTTTGTTAAATATAAACAAGAAATATAACTTAGAGAAATCTAAAAGATATTTGATGAAGTAACATGGAGTATTTTTTTTTGTACCAATATTTACCTGTCCCCTAGTATTAATAGGTATCATTTGGTATGTTGCATGCTTTGAATTTGTTGGTTATTCATAGATATCAGGTGTTACCTTTTGGGGGTTTGCTTTTCAAATTAGGAATGATATCAGTACCTTATGTGATGACTTTGCATGATTTTGTCTGCATTTTATGACGGGGCCCCAAGTGGCAGAGAGGTCTAAAGCGCTGTCCGTTACGGATCACTGCCATCTCTCCTCTGTCTGCATGAGTTCGAGCCTAGGATTTGGCGAATGTGGATATGTGAGAAAGCTTGCCAGTAGCTTCCCGTGGGTCGGTGGTTCTTTCTGGTGATTTCCTGGTTTCTTCCTCCACCATTAATACTGGCTGCCATGTATAGCCTATCGTGTGCTGAAAAATGGCATTAAGCCCCACATCAACAACAACAACAACATTTTATGACATTGTGTGCCTGTGTGAAAAACAGTAATTTGTCAGTAATTTATTAAAATATATTTTTTTTAAAATAAGCATTTTAGTTATGATTTGTCAGTATTTGTGTGCTTTTTTTATGCTTTGTCAAACATCATCACATTTGTCGAGTTTGCCACCTTATGTTTGATAAAATGTACTTAAAGACAACAGCATTTTATTTCCATAGTATATCCAAGTAACTCATAAAAATACAAAACATTTCAAATATGATTTTGTCTGACTTTGTTATTATCCAAATTAATTAATGTCCCAATCCAAATTAATTAATGTCCCAGTTCACAGTCTAATAATGGAGTACAAATATAACCCTAGTCTTTTGGTTTGGTTGATTTATTCATCAATCTGATATTGCAACATAAATACGCCTTCCTAATATGACTTTTTCTTGCTTTGTGTACCTTTGTTATGTTTTGTTGAATATAGACAAAAGTTTATAAAAAAAATTGATAACTTATTATAACATATATTTTGAAAGTTGCATTTACTGTCCATAATCAGTCAACCCCCCCCCAAAAAATAATGAGAAACATTTCAAATATGTTTGTGTCAAGACTTTATCAATACTTTATGTTATAATTTTTTAAATTTGAACTTTGTTGTCCAGTTTTCTGTAATTATTTTGGCATAATTATGTTGAAACTTAGTCTTTTGGTTTGATTAATTTATTCATAAATATAATTAACAATATTAATACACTTTTTTTAAACTTGGCTTTGTGTCGCTTTTTCAGGCTTAGCAGTAGGACTGATTTGAAATACAAACGAAAATGTGATTTCTAAATGTCAGCAAGAAGACCTTCCCATGATTTTTTTGAACTTGTAACCAAGAAAAACCTATTTATCTTTTAGAATCATACAAATAGATACAGGATTTAAAAAAAGAAATATTTAACAATATTGCATCTTAATCCAAGTTTCTAATTCTGCTAAAAGTTGTCCCACACCTACTTTATTGTGTGCTAACCAACTTGTCAACTTGGAGCTTGAACAAGATTATTAAGATATTTTTAGGTATTTAGAACTTTTCAGTTATTTGATTACATCCTATTTATTGTGGTTTCTCTTCAACTTGATAGCTTGGTAAATTTTAAAAATGTTTAAATTTTGCTAATTGTTTTTAAAAAATTGGTTTAGTTTGCTGAATATCATTAGCCAAGTGTCATTATTACATTGAACTCTCTAAGATAATCTATAAACCTGACCTAGTTTCTTGGTTGTAATGCTGATGGAAAGATTCCAAAGTAATTTCCATAGCCCTGTGCATAAACATGGCATGTTTTTAAAAGACATGCACAAAATAGACTAACATATCATGAGTCATGAAAACATAGGGGTAGTATCTGATGTGTCCAGATAGTATTATTTTGAACGGAATGTTCTAATGATAATAACCAATTTTCAAACCATAAGCATTGCAGTACTTTATTTTCATAAGTTGGTCAAATTTGGTGTGCATTTTATGCGAGTATTGGTAATAGAAACCTTTCATGTACAGAAAAGCCCAACTGTGGTGTGATCAGAATATGTAAAATGGGATGGGAAGGGTCAGAGAAAACTAGGATTACAAAAGGGAATCTTATTTAAATTGTTATTATTTACAAAATTTGCCTGATACTGAGAAAATCAAATAGAAGTCAGCCCAATTTAGTTATTCAGATTTATTATACAAATTTAATAGTACCGGTAACCCAGAATGAATTTCACAAATGAGACTCTTTTAAATTTGAAAGTTCATTTTCATACATGATTTATGATTAGACCTGGGTCCATAGTATTAGATAATTCTTGATTCTGCAGCATGCTATAGTTTCATGCATCTGTCAAATTATTTTTGCAAAGTATTGTTAAGTTGATGAGCACCATTATTAGTGTGATTACAGTGACCAGCACCCCCCCCACACACACATTGTATTTCTCTGAATACTTGGAGCAGAAAGTGCACAAGATCACATCCATGTACATTTTCCAAACATTTCTTACTCTTTTTTTTTCTTGATTCGTATTTGCAATCATACTCTCTCTTGTCATCATTTAATTTCTGATGTTTTGGTGGAAGCTGTGCACCTTGCAAAACCATCCACATTGTTTTGGGAAATATATCAAATATACAAATGGATTTAAATAGAGTCACTTGCCCTGAGTCAGAGTCTGTTTCTTCAATAGAGCTACATTCATTTACTGCTAGTTTGACATTTAAACTGTTATACTTCAACAGGGACACATTCATTTACTGCTATTTTGACATTTAAACTGTTATACTTCAACAAGGACACGTTCATTTACTGCTATTTTGACATTTAAACTGTTATACTTCAACAGGGACACATTCATTTACTACTATTTTGACATTTAAACTGTTATACTTCAACATGGACACATTCATTTACTGCTTTTTTGACATTCAAACTGTTATACTTCAACAGGGACACATTCGTTTACTGCAATTTTGACATTTAAACTGTTATACTTGACATAAGCACATACAAAAATACTTTAAATTTACTAATTTTCTGCATGCGTTTTCCTTTCAAAATAGGTCAGAAAAAAATAATTTGATGTTGCCTACTTAAATTTTGATTTGATTTGATTTCAATGAAACCAATTTTTTGTCTGGGTCTTGATGTAAATGTTCAGTGGTTTCATATTTAGAACACTGCAGTATTATACACGTTTATCTATAAAATTTCAAAACAGAAAAGAAATTGGAGAGGCATTGGTCTTTTTTTATATCAGTCAGACCGAACAGTTGCTTTATTTTTGTATTACCATATATACTCACTTATTATTCAAGTCTAATTGCAAGGAGCAAAGAGCATAATGAATCTGCCGGTCAGCGACTGTTTATGGTCTACTGATTACTCCTAAAAACTGTGTAGACTGAGATCTACCAGCACATTATGTGACAGCAGATCAGGATCTGTGCAGTTTGCAGTTGGATTCATTTTATAAGCAAGTATATAGGGAAGTTTAAGTCCTAATTTGTTGGGTGTGTCACAATTACCAACCAACACTACATCAATAGAGTCAGTGGCTACCAATTCTTGGAAATAAATAGACTAAAAATACAATGTAAATCTCAGTTACTTTTTATTGGATTTTTTATAAGTCACTAGTCTTCTAGCCTACTTTATTGATCTGTCACATAAATAGTGCTCATTTTTTGAACCAGAGATGCTTTAGCAAATCAGTCTTGGGCAGTCACCACTAGAATTGATCTTTTTTAAGCTGTAGGATTGAGGAAGGAGATGATATTCTCTAGCTATTATCTCAGAGACTTTTCATCACAAAGAGACTATAGGTTACCATCCTGAGTCATTTAGCAGCTTTACAGAGCACCATAAATTACCATCCCAAGTCATTCAGCAGCTTAACAATCTCTATAGGTTACCATCCTTAGACATTCAACAGCTTTACAATGATGCATGCACTTGACTTCCACTAGATAGGGGGGTGCAGGGGTAGAGGACATTCTCCACTAAACATGTCCAAGCAAATCTATTGACTAACTCTAACCTGCATTTATCATGTGATTTGAAACTACTTCATTTATGTTAGGAAACTGGAGATTGGAACTTACATATTCTCCTAATGTATAATGAGTAAAATAACTGAACCATTTGTTTTATTAAATAAGTTCCATTGATGTTTCAAAAATTTGTTTCAATACAAATTATACAATAGTTGTTGAAATTTACAGTATGAGCTTGGTTGTTAAGGTTTTGTCTTTTATCAAGACAAATTGGGGGATAAACAGAGAAGTATTATATTGTGCAGTTTTTACATAGAAATTTATTGTTTGCTTGTTTGATAAAGTATTTGTCTAATTTCTCCATATTTTGTTTTCATCTGACATAACTATTTTATGATATCTGTTTGACATCAGTTTAATGTTACTGAGTATCATTACTGTACCATTAAGGTTAGTGAGCTTTCTTTACTAGCTAATTAACAATTGGAATATGTTTATTTCAATGAAGAGTGAAAAATACATTTATCACAGATTCAGTGCAATTTCAGGATCATCACCAGGTAACAATTATTGACAGTTCTTTGACAATATCTCTTGTTAGGAATTGCTGAGACAAGGTGAACAACTTGACAACATTGAGAACAAGACCAGAAGCATCAATCAGTCATTAACAACATCACAGAAACATCTAAATTCTGTCAAAAGTATATTTGGTGGAATAAAGAACTGGTGGCAGGGTGATAAGGAGAAAAATCCACTCCCAGCCTCAAAACCTGAAGCAAGACCTAGCCAACTTCGAAGTAATATCGAAAAAAGTAAAGAGGCAGGACAGCACCCTGCCTTACGCCTACGAAGTGAAGATTACAGAGGATTTTATGAGGAGGATGATGTTTCGGACAGGAGATTTTTACAAGGAGCAAGAAAACTTGAGGAGCCTTCAACCAGTGAACCCATACTAAGATCTGTCACTCATAGTGAAAAAGAAAAAGAAACTGATAAGAACTTAGGTAAAAGTTTAATCAGTGTGAAAATGGGAAAAGAGTTAACTTAAGCTTAGGTTGACATACACTATATACACTTTGTGATCCAAATAATGTTTTGTGACTCATTATAATTTTTTATAATTTGCATATATGCCACAGATCTATTGAATCCAGTTACATTTTAGCAGATGTAGGAGTTTTTGAAAAGTGAATTATTTTATTCTTGTTACAATGAGATCATGTAGCAGGTGATTTTATGAACTCATTTGTTGTAATGCCCACACTGTGTGCATAAAAATTAAAAGCTTATGATTATAAGACACACTGATGACATCATAGATTTATCCCATCACATTTATGTACATACCAGAAGGATCAGCTACCTTAGTCTGTATTGATATCCCTCCAGTTTTTGGAAATTCTTCCTCCTGTTGTTGTACCCAATAAAACACATGTAAGATCCATTTTTTAGATTGATAATGAGACAACCAGCAAGCAGTGTGGTAAGTTCCAAGAAAACGTATGAGTTTTAACCAGCTATTTTAAAATGTACACCATGTTGCTCTCATGTTCTGATTATTTGATTTGCTGTATATCTTTTAGCTGTCACCTTGATAGGACTTAGTTTGTAAGACATATCTTTGTTGAATATACCTGACAGTTTAGGTAAAAATTTCTAGAAGTTTTATGTACCACCCTGATGCAGTAAGATTTTATAAAGCAGCCAGTAAATGTTTTATCACACCTATGGTATACAGTAAATGTTTTATCACACCTATGGTATACAGTAAATGTTTTATCACACCCATGGTATACAGATATTCTGAAAAATTAACCCTGCAGATCTGATTGTACTAAGAAAGAATCATTAATAATATACTAATAATAAATTCTTGAAATATATTTATGTTAATAGATCATAGTTTTATAAAGTTTCCAGTAGATTATAGTGATGATGAGAATGGTGTAGTGCAGCTGAATAAAAACCTATGTAAATGAATTTCTTGAAGGACAATCAGAATTTCCTTGTTATGTTTCCCTGATCATTTATTTTTATGTTAGCAAGTTTTATTTTTTTTAACCATTTTTGCATTGAATGTCAACAAAAAAAGAACCATCTGTTCTTTCTTTAAAATCTATAAAATAATATAAAAATATTTTATTCACTTTTTCAATATGATTTCAGTGCACTACCCATGCCTAAGAGCCATATTAGAGTGGTGACATGTTGCAGTGGTTGCACAATAAATCCCTAGTAATTGCCTAACATTTCTCTTTTCTCATTTTTCAGAGATGATTGCAGGTGGATTGACTCGTTTGAAAGGATTAGCAATTAACTTGGGAGATGAAATTGAGAAGCAGAATGAACAATTGGATAGAATAGATCCATTAGTTGAACGAGCCAATATAAAAATGACTGACCAGAATAAACAGATGAGGCATATATTAAAATGAAACACACTAAAATTATAGCTTGTTCTTTGTATGCATGTTAGGTAGAATTTAGTGCATGTTAAAGATGCAATCGTGGTTAGATAGTTTAGTTCCAAAAGAAGATATTTTAATAAGAATTTCAAACTACCATTCTGTCTCAATTGAAATGGAAATGGAGGTGGCATTATTATGTATTTCAAAAAAAGGAATAATTGAAAAAAAAACAATTTATTTTTTCCAAACTTCCAGAATATTTAAATTGAAATAATTTTTCAAGGCAAAATTTTTTTTAATGTAGATTCAAGAAAATATCCTTATTTAGGGAGGCCAGAGACATCATGGTATTCAGTAGTTGTAGAAATATTATATATTTATGGATGCCTTGCATTTATATAAAGTAATTAAACAGCCTGTAACAAAAACTGAGTATATCTTAACATTTATCAGTTTAAACTTATAAGGAATAATCTTTGTTATGAAAGGTGTCCTTTGGTCAGTTTTGTAGTGACCTCCACCTTTGTGAATGCCCAGCAACAAAGCTTTAAAGAACAAATGTGTCTGACTGTAAAACAGATAATTACAAAATGTGTAGTGACTTATTACATTGAGATAATTTGGGTTTTAATAACTTTTGATAGATGAGCAGGTCTGCAAGATTTCTAGCTATATTTTAGAAACAGTCTATTGCACCAATTAAAATAATAGTCATTTGTTCCAGATATACTGAATGCACAGTGATATTTGGAAATAAATTTGGCAGTGAAAACGTATATATAACTTGATAAAAGAATAAATATTCCTATACACTGCCAATTTTAGAACTTTTTAGAAACCAATTTGTTAGCATCATGCATCATGCAAAATTGTAATAACTCGGATAATGTTTTTAAGATGGTCTAGAAATTTGTTGGAATGTAGAAACTGGTAAGGCATTGATATTTAGTAAATACTTCTCAGAACAATTTGTAGACACTCCCTTGCCTTTTTGACCTGGACTGTAATAATATTTACATTAACAGAACTGCAATGATGTAGAAAGCACACTTCAAAATCTAGACACAGTCCACTTAAGGAATGTGCTCTTGCATTATCACATTTATCTTAAATTTGTTAAGGGCTGGTCTTAGGCTGATTGGACCAATTCCCATGCTCACAGGGGTCCCATGCGCAAGTAATTTTTTTAAATATATGTCTATAGAGAGAAAGTAATTTTATGCTATGGAGGAAAATTTTAAGTTCAGTATCATATAAAACAAGATTATTTGCAAATGCTGTGCTTACAGGGGGCTCCACACTTAAATCCATGGGGTCCCGCCAAAATGATCCACATTTGCAAAGTCAGTGCTGCATTTGTTACCAATTTGCTCTGAACTAAAGCTGGAAATAGGAAATGTTAATTCAGTTTACAAACAAGGAGACAAGTTGTGCATACAATTTTGTTATATCTCTAAACTAGGTAGGTGTAAAGTATCCCAAATAATGTATTTTTGTATAACTGTCTTATATAAACTGTAACTTATTTTAAAGTGGTTATTTGCCATTGGGTTTCAGTCCTAAAGATTAGGCCATTATACAATTCTGTAATACATGTATTAATAATACCTTTTGCAAAGCAGTTGATAATGGCAAAGAATTTGAGTGATATTTTGTGTTCAAAGCAGGGCCTTCAGTAATGCTTCATCTAAAGGTCTAATTTGAAAACAGAAATATTGCAATCAGAGGTAGATTATTGGAATTGGTTTAGTTTAAACTATTTTCATAGAACATATTTAAAAATCAGTACTTCAGCATAAGATCTTATTTAAAGACCTGTACTTAGCATGCACCACTCTTTAATTAATATGAATATTAGTATCACTGGTATATGGTTTAGCATACACTAAGACTATTTTGCTAATGATATCAGTTTTTGTGGACGACCTAACACTCGCATCTGGTGTTCTGACCTTATCTGGCACACATATGGAATAACTTCAAAAGGATTTAAAAGGATACATGTATATTATAAAGTTTAAAACTCAAACTCAAAATAAAATTTTTTTAGTCCTCTTTTTTTCACCTTGATAAGACCTCTCTTGGTGCAATATTAACTTGATAGTTTACTCGGTATAGAAAAATGTTCAGATAGAATAATACAAGCCAAAACAGGATGAGTTGAGCAATGAAATATGCTTAAATTTTGTAAGAAATGGAATGAAGAAGACTTTGAATAAGACATTACAGCATGATTTTAAATGCATTGTGGTATGATTCCTCGATGCTTGAAGGCCATGGTTCCAACAAACCTCCAGCAGATATGTAATAGGCAACTTTTGCCAGGACTGACTTGTATCAAAATTTAGTTTTATCAAGGACTGTTATGGAGTGGAATCTTCTCCAGTTATGAATAATGATGTATATGTTCTTTAGAGTTGCACTTAAATAAGATTGTAGGAAAGACCCCATTCAGTTAGTCTTAAGGTTAGAGATTGCACAGATTTTACATAGTGACTTTGACTACATTGTAGCTCCAAAAATTCGTTATCAAATGTGGTGATTCAGAAACAACAAACATTTTCCTTTAGACTTTACCAAATATATTTTTATTGGGAACCATACACTAGGATTATGGTTCCAAAATATAGACACATCTTCTTTAATAATGGGTAACCTCTTACAATTGCTTGAACAGTCAGTTGGGGATATTTATTTATTACTTCACATCATTCTGGTATGTATCATATGTTTAGTTACAGTACATTATTCTGGTATTTATTGTTTATTTAGCTACTGTATATTATACTGGTATAATTTATTTAGGTACTACACATTATTCAGATATGTATCTTTTATTTAGGTACTACACATACATAATTCTTATATGTATTGTTTATTTAGGTACTACACATACATCATTCTTATATGTATCTTTTATTTAGGTACTGCACATCCATCATTCTTATATGCATCTTTTATTTAGGTACTGCACATCCATCATTCTGATATGTATCATTTATTTAGGTACTACACATACATTATTCTGATATGTATCATTTATTTAGGTATTACACATACATCATTCTAATATGTATCATTTATTTAGGTACTACACATACATCATTCTGATATGTATCATTTATTTAGGTACTACACATACATCATTCTGAAATGTATCATTTATTTAAGTACTACACATCGTTCAAGTTAAGGTTAAAAATTACCACCAACCCCATCCTCCATTTAGCCATAGTATTTTAAATAGCATACTTGTCACGTTGTCAAATTAATAGTTTCAGGTCTTGTCCATTAGCATATGACTTGTATGTCTCATCATTTCCATTAAATTAATGCCTATAACAGTTTTGTATGTACAAGTATCATGAAAATTTGTATCATTTTATATTTTCTGTTATCATTTGTTAGTTAATCAGATCAATTTAAGTGAAATTGCTGATGTGGAGAATTAATGCTTGAAAAAAGCTTAAGTGTGTTGCTTTGCATTTCTATACCTTGTTATGTGATTTTTTTTGGTACTTTTTATGATGATGTTTGAAATAAATATTGTTTAAGCCATGATACATATATCATGTGAATGGTTTGGTATGATCTTTTGTTTAAAAATCAATAATTTCTCAAAAAATGATAGCATGAAGCATGTTCTACACTGGTGATATATCACCACACTTCATTTTCTGTACTTACCACAAGCATTGTTTATTCAAGATTCCATTTGAGAGCTCCCCACTCTCAAGCCAGGCTCAGTTTGATTTACTTCATGATAATGTGCAGAATTCAGACTGGTTTTACTTCACCATCTTTTACTCAATTTGCATGAAGTTTTCCCTATGAACCAAATATAATTTTCTAATAAAGGGGTACAATTTTCAAAAGAAAAGAAAATTGTTTATTCTAATGATAATGCTTTTCTACTTATTGCATGTGGTCATCTCTAAATTTTTTATTTGTAAATTAAACATTTGATAAAAGCAGGCATTATTTACATGGATCAAATTATTTACATGGATCAAAGTGTTTGTCATATGGGGGGCCATTAACAAAACAGGAGAGAGGTCATGTGGTTCAGAAAGCAGATAACAATGAGAAGTCTTGTCCTTTGGATGCTGGTGACCCTTGGTCAAGAATTATTGGTATTAAATGGACATTGTCATTTGAGAGGCTTCAGGAAGTACAGATGCTGGAATCTCATCCATCAAATATTCACTAGGTTTCAATAAGTCAGCTGAGAAGATAATCTATTTAAATCGATTCCAACTGCAAACAAGATATGCAATGATTTGCCATCACATAATGTGTCAGACCTGTGTTGTTTGTTCTTCTGATTATTCCAAACAAACTGAAGACTATTAATGCAAAGCCTTTTTATTAGGGTGATCTGTCAACATGGAGGAAACTGAAATATTATCAAAACAAAACTAATTTTACATGTACGATCACAACCCTCAGTTGAAAATATAGTTGCAAACCATATTAACTTAACAAATTTTTTGGTGTATATAGTGAAAAATGTTGGGAGGTGCGTGGTTTATTCCTGAACAAGAACATGAGATACATATTGTACTGGGTGATGACTAGATTCAAGAGCAAAAGTTAAATGATGAAGTGAAAAAAATGGGGAATTAGAAAAATCCCTAAATAATATCTCACAAACTGCTAAATAGAATTTGACTGAATTTGTCACCTCACACAGAGGTCTTTAAATTTTGCATAAACATCTTGAATACTTTCAGTAGAATGTGACCAGATTTGATCGAAAACATCCTGAAATGAAGGACTTTTTGATCTTTACAAATGCCAGTTTCCATTCAAATATGGTCACTGTTAACAATGAGAGAACTCTTTAAAAGTCGTGTAAAAATCTACTTGTCAGAATTTGACAGAATGCAAGAATAGCTTTCAGATTTATACAATGATTTTTGTCCATCACTCATTACAGATAGCAGTTAATAAAATTTGAAAAATGATGAAATGACATTTACCCAAAATAAACCACTTAGCAAAGTTTGACCAAATTTGACAGCATTCTGGCAAGAAAGGCATAGGATGATAATTTACTATTAAATATTGCTATTTGTACATTAACTATAATAAAAGACCTGAACAAAATCTGACCAAATATGACAATGCATCATTACATGAAGGGCTTTCAAATGTTGTACAAACAATGCCAGTCCATTATCAATGATGACTATTGTTACTAAAAATAGAAAAACTTTTAAATGATTTCTCAAAAATAGTTGAACAGAATTTCATAAAATGTGACAGTATTTTGACATGAAGGGCTTTTAACTTTAAACAGTTTATGCCAATTAGCTAACAAATATGAAAGGTAGAAAAATATTGAAAATTCTTGTTAAAATTGGCTCGGCTCAAAGATAAATAGCTTTAGTTTAAGACCACATATCTGGCTTTTGCTTTCTTTATGGCTTATACTTGGAGTTGCAAAGAAACCAGCTGATTATGAGGTCAAGTTCACTGGCTTAAATAATTTGTTTCTTCACAGCACTTTGGGGTTTAAAAAGAAATTTATGGGGTTGAATGGTCCAATGTCAGTGTTGCAATAATTTTGATGCCAGGTCAGATACCTTGAGAAAACATTGTTTGTGATTGAAACCTATTGATTTTGGAGTCAAAAAGCCCAGAATCATGGTCACTGTGATACAAGCAAGAAAAGTTTTCTGTAAAATATTTTTTTTGGGGATAATTACATAATTTCACAGAGTTTACAACCTGGATAAAGTTTAATTAAAATCTCTACAGCCATCACCAAAATCTGCATCAGACAAGCAAATGTAAATACATGGATAATGAAGGTCTATAAAATTTTATCATGCTTAATGTGTATAAATGGTGAAAGTAAAATAACTTTTGGCTCAAAATATGTATCAGCTAGTATCAGCTATGGCCTAGGCTATTATCAACTATGACCTAGACTATGTATCGGCTATGGCTTGGGTATGTATTAACTATGGCCTAAGCTATGTATCAACTATGGCCCAGGCTATGTATCAACTATGGCCTAGACTATGTATCAACTATGGTCTAGACAATGTATTAACTTTAACCTAGACTATGTATAAACTACTGCCTAGGCTATGTATCATCTATGGCCTAGACTATGTCTCATCTATGACCTAGACTATGTATCATCTATGGCCTAGACTATGTTATCTTACCCAAGCTATGTAGATGACTTTCATTTTTAACATGAAAGAAGCCAATTGATTTTACTGGTGTAAGAATAATGGTCACTGTTAAATGAGAAAAATGTTTTACTTAGAATAACTTTAGCTGTATACTAATGTAGCCTAACAAGACTTTGTAAATTGAAACTTTAGTGTTTGGGGGTCAGCAGTTAAGATTACTGTGAGAGCAAGAAGGAAATGGTTTCATCACAGTAACTTAACTTCTAAGATCCCATTCTTTGCCCAAACTTTGTGTATGGTTTAGGAGAAAAAAGTTGATTTTGAGGTCAAGTTCACTGTGAGATAAAGAAATTGTTTTGTCTCAGTAACTTTGAATAAGAAAGAAATATGGATTTCAGAATCAAAGATCAATGTTGTTTTAAATCTGATTAAGAAAACTGGCTTTGCACTACTTTTAGACCACATGCCATAATGAAATATAGTGAGTAACTTGCACTTTAGTAAGAAAGAAACATAATGTATTAATTTTAAAGTGCAAATTACCAAGGCCACTAATACAAGTAAGGGAATTGTTTCTGTAAATATTTTTTTATATTTAATAATCACATAATGACATCAAACTTGAAGAGGGCTTATTCATAATGGAAGGAAATATTTTATTGTTTGGGATACACAGCTTAAAGGTCAAGGTTATAATGATTCAGATATAGGAATTTTTTTTTTTTAAATCATCTTTTAATAAAATTTACAAATGGTTTGTTCAAATTTGGACAAGGAAGAAATTTAATATAGGGTTAAAAGATATGGCTAAAGTCGTGGATGCCCGTTGGTGAACACCCTACTAGTGACTGTACAGGTTGATTAAAAATGGGGTGGGTGTATTATCTACTATTCAAAGTATATATGTTTAAATATGATTGGTTATCTTTAATGACTGCCATTTTGAATATATGCAACAGATGCAAAACCTATTTGATAAAATTAAGTTAATAAGGTCTTTCATATCTTGTTTAAAATTTTAATCTTTCCAAACTATATTGTGTGGGAGAAGAGCAGCTACATAACCCCACATAATCCCATACACTTTGGTTGAGAGTATTTGAATATATATATATCGTTTCATATAAAGAGCGTCAAAATGTGTGTTATCATGATCACCTTTGAAAAAAAAAATTTTGATACGTAAAATGCATGCCTTTTTAAACATGGATTTTTTTCAGTTATGGAAAATCATAACAGACACTGGATTAAAAACAAAGTGTATTCACGTTTTGGGGAAGGCCATGACCTTTATAAAAAAAAACTGCAGTCTAAATATCCCCATTAAAACACTACTCATTGTAAAAATCGGTGTATGCAAGTGAAAACAGCATGGAAATAAATCAGAATGTGCAATATTTTACAAACAGTATCTGAATCTTCTTATGGTAACAATGGAATTGACATGGTAAAACGAATCAGATCCAACACCACTAGCTGGAAGAACCAATTGAATGCAGTCTGCTTTGAATAGCAAAATATTACTGCACAGCTCCAAATGAAGTGTTCCTTGCATTATATCATTAATATGATGTAACATTTTCCATTAGTCTATCAAACTGTTCTCCAGAAGATGTTTCTGCTAAAAAGAGGCTGATTTGAACTTTCGTTTGCAGCGACATTCAGGGCCGTAGAGAGCGATCACTGGCTCGAGGGTAAGAAGCACACGGGCCTCTCCTAATTCTTGTTCAAACAAAATGTTTCTTTTATCAAATTTAAAAGTGTTGTTCGGCCTGGGCCCGGGCCCCGGCCCCGGGGATATAACCCTAATTGACCCTCCCACCCTTGTCGACCCTGGCGACATTTTATGGAAAGTGAGAGAGCCACCTGGAAATCAGTTTACAAGTTGCACCATTTGCTGTAGTCAGAGTTTTCTCTGACCCTTGACACACCCATTTTTGATATTTGGTTTTTTTTATGTTGGGGTGTAGGGTCAGAGTCTATTCCCTATCAAAAACTTGGAATTTGCCGCACTATTTGGTGTCGGCATAGGGTACTTGCCTACAATCAGGCGTAGCATTTAAATGACCTTACATTGACCCATTGTTACATTAAATCGATAGGGAAATCATTAATCTTCTCAGAAATTAAAAGAATAATATCGATTTTGTCTTTAATCCGTTGTCAGACAAGACACCCCAACATAAAAAATAACAAATATAAAAAATGGTGTGTCAAGGGTCAGAAGAAACTCGGACTACATTTGCTTATACATGGTATTCATTAGCAATATAATATCACATGCCAGTAATTAGTAAACTATGTTTCGTCCGATTGGGTTCATTGGTAAGGCTGTCATGTTTTAAAAAAAAATTGTACATTTGCAGTAAGTTGCAGATGACTATAAACTGGAATCAAAATAGCCTTGTCAGCAAGAGATCAAAATTAAGGGAAATCTAAATTTTAAAAAAAAATCAAAACTATTTTAATTTCTGTCCTGTGCATAAATAAATACTGCATTACTTTTTAGCACATGAGTCTGACGTTTTATCAATAAAGTTTGAGGATGATTTTAATTTTTTTTCCATTTCCATTTATTCATTGCACTTCTATTTATCCATTAAACACCATAAATACTGTAATGTTAATAGCATTCCGCTACTCTGACCATGTTTGTTCTTGTAGGTGTTGTTTTTATTTTCTTTCTTTATTTCCATGTATCATTTAAACACCACTTTTACATAATGTTAATTAATTGCACTTTGATGCTCCGACAACAGATTTCCTTTTTCCCTTGCACTTCCACGTATCTTAACACTCAAACACAATGTAATTAGTGTTTTGCTGCTCTGACCATGTTTTTTTTCCTTAGCACTTTCACTCATCCTTTTAACACCACTCTTAACGACTTTCTTCCGAAAAACTTCCAACATTATCTTTTTGACGAAATGGTTTCCTTTCTTCAGCTTTTCTAAAATTTAGACACATTTAGACAATTTCATAAACCAATAAGTGTAATAAGCTTCATGCAAACAAGATGAGATGTTCAATTTCATAACTATGCGCATTTGTTTATAACTCTCTGTTTTACGGATTTCTTTGACTTTTTGCGATTACTTGTTTGATTATGGGAAGTCGGTCCTGTAGGAATATTCCTCAGACCAAAATAATTAGCCAATTGCTAGGAAAAAACGTCACGGTGTGAAGTGTTAGGGAGTTTTCCATGACGCCATTTTTTACTTTTGGTAACTTCAGGCCAGATCCACATGAGTGTCCCTGCAGTTCGGTAGTCCTTATTAAAATATAATTGTGTAAATTGATTGTGTTACTCCAGGTGAAATATTTATGATTGGAGGCTGGTAAATTATACAATGGAATCAGCGAGGAGGGACTGTCCCATTGTCTGCAGGTGCCGTTTATTGTTCTGTGGTGGAAAATATGGTGCAAAGTTACAGGCGAAATGAAATGTGTCCTAAGATGATTTGACTGGCATAAGGTGGCGTGGTAAAATAGTTCTCTATATTAGGTGATTGAGTTGTATAGTTTCATGGCATGAAACAGTGGCAGTACGTTACGGAAAGTTAATTAAGAAAAAATATGCAATTGTGAGGTTGACAATTGGGAAGTTGTGAGATTTGTGGTCTTGTAATAGTTAGAATAAAATTTTTTATTAAATGGACATGTTGGACTTGCTACTTTGCAACACTAGATGTGTGAGAGCCTTTTAGAATCAGGGGAAATTTATGACTCATAGTGGGATTCGCGCCAGGGTTTGACATCGCTCAGTCAAGAAACCACTTTGATTGTTACAGTTTCATCCAATATGTCATTGGCTTCAAAATGTAGGTCCATTTAAGACTGTTCATGCCTGATTCACACATAGCAAGACTAGTAAATTTTGCAAGTTTCAGTGTATATTTACAGTACTTTATACGTGCTTCCTTTATGATGTGGTACAAAGCCCCAAATTTTACCTACATAGAAAGTATACGCATAGAGCAAAGGGCAGCATCAGAGGATAAAAAACTAAGCAACTTGCCTTTCTCTGTACATCTATGATTTGACAATTACGCCAGGCTATTATATTTTTTGTCAACGCGTGGTGAACATGATTGCTGCCAGTGTCAATGTACTGTTTGGTATAGCCTGGGACAAAACCAAACGAAGTATCACCCTCAGGCACCATAAAATGACCCGCCGCCTACTGATAAAATTTGTGGAGGGCAATTTGTTGAGCAATACATTTTGTCCTGATATTTTTGACATTTTTGGGCGGGGACGTCAAGATGTTCAGGGGTGAACTCGTACCACCCATTATCAGCATCGTGGATTTAGACAGTATTTTTTATTCATTCTAGAAATGAACCAAGGACTGAAGTTGATCTTTGTGCACTCCGATGTGGTGGAATACAACGTGGTGGGTCACCTCTGTATCGTAATGCGTGTCCTGCCTTTCAACAATGTATTTAGCCACGTCCGCTGTCCTGGAAGATGAAATTATCATCATTATTTGGCCGTCAGTAAGTTGGGTTTCGACACTGTCTACATTACTCTAAAAGGAGATCTAGGACAAAATATTCCATTCATCAAAGGGAATGTTACGGTGAAACTACATTTTTTAAAAATATTCTCTAACGACTTGTAAGTAGGTATCCTGTGTAGTGAGGAGTAGCTTGACAACGAGGACATGGTTAAAGAGATATGCTGAAATCGGCATTTTGTTCGGTGGCCCCTGTTTTGAAACCAAGGATGCCACAAAGATTCCACGCATTGAAAGATGCCACGAGGATTCCATGCCTTGAAAAATGCCACGAGGATTTCAAGCCTTGAAAGATGCCACGAGGATTCCATGCCTTGAAAGATGCCACAAATATTCCACGCCTTGAAAGATGACATGAGGATTCCACGCCTTGAAAGATGCCACTTTGACGCAAGGCAAATAATTTCTCCATCATGTCATCATCGACAAACAAAACCCCAAAGCATCTTTCTTGAAAGCAGGCAAAAATGTCTTGCTTCAAACTGGCAAAGATGTGCGAGTACGTTTGTGTGTGGATTTGTTTGTGTTTGTATGTATGTGTGTGCGTATATGTTTGTTTTTCTATTGTGTTTGTGTGTATGTGTGCGTGTGTACATTTGTATGTGTGTATTTTTTTACCTTAACAAATTCAATGTCTCTGCACTTATGAGAGTTTATTTTGTGTGAATGTGAAGTAGTGTCTCTATAAACGCTATCTCCTTTACGGATGTAATTGTAGGTAATGGTGTGTTTTGTAGATAAAAAAAATGTCCTTCTCCAACTATATTGATAGAAAATAGTGGTATTAGGATAGACTTTTTGAGTAAAAGTGATAATTTCCACTAAAATATATTGAGATTAACTTGATTTATTTCCTATTACAACTATTTCGCACTTACAACAAGTGCAAATCTCCCCTCCTGCATTAAACATTTGTTTTTGTATGTTAAGTCAGCACCACAGTATTTCACGGCAAAGGTTCTTAACATTTTTTTTTTCTGAGTAAGCTGATTCACCCGTTTCCCTGGGATGAATAAATGCTGATCAGACAGGTTATGAGGTAAGCAAGCACGCGCTTCCATTAGAAATAGTTTGTTCGTCCAAGAATAAGAAAGGCTTCGTCTGAAATAAAAAAAATGTAGAATTCATTGTCTAATCAACAACAACACAAACAAATAAAAGTTCGTTTTGTGTTGTTTTTTTTTTAAAAAAAAATATTTAAAGTAATTGAACGTTGAAGGTAGAATTTTTATTTAATTAAGTCAATTATGAACATTCGTTCATGAATATTTTCTTTATAATGTATAACGCTTATCATATACATCTCATGATGAAATTCTTCTGTTAACCTTCCTGAAATACAAAGGTCATTAAAAAACTCAAAATAAATCATATTCGTTGCGTACTATGTTTCCATTGCGCTAAAGATTTACGGCGTTTATGTTCTTTCTCAAATGAGCACATTTCATACATTTGAAAAAAAAATATTTTCTATTCTGCAATACAAGCCAAGCATACACGTATGCATCTGATGATTATAACTTCTTTTCATATTTATCAATAACAAAAAATATAAAACCTTTACAAAAATAATTTGTATTGCCTATTTTATTTCCATTGCGATCGAATTTTCCATTGCGTGTTTTAGTCATATATCTTCGAGTAGCTTCCCCTACACTACGTTGCAGATGACCATATCAATATGAAATGACAGTTGATCCATGATTACGTAAAGTTCTCGTCTATAAAAAAAACAACTCACAATACAATTCAATGTTGTTCGGTATTTTTATATGTTGGAAATAAACTGTTGTGATGTGTTTTCCAAGAGCATTTGACAGCTATAATAGCATACGGTTTGTACTAGTACTAATATTAGTACCTTAATTAGTCCTTTTGTCAACCACTTACAAAACAAGTTGAGGCTACGACATTGTAGCAAGGTTTGTACCAGCTATATCTTAGATACAATACAATCTGTCACGTGTTTTAAAACGTGTTGAACTCTAACTTTAATATAGTTGAACCATTTTTTCCCAATCCCAGTTGTATGCTCTGCACCTTGACTGTCAGCAAATAACTTCCACGCAGTAAGTATTGATCACTAATGGAATCGTACAGCGATGGCCAGGTACTTAAAATTGGTAAAGAAAAGATGATGTGGGGTCTAATCATAACAAATAAAAGGGCATCATGTCCACAGATTTTATCAATGTTGTTGACATGTATTTCTCAGTGCAGGTATATAATGTCTTGGTGACTTCCTGATCAATATGGACGCTTGATGAAGGAAATAAAGTGAACAAATGCCATTTAAAAGTATGTGGGATCAAATTCTACAAAATGACCCCCATTACTGCAACAGTATACTGAATTCCTGCATGACTTATACTTTACATCATAATCATATTAAAACAAATATAAAAATCTGATCTTTTGTGGAAAGTTTATGAAAGCACTGCTTTGATGAGTGAATGGCATTGTGGAACTAATTAACTAATTTGTGCTAATACTTTTATCGTTTTTTTATATGAAAAAAGTATTGTTTGACAGGTAGTCTGATTTTCAGTGAAGATTATCTAGAGTATTTTGCATCTGTGAAAATTAATATCCTATGAGTTATATGTCCCATTAATCAAATAATGATGCACATATATCTGCTAACCTTTGCAGATAAACATAATTTTTCCTAAAAAAATTGCATCCAGAGCTTTTTCAATATAATTTTGTCACTTATTTTGAGAAATAAGTTCTAGTCATTTAAATTTTTCGTCTAAAAATAGATAACCTAAACAATAAATCAAAAGAATTTTAAGTCCTTTTATTTAACTATTGCTAAAGAAAACCCTACAGGAATGTGGTACCCAATCTATCATATACATTGGCAGCAGTTTCTCAATAAATGCTCTGTATTCCCACACATAGAAAACAGTGATAAAAACAAAAGATTAAAAGATTTTTATGCCATTTTGTTTCAGTGGTTAACAGAGAGATATATCAGACTAATAAAGGAAAAAGAGGTGCTACCATTACAATCAAGACTATGTGGAAGCTTTCATTCCAACATATATACACATTAGGTACCTTCTGAGAGCTTTTGTACAAATTGGTTGAAAAATGATAAAGTTATGCCCATTTGAATCTGTATATATTATATAAATCAATTTTTCATTTGATCCGCATTTGTCTGATTTGAAAGCTTGATCTTTATCCCTCATTGATTGATCAAGTTCAAGGCCTTTTTTGTAGTGCTAATGCACCTAAATAATGTTGTTACTAAAAATATTCACACATGAATGGAGATAAATCAAGTATAGTGAAATAGGCAATTTTCAATCTAAATTGTTGGTCTGTTACCTATTTTCCTAATGCATTAGCATTTGGGAACATTTTTCAAGGAGAAAATAAATTTTTAAGTACATTATATTTCTCCAAGAATACTTACACAATAATAATACTTAATTTTTTATGAGAAAGTGATTAATCTTTTTAACTGTGTCTAATTTGTTTAAGATATAATGCAAATATTATTTTCATAAGCTATGTGTCAGCATGGGTTACTATTGCTAGTTACTTTTTTGTTAATTTTAGACAGTATTTCATGGTGTAAACAGTAATATTACAGCTACAGTGTCTTGGAGGTTTGATGAGTGTAGAATTTATAAATTGAGATAAATACAAAATGAATTCAACAAACATAATCTTTTTATTAACTAACAGAGACCAAGGTGACAGTTGGGCTACCATCATCAATAAAAATAGACCCATACTATGTCATCCCTTTTATATGATTGCTTATATACAACTGAGTTTAATTGACAGCTTTAAATATATTGTGTTATTTCATACAATTTATTATGAATTCTGATTGAACAGATCAAATGCAGTCAACAGTAATACAATGTTTGTTTTTTTTCACAGTGACTATAGTTCCTGAAAATGTGTTGTATTTACATGGGGATATATTTAGATCATGGTATAAACGTACAACAATTACAAATTTTCGTTTCATTCAGTATATTGTTTTATTGAGCTGTAAAATCATAGATATTGGCCAATACAAGAGGTCTGTACATTGTCTTCAATCACAGCTAATTCTCCACCTCATGACTATTGCTAAGGATGGTATCCTGGAACCTTGCTGACATGTCTATTGGAGTATTATGTTTATATGCTGCTTATTCTAAGGATGGTATCCTGGAACCTTGCCAACATGTCTTATTGGAGTATTATGTTTATATGCTGCTTATTCTAAGGATGGTATTCTGGAACCTTGCCAACATGAATTATTGGAGGATTATGTTTATATACTGCTTATTGCTAAGGATGGTATCCTGGAACCTTGCCGACATGTCTTATTGGAGTATTATGTTTATATGCTGCTTATTGCTAAGGATGGTATCCTGGAACCTTGCCGACATGTCTATTGGAGTATTATGTTTATATACTGCTTATTGCTAAGGATGGTATCCTGGAACCTTGCTGACATGTCTTATTGGAGTATTATGTTTATATGCTGCTTATTCTAAGGATGGTATCCTGGAACCTTGCCGACATGTCTATTGGAGTATTATGTTTATATACTGCTTATTGCTAAGGATGGTATCCTGGAACGTTGCCGACATGTCTATTGGAGTATTATGTTTATATGCTGCTTATTCTAAGGATGGTATCCTGGAACCTTGCCGACATGTCTATTGGAGTATTATGTTTATATACTGCTTATTGCTAAGGATGGTATCCTGGAACCTTGCCGACATGTCTATTGGAGTATTATGTTTATATGCTGCTTATTCTAAGGATGGTAGCCTGGAACGTTGCCGACATGTCTATTGGAGTATTATGTTTATATGCTGCTTATTCTGCTTTTTCTTGAAGAAGAGATGAGGATTAAGATTTTCTAAATGTCCCTGTCAGCATGTGTAATGTGTAATTTAATACATCTGCTTCTGTAGCATTTATCATAGACTGGATTTTGCAATATGATTAGCTATTGTTGTTGGTTTTTGGAGTTTCTTGCCATTTTCAGTGCATTATAGGCTGTTCATGGCACCCAATATAACTGGTGGAAAGAAGAATCTTGAAAAACCCTTGTAAAAACCACTGACCCACAAGAAGCTATTGGCAATTAAATTTTCTCCCATACCCACAATGGCCAAGCCTGAGACTCGAACCTACGTGAACAGATGTGAGATGGCAGTGATCGGTAAAGGTGAGTGCTTTATACTACTCAGCCACCTGATCAGCAGTTTCAGAATTTGCTCCCATTTCCTGGTGGTAGAGGTGGTAGGGTCCATGTAAGAGGGTATGAATAACTGAAAATCATGGTGGTAATGTTGCTTGGCAGTGGATATGTAATTGTCTAATTTTTGTTAATTAAACATGTGAACTGTATGTTGTCATTCTTTTTGATAAAGAGTTTGTTATATTTCAGGATCTTCAGAATCCAGTGATGAAAATCTTCAAAAATTGTACAGTAGTCCTCCTGTTTGATACAAATACCTCTTTCAAAGAGAAGTCATCTTGGAAAAAGAAAATCACTGACAATGGTGGAGTGATCTCATATATAGTAACAAAGAGGGTATTAACACAGTTATATGTCTCTATTCTCTGTTGGCAATGGTTGGAACAGCATTAACAATGTTGATGGCATGTTTAAGCTTTAGTTCGCCTGGCTGTTTGGCCATGTAAGTGTAAGGTGTAGTCCTGCATCCAGTGTCTGTTATCTATCATGCATCTTGCTGTTTTGAACATCTTTCAAAACCCACTGAACCAACTTGAATTTAATTTGACAAAGAGCATTCTCATTTGAGTGGCTTTTAAATTTGTACAAAATGATGCCAATCCACCATCAAATCTGACAACTATTACCATATATACTTGCTTATAAGCCTGTTTGCATATATGCTGACCCCCCAATTTGACTAGTAAAATAGGAAAAGTGCATGACTTGCAGATTAACCAATCTCCATTCTTCAAAGGTTTTTTTTTTCTCCAAGTTTTTTGGCTTATATATGAATATATATGATGCATAACAGTGCCTACTGTATATACTCGTGTATAAGCCGACACCCCGTTCCAACTTGACTAGGTAAAAAGAGAAAAAATTGCATGACCCGCAGATAAGCCCCCCCCCTCTTGAAGGCTTTATTTTTTTTCTAAATTCTTCGGCTTCTAAATCAGTATATAGGGTGATAAGATTAGAAAAGCCTTGAAACAACTTAAAAAAACTACACAACAGATTTGACAGACAGCGTTCTGGCATGACATGCTTTAAGCTTTTTCACAGATGACGCTAATATGCGATCAGATATCACAACCTTTTTCTAAATATAGAAAACCTTTTAAAGTTTTTTCTCAGAAGCTAATGATTAGAAGTTTTATTACATTTTAGAAAGGGATAAGTGGCTTTCATATTTTTATAAATAACGCTAATCCACCATCTAATATAGCTGCCATTGCTAAACAGAACCGTTAATCAAGCTACTCAGCAGAATCTAACCGAATTTTAAGAACCATCCAGGCAAAAAGGGCTGATGATGCTGATCTGCCTTCAAATATGACTGATTATATAAGACAGGAAAGCATTTTAGCCATGTGACTGTAGATGCCTTCAAATATGACTGATTATAAAAGACAGGAAAGCATTTTAGCCATGTGACTGTAGATGCCTTCAAATATGACTGATTATATAAGACAGGAAAGCATTTTGGGCATGTGACTGTAGATGCCTTCAAATATGACTGATTATATAAGACAGGAAAGCATTTTGGTCATGTGACTGTAGATGCCTTCAAATATGACTGATTATAAATGACAGGAAAGCATTTTGGCCATGTGACTGTAGATGCCTTCAAATATGACTGATTATAAAAGACAGGAAAGCATTTTGGCCATGTGACTGTAGATGCCTTCAAATATGATTATAAAAGACAGGAAAGAATTTTGGCCATGTGACTATGGATGCCTTCAAATATGACTGTAGATATAATGTCCTAAAATGCTTGCAGCCATCATGAAAATTTTATGAGTATTCCTCCAAAATGGAGGCCTGTATTTAGTAGGGTTGTTCAGTAAAATTACTTCATGTAATATGCTATTGGTTATGGAGGCCTGTATTTAGTAGGGTTGGTCAGTAAAATTACTTCATGTAATATGCTATTGGTTATGGATGCCTGTATTTAGTAGGGTTGGTCAGTAAAATTACTTCATGTAATATGCCATTGGTTATGGATGAATGTATTAAGTAGGGTTGTTCAGTAAAATTACTTCATGTAATATGCTATTGGTTATGGATGCTTGTATTTAGTAGGGTTGGTCAGTAAAATTACTTCATGTAATATGCCATTGGTTATGGATGAATGTATTAAGTAGGGTTGTTCAGTAAAATTACTTCATGTAATATGCTATTGATTATGGATGCCTGTATTTAGTAGGGTTGGTCAGTAAAATTACTTCATGTAATATGCTATTGGTTATGGATGCCTGTATTTAGTAGGGTTGTTCAGTAAAATTACTTCATGTAATATGCTATTGGTTATGGATGCCTGTATTTAGTAGGGTTGTTCAGTAAAATTACTTCATGTAATATGCTATTGATTATGGAGGCCTGTATTTAGTAGGGTTGTTCAGTAAAATTACTTCATGTAATATGCTATTGGTTATGGATGCCTGTATTTAGTAGGGTTGGTCAGTAAAATTACTTCATGTAATATGCTATTGGTTATGGATGCCTGTATTTAGTAGGGTTGGTCAGTAAAATTACTTCATGTAATATGCTATTGGTTATGGATGCCTGTATTTAGTAGGCTTGGTCAGTAAAATTACTTCATGTAATATGCTATTGGTTATGGATGCCTGTATTTAGTAGGGTTGGTCAGTAAAATTACTTCATGTAATATGCTATTGATTATGGATGCCTGTATTTAGTAGGGTTGTTCAGTAAAATTACTTCATGTAATATGCCATTAGTTCTACATATGAATGATGCTGATCTAACCTCCACAATGGCTGATTTATTGCCCATCTTTTAAATCTTGCTATTGTTTATTTCTAGAACAGATGGTTGTACTGACATGGCATTTTCACTAAAACACTAACAATCTATAACTGGTCAAGATGAAAAGGTGCTTTTTTGATTTTGAACATGGCAACCATATTGGCCATCTAAAAGAATATTGTTTTCACTAAAACATCTCATGCAATATATAATTGGTTCTGAAATGAAAATGTTGCAGGTCAGACCATTAACATGTTAATGCTTTTGAAAGCCAAACCTACTTGACCCTGTGGACAAGTAAAGCCTACTTGACCCTGGGGACAAGTAAAGGCCACTGCTTGCTGTTTTTAATAACTTCAATGAGATCAGGAACATGGTTAATTGTACATTTGCAAATGAATTTTACCCATACTTTGTAATACCTTTTTTTTTGATAGCACTCTAACATTGATTTCAAGGTCAAAGATTGTGACTCTAGTTTTTATCAGAGTTTTCAATAAACAAGCTGATGGACAACATTCTAACATTAATTTCAATGTCAGAGATCTTTAGTTTTACATGCATTTTCAGTAAATAAGTTGATAGGCAGCACTCTAACATTGATTTTAAGGTCAAAGATCTTGTCTCCTGTTTGTATCTGTGATACTTGTGAGCATGATAACACAGTATGATTAGATTTATATCAGAATAATATCTTGAATGATGACAATTCAGTAACTTGTTTGGTTAATCAAATTTTTTATGAGTAAATGAAACTTATGATGTGGGTATATTTGAACAATATCTGAGATGAGGTCAATCATGTGGGTATATTTTGACAGTATCTGAGATGAGATCATTCATGTGGGTATATTTTGACAGTATCTGAGATGAGATACTTGATCTTCTTTCCGTGATATCATAAACAAGGTCAAAGGACATGACAAAGACATTTGCACTATACTTATTTTACCTCAGATATATAAGGTACTATTTTTCTTTTCAAAAAAGTATGTTTGAATTTCATATGATTATCTGAAATAATTTAAATAGTCATTAATTTAAAAAACGATAAATGGAGGGAAGAAATGGACTGATTGGGAAAAGCAACTAATTTTATCTACCCATTAAAGAATCCATTTCTTTAGAAAATCACAAAATGTAATATTTCATTATGATATTCTTTCCAGGCATCTTTAATAGTTCTGTTCAGCAAAAGCAATGTTAGTCACTCATTTAAAATAAGACAAGCCTGTCGATACAGCATTCCTGTGGTGAATCCCAGATATGTGGACCAGTGTATTCAACAAAGACATATCCTGAGCACAGAGGGTTACATAGTTGCTGAGCCTCAGTATGAACATGGGCTCAAGACTGGGAAAATTCAAAGTGAGTTACATCAGTTTTCTAAACTACACTGAAGGCCTTATCATTCTAGCAGAGAGATTTCTTTTCTTCATTGTCTGCATATTAGGTATGTTAAGGCTATTTATGTCCATTCATCCATCCATCCATTCATTTTCTATCAATTTGGCTTCCTTGCATTAACTTGGGTTCAGCTTTGTATACCTTTACCAAGCTTTGCAGGTAGGTTTCTCTGTTGAATACAAAGAACCATATGGGTTGTTTTCTCTGATGTCACACTAAAGTATACAATTTCTCGAAATGCAATGTGATTAAACAAACCTTGATAGTTATGATGGAAAAGACAACAAATAAAGCTACAATCCATACTAATTATCTCCATTCACTTGTGGGTGATGTTTGTGAGAGATACATCAAGAAAACTGCTAAAATACAGATTGATCCATATAAACTGCCTGCTGAAGCTTCTAGCAACGATTGGATGAAATGACCCAAGGTCAGCTATATATTCATTTTTTGATTTTTCAACAATCAGCATACACCAAGGAACAGTTGATGCATCCAAGCTTTTCCAAGACTTCTGGATCCAAGAAAATCACAAGGAAATTAATGAACTGTGTTTATACAGACAATGAACTATGTTTATAGAGACAATGAACTGTGTTTATAGAGACAATTAACATGTCTATAGAGACAGTGACTTGTGTTTATAGAGACAATGAGTATGTCTATAGAGACAGTGAACTGTGTTTATAGAGACAGTGAACTGTGTTTATAGAGACAATGAACATGTCTATAGAGACAGTGACTTGTGTTTATAGAGACAATGATTATGTCTATAGAGACAGTTAACTATGTTTATAGAGACAATGAACATGTCTATAGAGACAGTGAACTGTGTTTATAGAGACAATGAACATGTCTATAGAGATAGTGAACTGTGTTTATAGAGACAATGAACATGTCTATAGAGATAGTGAACTGTGTTTATAGAGACAATGAACATGTCTATAGAGACAGTGACTTGTGTTTATAGAGACAATGAGGATGACTATAGAGACAGTGAACTATGTTTATAGAGACATGGAACATGTCTATAGAGACAGTGAACTGTGTTTATAGAGACAATGAACTCTGTTTATAGAGACAATGAACATGTTTATAGAGACAATGAACATGTCTATAGAGACAGTGAACTATGTTTATAGAGACAATGAATATGTTTATAGAGACAATGAACATGTTTATAGAGACAATGAACTGTGTTTAAAGAGACAATGAATGTGTTTATAGAGACAATGAACTGTGTTTATAGAGACAATGAACATGTCTATGGAGACAGTGACTTGTGTTTATAGAGACAATGAGTATGACTATAGAGACAGTGAACTATGTTTATAGACATTGAACATGTCTATAGAGACAGTGAACTATGTTTATAGAGACAATGAACTCTATTTATAGAGACAATGAACATGTTTATAGAGACAATGAACATGTTATAGAGACAATGAACTGTGTTTAAAGAGACAATGAATGTGTTTATAGAGACAATGAACTGTGTTTATAGAGACAATGAACTGTGTTAATAGAGACAATGAACCGTGTTTATAGAAACAATGGACGTGTTTATAGAGACAATGAACTGTGTTTATAGAGACAATGAATGTGTTTATAGAGATAATGAACTATGGCAAACAATGTCTTCTAAAGCTTTGGAGTTTCACTCCAAATGTGTAATGCCTGAATTCCTATGTAAATAGTTTTCACAGAGATAATTCCTTAGCCCAAATGCAGTTACTGTTGAAGAAAACAACACTATCTCCACTCAGATTGACAGAAAATACTGCATTTGTGGTTAAGATTATAATGGAAGAAAGATGATATTTTGTGAAAGTAAAAATTGCATAAAGGTATGGTTTCATATCAGTTGTATAAAACTCAAACATGTGCCAAAAGGGAAATGGTATTGTGGTGAGTGCAAATGATGAATATATTTGCTAGTGCTCAACATATGCTTTTTTTAAAGTGCTAATATATTATATATATAATAATGGTAATAATAATGTATATTATGTTGATGATGCCAAATATCTGATAAACCAATGTTATGTAGATTATTAATTGACTGATATTGTACATTATCATTTGTTACATTATTCACAAATCAATAAATCCATAATATGTAAAATGATGTCTCTCTTTGAAATACGATGAAGACAAATCTTAGGAAACAAATTAATGAAATATATCCTCAAACCATGACTTGCACCTGTAGATTTCTTGTTACACTTACTTGCCATGACTATTTTGACATTCAGCAAATTATAAACAAATGGAATAGAACTAGTATTAGTATGGTACACTTTATTTGCAAATTAACATGTTACACATGTGTGACAATAATATTCAATGTACACATCATGGTACGCTCAATAAACTTTGCAATTTTTCACTCAAATGGAACAATTGAAGTACACAGATTTGTTAAACAGCAAGCCACTTTAACAATCTTGTCAATAGCTGGAACACTCCATGTTTCAGCTTAATAAACTCAATGGGACAATGCCATAAAAATTCTGAATTTTTGCAACTCGAGACCCATAACACATTCCACATGAATTCGAACTGATACAATTTTTCTAGTTTTCTCAACTTCTAGTGGATATAACTGTGCTTTTTCTTGTAAACTAGTTTTAATACACCATAATTGGGCAATCCCGTGTAAAATGCTACTTGTTCAGAATTGTCAACATAAGATAGAAGCATGTATAGTCTTTTAAAATCAAACTGTTCATTTACTTTGGCTTTGATGAGTCTGGACTTGTTATCATTTTCTAGCTGCTTGATTACTTTAACTGTCAAATCAGTTTGGATACCCATTGCCTTTGATATTTCTTCATCTTGATATGCAGGCTGAAATGACACATGTTCCATTACTTGGACTGTCAAGTCAGTTTGGATGCCCATTGCCTTTGATATTTCTTCATCTTGATATGTAGGCTGAAATGACACATGTTCCATTACTTTGACTGTCAGGTCAGTTTGGATGCCCATTGCCTTTGATATTTCTTCATCTTGATATGTAGGCTGAAATGACTCAGGTTCCATTACTTTGATATAATTACATGTAGGGTCATTCTGTTTATCTGCATTCTCAGCATATTCTAATATGCCACTGGCATTATTGGCCTCAAATTCTATGCACCTCTTTTTCAGTGTTAGTAGAGATTATACTGCATCCAAAATCTTTTTTGTTTCCGATGGCTGGCCCGAATAAATTTCTCATGAGTTGCTCGTATTGCAGGTGAAGTCATTTCTGTGTAATCAAGATCTAGAGTTGGCAACCATGAATGACTTGTTCTGTCATGCAAATAAGCTTTATACACCTGTAAAAAGAAAAGGAAAGTAACTGAAATTGTGACTTTATTCAAATGAATTAAATATGAAAATCATGAAAAGAGTCATCATGTATGAGCAGAAAATGACTAGAACTGTCAATATATAATCCTGATAATCTTAATCTAAAATATAACACTGTCATGCAGTTTTCTTTTTACAACACAAATTGTCCTTACTGCTTGCACTGGGACTTGCAAACCAGAATTATCAGTTAGTATTATAGCTTGGATTAAATTGACTGTAATAATCAATGTAAACATATAACACAACTGAAAAATTAATTTTAACATACTTCCAATGAAATGTTTGGAGCAAACATGCATTTGTTCTCATCACTCTTCAGTTTCAATGTCCTTTCTGTTGAGAGCCGCCTTCCATAAACGATGTCTTTCTTCCGATAATTTCATTGTTTCATCACAATGATTATTCAGAATTTTAGATACTTTAAAGAAGCTTACATCTTTTTGTACACATTTGTGGTTGGAACACCCAATAATACCACAAATTTTCATTGTAGAAAATATGTCATTACACCCGTTGTCAATGGCTTGAGACTCAAAACGGCGAATCTATGTAAACACATTTTCTGCTATGTCACATAAAAACAATATTATGGTGATTGACAATAGCAAATGGTTTTCATGGAAAAGCATGAGTTCTACATAACAGTCACCAAACTTAGCAGATAGGTTGCCCTGAAGGAAACAAAAAATTTAATTGATTTTAGGATAAAACTGTTTGAGGTCAGAGTTAATATGGCCAGAAAATTTCAAACAAAATAGGTTTCTGTGCAGTAACTTGAATTCTGCTTGACCTACCTTCACCAAACTAGAGACATTTCAATCTAAGACAAAGAGGCCTGTTGAGTTGAGATCAAAAGGTAAAAAGTCCAGGTCACTTTGATCCAAGAAATATAATGGTTTCTACACAATAACTTGAGTTGTACAAAACATTCCTTCACCAGTACTTATAGATACTTATAGATACATTGTGTTTGATGGTATGAGAAGACTGTTGATTAATTTTATATCTAAGGTTTAAATGTCAAGGACACTGATCAGTTTTTCATAATAACCGTATTCTTCTGAATTTATCCTCACCAAACTTTGGAAGTAGGTTGCTTTTGATAAGACAAAAGACCTGATGGCTTCAGGATTATAACGGTCCATGTGGAGATCACCATGACATAACACAAGTAACCAGTATAATATATAGCAATTTGTGTTAATCATACAGTTAAGAAGTTTTTAAAAACACCTGCTGGAAAAGGTTGCTTTTGCCCTTGACAGTGACCTGCCCTGAACTATTAATTCATTTAAACATTTACTTGTTAATTGGCATAAATATTGCTTTCTTTGTATTCTTTAATTTAATTGTCATTTTATCTATAAATAAACAATCTTAGTGTTATTGATGTAGGTTTCAAAATCTTTTCTGTGAGAATTGTGTGAATTGTCTGTTGGACACGTGGAATACAGTCTGTTGGACATGTGGAATACAGTATGTTGGACACACGTGGAATACAGTCTGTTGGACACGTGGAATACAGTATGTTGGACACATGTGGAATACAGTCTGTTGGACACATGTGGAATACAGTCTGTTGGACATGTGGAATACAGTCTGTTGGACATGTGTGGAATAGTCTGTTGGACACATGTGGTATACAGTCTGTTGGACACATGGAATACAGTCTGTTTGATACGTGGAATACAGTCTGTTGGACACATGTGGAATAGTCTGTTGGACACGTGGAATACAGTCTGTTGGACACATGTGGAATACAGTCTGTTGGACACATGTGGAATAGTCTGATGGACATGTGGAATACAGTCTGTTGGACACATGGAATACAGCATGTTGGACACATGTGGAATACAGTCTGTTGGACATGTGGAATACAGTATGTTTGACACATGTGGAATACAGTCTGTTTGACACATTGAATACAGCATGTTGGACACATGTGGAATACAGTCTGTTTAACACATTGAATACAGCATGTTGGACACATGTGGAATACAGTCTGTTTGACACATTGAATACAGTCTGTTGGACACATGTGGAATACAGTCTGTTGGACATGTGGAATACAGTCTGTTTGACACATTGAATACAGTCTGTTGGACACATGTGGAATACAGTCTGTTGGACATGTGGAATACAGTCTGTTGGACATGTGGAATGCAGTCTGTTGGACACAAGTGGAATACAGTCTGTTGGACATGTGGAATACAGTCTGTTGGACACGTGTGGAATAGTCTGATGGACATGTGGAATACAGTCTGTTGGACACATGGAATACAGCATGTTGGACACATGTGGAATACAGTCTGTTGGACATGTGGAATACAGTATGTTTGACACATGTGGAATACAGTCTGTTTGACACATTGAATACAGTCTGTTGGACACATGTGGAATACAGTCTGTTTGACACATTGAATACAGTCTGTTGGACACATGTGGAATACAGTCTGTTGGACATGTGGAATACAGTCTGTTGGACATGTGGAATGCAGTCTGTTGGACACAAGTGGAATACAGTCTGTTGGACATGTGGAATACAGTCTGTTGGACATGTGGAATGCAGTCTGTTGGACACAAATGGAATACAGTCTGTTGGACAAGTGGAATACAGTATGATGCACAAGGCTCTACACATATTTTAGGATCTTCCTCAGAAGGAGTCATCCGAAAGAAGAAGACGCATGGGAAGCTCATTAACCTTGCATCACACCCTAGCTTCCTGCATGGTGACCCAGATGGACCTGAGTTTGATGAGCACAGATATGAACTTGCTAAGTGGGCAGTTCTTCAGGTTTGCAGCATCTCTATTATTTCATATGTAATGTACATACACTGTAATATGCACTGAGGTGAATGAACCCATTTGTGCTGTTGCCAGCAAAGTATATAATAACAGATCAGCTCTATGCTGTTAACAGTTGTGTTTTTTTATGTTACACATGCTCAAATACATAATCTACAAGTTTTGGCTGTTCAAAATCTGAAAGATGGTGCTGCAAAAGAGTAATTGTTAACACTCATGGTTTTAACACTATTTATCATCTGTTCTCAAATTCATGGACAGTATCAAAGCTGAAAATATTCTAATGAAGGAGTGTTCTATGAGACAGTCAGTCATGCTGCAAAAGAGTAACTGTTAACACTCGTGTATAAGACTGTTTATCATCTCTCTAATTCATGGTCAATATCAAAACTGAAAATATTCAAGCAAAGGTGTTTATATGGAAAAGTTGCTTTCTTGTAGCAGGTATGTTTGTGGCATGTCTTTGTTCAAATTTCCCACTATAACAAAATACATGGGTAGAAATAACTATTAAATTATAAGTACCAGCAATTCTTTTTAGAATCCATGAATAAATTGTACTGAATAAATTTATTATCTTATATTAAATGTGCTTGCCTAGACTTCAAAAATAAAAACTAAGCATACCTAACAATGAAAGACCTTAAAGTTTCATTACAGTTTCAGCAAGTTCAATGGTCCTGATGACAAATAAGATATAAAAACAAGCTTCTGTGAAAAACCTGTTTTGAAAGATCACTGCCATGAGAGACCATCTGTCCTGAGGGACCTAATTGTTGTTGCATGGATTTATTGATTATATAGTGATATGGCCTGTTATGTGAGACCATTTGTCTTGAGAGAACAATATTATTTGGTAGAAGTGGTGATCTTCTAAGACAAGTTCTTTTTTGCATATGAGAATCCTCTCTTTTATCTAATTATTTTATTTAGTTAGTGTGAAATTCAACTACATGCAAACATGGTAATAATTAGAAATTCAACAGTTCAAATTCAGAAAGGAAGGAAAACATGTGCTAAAAGTTCTTTCCAAGCACAAAAGATTTTGTCTTTCCAGATGCCAAACATTGCTTTGAATGGTTAACAATCAACAGATATTGGAGAAATATTAGTCATACTACTAAATAATGGGGTCCCCGAGTGGTTGAGTGGTCTAAAGTGCTCACCATTCGGAATCACTGCCATCTCACCTCTGCCTTTGTGGGTTCAAGTCTCAGGCTCTGCTAACATGGGTATGTGAGAAAGCTTGCCAGTAGTTTCTTGTGTGTCGGCGCTTCTTCCTCCACCAGTTATACTGGCAGCCATGTATAGCCTATCTTGTGCTGAAAAATGGCATTAAACCCTAGAACAACAACAACTGAATAACTGACAGGCACATAACTAAGCAGGAAATTTGCTGACATGTTTTAATTTTTATTAATTCATCAATTAAAAAATTTAAATACCTTATACTTTTGGTCTGGTTGACAGTTGTATTCTAAGTTTGTAGAAACATGTACAGTAACAGAACAGCCACTGTCCTGTGTGTTGAACAAAAATCATGTATTTCTACCAGATTTTTGTTTTTAAATTTATCTTAACTTACCTGGTCACCTTGATTGACCTGTATAAAATAATTGCACATGCAGACTGATCAGTAGATTCATGTATGCGGGTTTCTCATGTGCCATTTATTGTCTAATATGATTGGCATATAAAAGGTTGGTGAATGTATGAAAAAAGTAAAAGTCACATGGCAACATAATTTTGCTTAGCTATTCATTTATATCTGATAAATAAAAGATTTAATTTTTAAATTTTTATTCTCTAGTCACAGGTGACTGTTTAATTTGCCTTCCCATATGTCCTCAGTGCTACTGAAGCTTTTCCAGTGGTACTACAGTCATTGCAGAATCATATTTAGAACCAATATTATTTTTTTTATTCAGCATGTTTGCATTTTATATACATTAGAGCTAAAATGCAAACTGGACATTAAAAAGTCTTCTTTAATAGTTCTACTCTCATTCTAAAATTATTTACCATTTGCTGTGACCATGCCATGTGACTAGATTGCAGCTATTTTTGACACCCATCCATATCAGCAAGATGCTTATGGTTCTAAAGCAGTAGTCTAAATATTGTCCCCGACCATACAGTTCATATATTGCTATATATTACTATTGCTATTGCTATTGCTACATGGTGTAGACAAAAATGGAAAATTGTCAGGAAACTGGAATCACAATTTTTATGATGATCATAGCACAATAGAATAAACAGGTATATATTCAGTTAAGGTCCTGTTTTCAGGATATGAGGGAACTGAGTTTATATCCAGGCTCTAAGATTGTTGCAATCTGTTTGACTTGCTGAAATACACCATAACTTTAAAATCTTTGCTTTAAAATAGAATTAGATGAATTTTAATGACTACACATCATTGTGTTGTGTAGTAACACATCATTGTGTTGTGTAGTTGCAAAATCCTGAAAGTACATGTATACTTAACAGATCTGAAATTTTTTTCAGAGTGGGAATTTGGTACAGGTGCTGGAGATCCATGCTCAACCAAGTGGGAATCCTCAGTCAGGGCAAGACAAATTCCGTCTGTATGCCCAGGGAGCAGCCATGGATAAAAACAATGTAACACAGTTAGCAGTACTTTTTCATACAGTTAGCAGTATGTAACACATATCTCAGCAGTACTCTTTGATACAGTTAGCAGTATATAACACATATCTCAGTGAGCAGTACTTTTTCATACAGTTAGCAATAGTTTTCCATGCAGTAGTTTTTTTTTTTATAGATATCAGTAGTTTTCCACAAAGATGACAACATTAAAAACTATTTTTATCTCATCAGTGTTTGTATGTAGCAAGGTATGGGTATCATTATTGTGGTGGTATGGGCATTGTTGTCATCATTATTGTGGTGGTATGGGCATTGTTGTGATCATTATTGTGGTGGTATGGGCATTGTTGTCATCATTATTGTGGTGGTATGGGCATTGTTGTCATCATCATGTTTCAAATGAACAATGTTACAGTTTAAGTTTCTGTGTTGTGAGTCCTCTTGTTACATGCATGTAGATCATAGTGCTTTTGCATTGTTTTTATTATTCATGTCAGTTGAACATTAAGAATATTTTAGGATGATAATATTTGCTTTTTATATACCTGACATAAGGTAGTGCATATTGAGTTATTATCAGTGCCACCTGTCCATTTGATAACAATTTGAAAACATGAGTGCTCATCATTGTAACTGGTAATATGTTGTATGGACCCAGATGTGGATGCATGCTTCCCTTTGCTTTACCATATAGATCCAGGTGTGGATGCATGCTTCCCTTTGCTTTACCATATAGATCCAGATGTGGATGCACTCCTTTGCTTTACCATATAGATCCAGGTGTGGATGCATTCTTCCCTTTGCTTTACCATGTAGACCCAGGTGTGGATGCATGCTTCCCTTTGCTTTACCATATAGATTCAGGTGTGGATGCACTCTTCCCTTTGCTTTACCATATAGATCCAGGTGTGGATGCACTCTTCCCTTTGCTTTGCCATATAGATCCAGGTGTGGATACACTCCTTTGCTTTACCATATAGATCCAGGTGTGGATGCACTCATCCCTTTGCTTTACCATATAGATCCAGGTGTGGATGCACTTTTCCCTTTGCTTTACCATATAGATCCAGATGTGGATGCACTCTTTCCTTTGCTTTATCATGTAGATCCAGATGTGGATGCACTCTTTCCTTTGCTTTATCATGTAGATCCAGGTGTAGATACATGCTTCCCTTTGCTTTACCATATAGATCCAGGTGTGGATGCACTCTTCTCTTTGCTTTACCATATAGATCCAGGTGTGGATGCACACTTCAATTTGCTTTACCATATAGATCCAGGTGTGGATGCGCTTTTCCCTTTGCTTTACCATATAGATCCAGGTGTGGATGCACGCTTACCTTTGCTTTACCATATAGATCCAGGTGTGGATGCACACTTCCCTTTGCTTTACCATATAGATCCAGATGTGGATGCACTCTTCCCTTTGCTTTACCATATAGATCCAGGTGTGGATGCACTCTTCCCTTTGCTTTACCATATAGATCCAGGTGTGGATGCACTCTTCGCTTTACTTTACCATATAGATCCAGGTGTGGATGCACACTTTTCTTTGCTTTGCCATATAGATCCAGATGTGGATGCACTCTTCCCTTTGCTTTACCATATAGATCCAGGTGCGGATGCACGCTTTTCTTTGCTTTACCATATGGATCCAGGTGTGGATGCACTCTTCCCTTTGCTTTACCATATAGATCCAGATGTGGATGCACGCTTCCCTTTGCTTTACCATATAGATCCAGGTGTGGATGCACTCTTCCCTTTGCTTTACCATATAGATCCAGATGTGGATGCACTCTTCCCTTTGCTTTACCATATAGATTCAGATGTGGATGCAGTCTTCCCTTTGCTTTACCATTTTTCTAAATAAGCATATGCAATATGTTATTTTTATTAAATCTCATTAAAAAAATGTAAAAATATGTCCTGTATGATAATTGATTTGTCAGATTAGAGATGGCAAACTGCTTCATACATATAAAACAAGTTTGTCAACCAAAACATTTCAAAGAAAAAAGGGAAAAATAAATCAACTCAGTAAGCTAAATAGGTGATCATTTTAAGTTAATACAGTTAAATGTATGAGAGTGACATTGTATGTTTATTATTTTTTGCATCACACTGCTGTCTGTCAGTGACTTGACACCTTTAGCCCAGTTTTTAATGTGTTCCTAAAGCCATAGCTGTAGGCTGATTTAAGATTCTAAAATGTTTTATTCTGGCATATTCACATGATATCTTTCAAGGCAGAACACCTTTACTTGGTCCTAAAATTAGTTGACAGAAGCTACCATGTATACCACAAAGAATTGGTAAGCCGCAAAAAAAATCATCCATTCACAGTGTGCATTGTTAATATCATTCTGGTCTTTTGTTGCATGTCAAGGTGGTGACATCAGTTGAAGAAGCAGTCACATGGTACTTTGAGACAGTAGAGGAGGTGGTTAGTGGATATGAACATCTCTACAAGAAGTTTACTAGTTTCCCAAGCTGCATGAGACCTTCTGACACTGCCAGGGTGGACTTTGGACAGTTGGGGTCACCACGCCTCATGCTGGTATGTTTCACCCTTTATGGGTTTAAAATTTTGTTTTATGTTTAGGCACATAATAAGAATTTTCTTCAGATGCATTAATCTATCAAAATACATTAGAAGAATGATTATTGTTGTGCAACTTCAGCACTTATTGACCAGATAACATCTGACACTCAGAATTGCTAATCATAATACTGACTCTGATGAACTTATTGTATTCCCGAGACTCGCATTTAAGAATGAACTATCCAGAACCACATTGCATATTGGCACCAGAAAGCTCTAGCTCTGGCCCCAGATCCATCATTGGCCAGCAGTGTCTATGACAATGCACCAGTCCTGCTCTTTAAGTATCGAGAATTCACACCATGAAAGACTGAAGATAATAGTGTTACAACTTGGCCAGATCACCCTCAATTGACTTTGCCAGGCATTTCAAGGGGTATCCTTGTTGACCATTTTCCTGCCTTTGAATTCACAAGAACCATCTTCTATTCTTGATCTGACAATGTCCAATGGAGACTCAGTCTTTTGCCTAGGTGGTCAATGCTCTTATCTTGAACCGGTATGATCTAGATGTTCACACCTTCCCTCCAACATCATTGATCCCTAAAAGCTTTGCAGAAAACAAGGGAATTAAAGAGTCAATGTATTCTTATAACTTTCCTGAAGTGGCAAAAATTATGAGTAAATGATCTATTGAACTTAGCAGTGGAAATTCCCAGGAAAATCATGATATTTCCTCACATGCTAAAGCAACTATGAATGTAGATATTTCATTCAGACCCAGAATTGTTTAATGTACATGCCAGGTTCATGTGAATTTAGCCCTCAAGGTGAAACAGTCGTCAGAACAAGTGGATAGAATTACTGGGTCAAGAAGGCCAGCCATTTTGAAGGCCTACAAAGCAAAGTGGTGAGTTTTCTTCCAGCAGTGAGAATGGAAACAAATCACTCCATTAAAAGCCTTAATATGTCAAATAGTTTTCTCCATAGGCTCTTTAAGATAAGTAGTTATTCTTCAGTAGGTTGAAATGCGAGACATGGAATGCCGAAATTGGTTAAAGGAGAGATAAGTTTCTTTTAGAGAATGAAGCTAATAATTTGCAGTAACAATAATATGTTTTTCATTGTTTCATTAAAGAAAAATATCCAAGCTTCAGTTTTAGCATTTCTTGGCTTCCATCACATTTTAACCAACTGATATATGTGTCAACTGAACTTGAAAGGCATCCACTAGCTGGAGTCAGAATTTGATTCCGTTAGGCAAAAGACATCAGTCTAGGTATAGACCAGCTAGAGCAATTAGACTTTAATTTGTGGAAAATTTACATTATGGTCTGCTAAGTATGTGATATATTCCTGAAGATTTGGCTTCTAGTTCCTCTCTCAGTTGACCAGGGAACATACTATACAACACTGTTTATTTTGGCAGTAAGATGTCAACCCGAACAACATAGACATCTTACAAGTAGGACTAGCTACCTCGTGCTGTTCAGCAGCTTCACAGTGATATGGCCATTTGGCTGTATTGGTATAATGTTCCCTACAATCCATGTCCAGGCATACTAGTGTGTTAACTCTATTCCATATCTCTAATGAAATTTCAACTTCATGTACATTTGACGACCAGAGGTTTTGCTGTCACTGGATTATGGGGATGTAACTCCCACCACCTCTTACCTATTCTGGTAGTGTATTATAACCAGGTGATGTATTTGAACAAGAAATCAATTTTTGGAGTAAAATGTGTTTCTTTGATAAGATATACCCAATCATAATACAGACACACCCTCATGGCCTCCCTGCAGTTGTAATGAAACCTAATAGATCATGCACATATGCCCCATTGGTAACTGACATATGGACAGGATTTGGTGCCAATCCCTCTTCCAAAGGGAAAATCTTATTGACTCTTATTTAGGTGGGCAGACAACTTTTGTTGTTATAAGGAAGCTAGAGAGTACTGGATTTGCGAGGTTGTTGTCATACTCAAAGAATGCATTATCAAAGAAACCTGTTTTAAATTATATTTCAAGATTTGGATATTATTTGCTATACAGTTTTTACTATTTTTTGATACAGAAAATGGGTGGTGGTGGTGGTGGTTGTGCAGGTATATATTGTGAATCTTTGTATCTTTATTAGCATAAAGCAATTGAGATTATGGTATGGTCATGCATCCATTGTGCGATGTGCATTGC
This sequence comes from Potamilus streckersoni, assembly GCA_016746295.1. NCBI lineage: Eukaryota > Metazoa > Mollusca > Bivalvia > Unionida > Unionidae > Potamilus > Potamilus streckersoni. Next base: position 2,721,540 of record JAEAOA010001935.1, read on the forward strand.
CCATCATGCATTAGCCAACATTTTGGTTGTGCAGTTTCTCAGAGACAACCGGACAGATTTGCAGAGAAAATCCTGGCATGAGGGACTTTCAGTTTTGTACAAATAACACTAATCAAATACTTAAGACATTTTCTTTTTATTTAAAGAACATTCGATATATTACAAAAATATGCATTCCTGCATGTAATTTTTGTAAAGTAATGTGTTCCTTGTACATGTTCAATTTGTATAAATGATGTTAGATCTCTGACTTCAAGGTGAATAATTTAAGACAACAAAACAGACCTAAACATTTTCACTGATTTACATGTTTAAATAAAAATGAATCATGAAAAAAATTGTTTTTATCACAACATATTATTTTAATGATGACTAATGAACAACATAGCCATGCAAATACATAACACATGTACAGTAACACACACACATACACACACATTATGATGCCTGATATTCAACACATACACACACACACATACACACACCATATATTATGATGCCTGATATTCAACACACACACACCATATATTATGATGCCTGATATTCAACACACACACACCATATATTATGATGCCTGATATTCAACACACACACACACCATATATTATGATGCCTGATATTCAACATACATACACACACCATATATTATGATGCCTGATATTCAACACACACACACCATATATTATGATGCCTGATATTCAACACACACACACCATATATTATGATGCCTGATATTCAACACACACACACCATATATTATGATGCCTGATATTCAACACACACACACCATATATTATGATGCCTGATATTCAACACACACACACACCATATATTATGATGCCTGATATTCAACACACACACACCATATATTATGATGCCTGATATTCAACACACACACACACCATATATTATGATGCCTGATATTCAACATACACACATACACACACCATATATTATGATGCCTGATATTCAACACACACACACACACGCACACACTGTGATGCCTGATATTCAACACACACACACACTCATACACCATATATTATGATGCCTGATATTCATTTCCATCTAACATTTTTTATATCTCCTGTTATAATGATAATTGGATCCATTGATATTACTGCAGAAGCAATATATATATATATATATATATATATATATATATATATATATATATATATATATATATTTAGAATAGCATTGCAATATGTAATGACAAAGGTTTTTTCCCCAATAAACGTAAAACACTAATTTGAATGACTTGAGCTACATTTGGATTCCTTGAACATGACATCTGTCACTTTGAGTGATGCCATTGCATGCTATTGTATATGTGTTTGATTTAAAAAATGTAAATATGGGCTTAAGGAATGTCATTGTAGTACTACATTTGATAAAACAAGGACAAATATATTTGCAGGTTTTGAGCAAGCTGTCCATCTTGCAGACAAAGCTAAGCAGTGAAGTGGCAGAGTTTATAGAGATTGTATGGAGAGAGGCTCTGGATGAGGTGGAAAATCTGCTAACCATTCCACTCCATCTTGTCATCCAAGATAAGGTAATGCTGAATCATTGGTGTAGGGCATATGATACATTTTGATGTTTAATTTAATATTGAGATTTCCTCAAATGTTCATTTGTTGACAAAGATTTATTGAATAATGTTTGATTTAGTTATTGAAGACTTTCTCAGTGTTGATTTTCTTGACATCAGTTCTTTAGTAATTTGTTGTCAAGATTGGATATGTTTATGTGAAACTTATTTAATTGTTTAATATCACTAAGTTGAGAGAGTATATTACACTATTTGTTAATATATTCCTCTGTTTGTTCATTCATTATGTCCTCAGTATCTTGCACCATAGACTCGTGAAATTTGGATTATGTGCACGAATCTCAGCAAGAGTCATTCAACAATATAATGGGAAGTTTCCTGTTGTTCCATAGATTGGTAAAACTTATAACCATCCGCACACCCCTTGACCTTGTTAATGAAGGGTGGGGGATTACCACTCACCTCCACATGTGTTGAGAGATAAACATCAATTCCTTCCTCTAAGGATAGTGGAAAAAAGTGATTAGTTCCTTTCCTCCCTATTCCTTTAGATATGAGATGATGAACCATCAAACATAATTTTTTCTCCAGTAATGGAGACAAGGCAGGATAGTATTGTCATGAAAGAAAAGATAGGACAATGATCTATCAGTTTTGGTTGGCAAAGATGAAATTCCAGAAGAACTGCTTACAACAGGTCCACTTCCTCTTTTGGGTCACCATTTTGTTTACCACCTAGTGGTTGACAACGTGAAAGTGTGGACCTTTAACAAGATAGTAAATGAGGTTTACCATCTTTTTCCCCCAGATCAGTCCAAACCATCAAGATCTGTTCTCCAGTTTGAACCTTCTTGTAAATCCTCTCTCAGTGTTGGTGACCAAGTTTGCTTGGAAATTATCTCAAGGACAAAAGTCACCTTCAGTTACAGGGTCCATTTGCCTACTTTGACCCCTTGGACTCTGGTGATTTTTGAGAGGGAATTCCTGCAGGAACCTGGATTGATCTTTACATCAAGTCTTCTGGGCTTTGGAGCTCAAGCTTGTAAACTAGTTGCTGTATTCTCCTATGCAGATAAGGAGAAAGAGTTTCTGGCCAAATTAGAGAGATTGTTGGAGGCTGTTGCCATGTTGGTCTTTGCTGAGCTTCTCCACATCTGTAGAGATGTCATTTTGGAGACACCAATGGTTTTTGCTGGGGCACAGTAAAAGTCATTTAATTTACTGTGGTTTGCTGGGACACAGTAAAAGTCATTTAATATACTGTGGTTTGCTGGGACACAGTAAAAGAATTTACTGTGGTTTGCTGGGGCACAGTAAAAGTCATTTAATTTACTGTGGTTTGCTGGGACACAGTAAAAGTCATTTAATTTACTGTGGTTTGCTGGGACACAGTAAAAGTCATTTAATTTACTGTGGTTTGCTGGGGCACAGTAAAAGTCATTTAATTTACTGTGGTTTGCTGGGGCACCGTAAAAGTCATTTAAATTACTGTGGTTTGCTGGGGCACAGTAAAAGTCATTTAATTTACTGTGGTTTGCTGGGGCACAGTAAAAGTCATTTAATTTACTGTGGTTTGCTGGGGCACAGTAAAAGTCATTTAATTTACTGTGGTTTGCTGGGGCACAGTAAAAGTCATTTAATTTACTGTGGTTTGCTGGGACACAGTAAAAGTCATTTAATTTACTGTGGTTTGCTGGGACACAGTAAAAGTCATTTAATTTACTGTGGTTTGCTGGGGCACAGTAAAAGTCATTTAATTTACTGTGGTTTGCTGGGGCACAGTAAAAGTCATTTAATTTACTGTGGTTTGCTGGGGCACAGTGAAAGTCATTTAATTTACTGTGGTTTGCTGGGGCACAGTAAAAGTCATTTAATTTACTGTGGTTTGCTGGGGCACAGTAAAAGTCATTTAATTTACTGTGGTTTGCTGGGGCACAGTAAAAGTCATTTAATTTACTGTGGTTTGCTGGGGCACAGTAAAAGTCATTTAATTTGCTGTGGAGATTTTATTTTGGAGGACTAATCTTTATAGTTGACTTGTAAGACCGGGCACTAGCTGCAGTGTCATCTGCAAAGAAACACCACCTTTCCAAAAAATACCATGACTTCCCTAAAAAAAATTTTAAGCATGAATCTGAGCAAATCCATTGGACCAGTTTAAAACTTCTTTCTTTTTCATGATGAGCTGGCCAGAGAGACCAAAGAAGAAATCTACAAACTTTCCCCTACATTCATAAGGAGGGAGACACCTGTTTTTAGAGAGTCACACCCTCTTCTGCCAATTTCCCAACTTTACACAGTCCAAGTAGATGCCAGACTGCATCTTCTTTTAGAGGCTTGGTTGGACCTGACAGTCGATGCATGGGTCCTTTCCACAAAAAGGGATTGTTACCAGGATTATACAGCTTTCTGAAGGATCCTAGTTTGGTTCTACCAGTCCCACAGCTACTATCCTAATGGAAATAGGTGTACACCCTTCTAAGTTAGGGCTCAGTAGAGAGGGTGGCAGACATCAAAAGTCCTGAATTTTTATAGACATATATAAAATTAGTTCAACCTCTCCACAAAAAAAACCATCCAAAACTACATATTAATATAATTTGACCTGGAAAGGATCTGTGTAGATAGTGTATGCATAAATGTATGTTTTCAGGTTGACCAAGCGGAGGTTGCATTGTTGCATATGGGGAACATTCTATCCAACTATAGTGAGGCAGACAGTAACAAGATGGACAGTCTGATAGCAGATCTATACCAGGCTCTCCCACATAAAGATCAGTACAAAAAAGAAAAATTTACCATCAAGGAGGTCTCAGCCAAGAAAGACCTATGTCAGGTATAGTGGTACCTATTGGCTTAACAAAACTTACTATATACCTGCTAGAACATTTTGTCAAGCGAAAAAAAAAATTTTTCCCCTAGGCCCATGGACATAGTTGTGTTTTAAAAGAATATTTTCAGCAATCAAATGGGAAAAGTTAGAGAGACCTTTCTAGACACTACAGTGTATGCCCAGAGCCAGTATAAACAGTATAAACAGCAAACACTTGTGCTTAATGTTGATATTGAGTACTGCAATGGGAGGCTAATTTGCATAGGTAAAATACACAAAGTAAAACAACTTAATTTTTTTTGTTTGAAGTTTGGTAAATCAGAGATATATGTGCTAAAGAAACAATAGTTTTTACTGTTCTTTGTCTTGAATGATAATGTTTAGAGCAGCTTTATTAAAGATTTTTTTCTAGTTTGTGATCAGTTACATTATTTCTGTGAAGTCTGAAATGACTGTACAACATCTGATACTTGACAGTTTTTGTATTAGTGTGAAAGTGTGATTCAATTTTTTAAGGAAAAAAATTAAATGCAGGCAGTGATTCAGGAAAGGGTGAGTTAACAGTGAAGTGAGCAGAGCCAAGCAAACTAAAATTGTTGAGGTCCTGGTCGACAGACCTTATGAAGTGCAACAGCAATGGGAAGCATGTTATTCTTAATGCACATACTGCAAACACATACTGACATTTAGTCACCAAGCTTTCGAGCAATGCATGAAGATGTGAACACTAGTACCATCAAATAGGAAAAATGAGAGAGACCTTTCTAGACACTACTGCTGAGTTCCCACATTAATTCAGAAAACACACGCATCAACTTTAAACCCCACAGAATTGTTTAGAGTAGAAAAGACTGCATCTAATTAGAGACTGAGAATTGAATTGGCCATGGAGGGGGTGGGTAGAAATGACTTTTGAACTGGGGAGGGGACTTTCCAGCCACCAAATAGTTTGAAAAAATATCATTCTTGTTCAGATTTGTTGAAAGCAAACTATTTATTTCTGTTAATTTTTAAAAAAAATGATTTTGACGTAAAAGCAAACTATCTTGGTTTGAAACAAAAATATACATCACCCCATCAACTGTCTGAACTTAAAAGGTCCTGCATTAAGACTGAATGATGTATCCCACTGTCTAAGACATATTTTGGTGCAGTTATTTATTAAATGCCTTTGTGTGTTTGTGTGTATGATAATCACATGGTGTATGAAATGATTCAGTTGTCTATTTAATATCTTTGGTGTACTATGCTTCAGGGAAAACATGTTTAGTTTTTATTTAAATTTGAATTTCCAGTCAATTTCTGTAGGCTTATATTAGTAGATAACTTATTCTCAATGGTACACCATAATTTTTTTTGTGTCATTTACACTGATGAAAACCTCAACATTGTTTAAAAGGTATGCAGGTGTATTGCTATTAGAAATTCTTGAACATAGATTTGGGCTGGAATTATGTTAAAGCCTGAAAAATGAAAAAGTAAATGAATTTTTGGCTCTAACTCAACATGTAATTTGCTTCTTGAAAGATCTATAAAACCTATTGTTCAGCACAGTTACACATCATATATAATTTTCTCAAAATTGAGTTGATCAGTATTTATTTTTGCTTGCCCATGATGCCCATTGCTGACCTTGCTCATCTCTGTAGCTAGGCATTACTATGATGGCTGCTATCTAAGATTTTATCATATTATGTACAGACTAATAAACCAATATAATATTAGACATACCATCACTAGCTACAGAGCTGGACATAAAACAATTTTAATGGAAAAAAAAGTAGGATATTTAATAGGCAAGACATGATATTCCTACTTTTCACATTCCTCCATGCATATAATTACTGTGTGCTTCATTGGTAAATATACATCTTGTACTCCTTGAGGAGCATCTCATTTGAACATTATGAGAGTACAGTAAAGACACAACACCATACCATATACATTATGAGAGTACAGTAAAGACACAACACCATACCATATACATTATGAGAGTACAGTAAATACACAACACCATACCATATACATTATGAGAGTACAGTAAATACACAACACCATACCATATACATTATGAGAGTACAGTAAATACACAACACCATACCATACACATTAGGAGAGTATAGTAAATACACAACACCATACCATATACATTAGGAGAGTACAGTAAATACATAACACCATACCATCATATACATTAGGAGAGTACAGTAAATACACAACACCATACCATATACATTAGGAGAGTATAGTAAATACACAACACCATACCATATACATTAGGAGAGTATAGTAAATACACAACACCATACCATATACATTAGGAGAGTACAGTAAATACATAACAGCATACCATATACATTAGGAGAGTACAGTAAATACACAACACCATACCATATACATTAGGAGAGTATAGTAAATACACAACACCATACCATATACATTAGAAGAGTACAGTAAATACACAACACCATACCATCATATACATTAGGAGAGTATAGTAAATACACAACACCATACCATATACATTAGGAGAGTACAGTAAATACACAACACCATACCATATACATTAGGAGAGTACAGTAAATACACAACACCATACCATATACATTAGGAGAGTACAGTAAATACACAACACCATACCATATACATTAGGAGAGTATAGTAAATACACAACACCATACCATATACATTAGGAGAGTACAGTAAATACACAACACCATACCATATACATTAGGAGAGTATAGTAAATACACAACACCATACCATATACATTAGGAGAGTACAGTAAATACACAACACCATACCATATACATTAGGAGAGTACAGTAAATACACAACACCATACCATATACATTAGGAGAGTACAGTAAATACACAACACCATACCATATACATTAGGAGAGTATAGTAAATACACAACACCATACCATATACATTAGGAGAGTACAGTAAATACACAACACCATACCATATGCATTAGGAGAGTATAGTAAATACACAACATCATATCATATACATTACGAGAGTATAGTAAATACACAACACCATACCATATATATTACTTCCTATTTTTAGCATGCCCTAATAACTCATGAACCTACTGATAATGTGGGGCAAGTGTGGATACCATTTTAAAAAAATAAAACAGTCCCCAAAATTGGTCCCAATTTGTTGAATATAAATAAAATTACAATCAAAATTGGTGTTAAGGAAACCCAGATACACAATATACTGCTTATTTTATTGTCAAAAACAGTAGTAGTGTTTCTGAATTTTGATCAACATCATGAATTTTGCAATTTTTAATAAGAAATCATGTAGTTTCTGAAATTATATTTATTATCTAGAGTGTTTTTCATGTTTCTTGTTTATCTTTTAGTTTGGTTTCATTGTAATAATAAGTGAACTATAGAAAAGCAAGTTCCAAAGTTTATGAATTGGCACTCGGAGATTTGCTTCACATCATCAATACAGTACTAACAGATTATTTAGGAAAAAATTCAGTTTTGACTTTAATGGACTTAAGATAAGCTAGGCTAAGATGAGACAAGATAAGATAAGATAATTATTTCAGACTACATAATCCATACATCTAAATTAAAATAGGTATGAAGTAAAAATATTGTAAACATAAAAGATCACAGATACATTATGTATAAGCGTACAGACACATCTACAGCAATCGACTGTGCCCTGCATTGTTAAGAATGAAATTATGTAGCACATTTAAAGAGTAATTTGTTCCATTTGCTAGTAACATGATAATTTATGTGAATGTCATAGTTCCACAGAGATTTCAATATATAGTTCCTACTATTAGATATTCTTGCATTCATTGAGTATACATACTTTCTCATTACTTCATCAAAACTGAATACAATATAAATACAAACCTTTTGGAGGCACTGTCCCATCTAGGAAGACTTAATTGAAATTGAAGTCTATTATTACAACCAATAACTAGTTTTCTTTTCACACATTCACTAAAGTTTGTCAACAAAGGAGCACCATACATTGTGCAGCAATAAGATTTGAATAATCTTAAAATTATAATACAGCAATATGGAAAATATCTAGCATAGTAGTCCGATTCAAGAAATGAAACTTTAGAAGATGATAATGAAAAACTTTATTTTGGAGCATAAGAATATAAAAGACAATACCTTTGACAAATTGTACATAACAACAGTAAAGAACAGTTTCCAAATGTGTTTGAACTAGCTAGCTATGTATATGCCTCTTTGGCAAGGGCATCTCAATACAGAACAAGGATCATACACAGGTATGGAACAGATTTTAAACTAAGAAAAAAAACTGAGATATCAAGTGGGTTCTTTTAGTGGTTAAAAAACTTGTATTAGTTTCAGATTGAAATTACTAAAATAACTCTAATACAAATTTATTATCTGCCAACATTAATGTGGCCAAATTCTTTTATCATTTTGTAAAATTTTGAAATAAAAAGGCAAAAGATTAATTCTAAATTCTATTCAGTGGGAAGTTTTTGAAGTCTTTGCTCACAGCATACAGCCTAAATGTAATAATAATTTAGTATTAAACACGTTCCTTTCTTCCAGGAATTTCCAATCTTTGAAAATAAAGGAAGAATTAATCTTTTATTGCATAATTATATTGCTGATTTCTGTCCTAGCTACTAAGGGACATAATCAGTGTGAGAGAAGCTACAGACTGGTCACAAGAGGTCACTACTGTAGCTAAATACCGAGCTCTTGGATGCCACATTTCATGCCTGGAAACTTCATCAGAAAAGTACAAAAAGGTTGAAGATCTTGTGAAAGCTACAGCAAAAGGGTAATTTACTTGGATTTCATTTATTCTCATTGGTTTCAACTTTTGTGGATTTGCCCCCAAAAATAATATTTTTGTGAATACTTAAAATATTGGTACAGGAAATGTTGTACTGTTGTTTCTTTAGATGGATCATTGTTAGTTGCAACTAGAAATCACTGAAAGTTGGTACCCCATGAAAACTAGTAGCCTCGATACTCAGTTGGTACACTGTACAGAACTCTCGCATTATATGCTCTTCAAGGGAGCCATATAGAATACCACCTTAGAGTAAGTCCATGGTATCATGGCATACATATATTTGTACTACTACAAAATGACATAGCATCTGTGATGATACTTGTTGTATAACACGAATTTTGTTATAATGTTATAATTGTGTTATAATGGATGGCCTTATAGTGAGGGAATGCTGTACTTTCATAGATAACGATAGATTTTCTATTTTAGTCAAAATTTTCAAGCAAAACTCATGTTTAACAGGAACATAAGGAAACAGCATAAATTTAATATGACTCTACATGGAGCAAGATCATCTATCAGTTTCATCAAATACATTACCCAATGATAATGCCTCAAGAGTACTACCACTTCCCTGCAAATCCAGCCAGCTAGTGCAAAATTTGTTTGCTATGGGAGCTAAATGTTGTATTGTCACATGTGTGGCAGTCAGACAGAATGATCTCCTCTTGAAATAGGGGTAGGCATCAAAACCTCTGTGTACCCCCAGATACTACTAATATTTGTGCCAAGTAGCACACTTTTTTTGTGAGAGGCCTTGCAGACCAAATCAAGAGTTTTGGGTATCCAACTATAGGGCAGGTTTCATACCTCAGGGAAGTATGCTTCATCTATAATTCAAAATATTTCTTGCCCTTTTTGACCCGAGATAAATTTTTTCCATCTATTGTTGAATTACAACTCTGTTTTAAATATATAGGTGTCCTTTTGTAGTTAACTGCACAGTTCACTGGTATGTGCATTTAGAACTGTGCACTCAACTTGAATTTAGTTGTGCAGGTAATTTTTTGTTTATACAAAATAAAAAGTTGTTTCACATGGTCCACCTCAGTAATTTGAAACAGCACTGCACATGTATTTGTATAAATTCTGCTTATGTTCAGACACATACAGGTAAATTTTCTATAAATATTGTTTAAAAATGTGTGGATTTCCATTTAAATGGAAATGTAGGTCTTTATCTAAATTGCAGATTGTGTTATTGGTGTTTCCAAATACATGCTAAATTTTTAGCTCAAGTTTGCTTCTAAAAAGTTTTCCATGGATAGTTTATAGTCTTAGCATCCACTTCATAGTTATAAGGTGATGCTTCAATGATTTTACTTGTATAGACCATTGTTTGGGCCTTTGCTTTACAGGTATTACTACTTCCACTTGTAATTTTGGACAATATAGTTGTGTAGCTCAGAACGGGCCACGAAATGAGTTCATAAAGCAGGATGTGTGGCCAATTACACCTTTATAAATATTGTCTGCTCAATTTCTATTTACATAGGCAAAAATATGGACAGGTCTATATGCAAATAGTATAAATGACCGATGATAACCATTATACACTTTGAGCAGGTATGGGTTTCAAGTCAGAGAATACATTTCAAATATGTATTCAATGAATGTAGATTTGGTGGACTTCAATCTATTTGCACACAATATAAACAGAAACAGAAAGAGAAGAAACACACTATCAAAGATGAGGATGCCATTAGCATCACTATTGATGACACCTTGGTTAATAATTTCCTGTGGGATAAATATCTCAAATTGGGGGCTCACCAGCCAATATGTGAATAAGGACATCCCATTGGTGACAGCCCTAGCTCCAACCTTGCCAACTCAGCAGTTCTTGTTGAGATGATGAATTATTTTCACAAATTCCATCATCCTTACTGAACCCAAATTCAATCCTCCTTACTGGACCCAAATTCCATCCTCCTTACTGGACCCAAATTCCATCCTCCTTACTGGACCCAAATTACATCCTCCTTACCCAAATTCCATCCTCCTTACTGGACCCAAATTCCATCATCCTTACTGGACCCAAATTCCATTCTCCTTACTGGACCCAAATTCCATCCTCCTTACTGGACCCAAATTCCATCATCCTTACTGGACCCAAATTCCATCCTCCTTACTGGACCCAAATTCCATCCTCCTTAATGGACCCAAATTCCATCATCCTTACTGGACCCAAATTCCATCATCCTTACTGGACCCAAATTTCATCATCCTTACTGGACCCAAATTCTATCCTCTTTACTGGACCCAAATTCCATCATCCTTACTGGACCCAAATTCCATCATCCTTACTGGACCTCATGATGACAACAGAATTATGTCCATCTACTGTTTCATCAACAGCCTGGTCTGTTGACATCTGTGGAACTCTGAACACAGGAATGAAAAAAATCTGAAAAATATTTCACCAGAAATTTTTAGTTTTTCACTCTTAAGTGTATAATAAAGAGAATGCTTTAAGAAATTCAGTAACTTTTGAAATTGATCTTGAATGACATTATTATTTATTATTTATTGTGTGCAGTGCATGCTCAGCCATTTAACAGCAACTGGAGGTCCAGAGAACTTGTGCTATCCTGTCAATAACATTAACTCAGACTAATAATGGAATGAAGAATTGCTCCATTTTGGACAATAGCTAAACATGTAATCAATGGAGCAATCACTTAAATGTTCAAGATCAAAGCTTCTGGTTTTTAATACAAAGACTGTAGAGTTATTCAGCAATTGTGAGATCTCTTTCCACCACTGTTGTCAGAATTACGGGATAGTTCATTTGCATCTTAGTATCTTAATAACAGAAACATTTTATGTCAGTATACACATCTGGCATGTATTCTGTATAAGAGATTTCTTGGTGTTGCAGCTTACAAATCAGATGTGTTATCTGTAATAGAAAAATTTCGTGTTTCAGCATCACATCAGACATGTTTTCTGTATCAGAAATATTTTGTGTATTTCAGCATACACATCAGACCCATATTTTATATTAAAATTGTTTTGTGCATTTCAGCACACACATCAGACATGCATTCTGTATTAGAAATGTTTTATGTGTGTTCAGCATACACATCAGACATGTATTCTGTATTAGAAATGTTTTAGGTGTTTCAGCACACACATCAGACATGTATTCTGTATTAGAAATGTTTTATGTATTTCAGCATACACATAGATATGTATTCTGTATTAGAAATGTTTTATGTGTTTCAGCATACACATAGAGATGTATTCTGTATTAGAAATGTTTTATGTGTTTCAGCACACACATCAGACATGTATTCTGTATTAGAAATGTTTTATGTGTTTCAGCATACACATCAGACATGTATTCTCTATTAGAAGGACGCAAGAAGAGATCAACTTCGAACCAAAAAATACCCAAACATTGATGCACTCATCTGCTGCTCACAACTTCCTGGGAATTCTGTCCAGGTTAGTGGTTAAATGGAATGGAAGTGCAAGATTTAAGTATAGAGGAAGCTGATAGGGATTAATATAAGGAAGAGAAAATAAAACTAAATGTGCTATTATAATAAGTCCCTGGTGCAAATCATAATCCCTGCATGTTCAAATTTCTATTATTTTGATAAACATGGGAAAAATTATCTTTCTCATGCACTACAAAACTATTTTCATTATCAGACATCATGCAAATAAATGCATGCAGCATTTCGAACAGACGAGGGCCAAGTGGTTTAAAGCACTTGCCTTTAATGATCACTGCCATCTCATCTTTGTCCATGTGGGTTAGAGTCTGGCTCAGCCATTGTCAGTGTGTGAGAAAGTTTGCCTGATGGTCAGTGTGTCTTTCCAGGATTTACCTGGGTTTTACCTCCACCAGTTCTACTGGCTGCCATTTACTATCTTGTGCTGAGAAATGGTGTTAAACCCAAAGCAAGAAAAACAACATTTTAATGGGTGGTGTAAAGAAAATATCTGTGGTTGTCATCAACATTAACTGATAATGGAAGTTTAAAAAATCTTTCAGAACATCTGATGGCTTTGTTTTTTCTCTGCATGTTAGGAGTTGGTGGGAAAAAAATTAATTTAACAACAGCTTTTGATGAAGAGAAAGAATAATTAAGATTTGTTAAATTGTTGTTACAATCTTTATAACTTATTCCATGACCTAGACAGAATTAAATAGGGGATGATGTTTATTTTCACTTATTAATCTTTAGAAGCTGCTCTTATTATCTTTTATAGTGTGAGTATATATGTTGGGAAAAAAATGGAACATCAGGTACTTTTTTCTATCATTTCATTTTAAATTTATAAAAGTCCTTACCAAAGTGAAACATGAATATACATGAGCCATATTTCATTCATTTTCTCAAGTGTAATGATTCTCGACTCTTATTAAGTCCTCATTAAAGTGGTTTGAGTCTTGAGTTACTAAAAACAGATATGTCCATAGCATATTATTGTGGACAAGAACTTAAGTACTTCAATGGATATCTGAGGCTGCAGTGTTGACCAAGATGCACAAACATGTTCAAAGTTTACAATAACTAAAACAATGCCATTTGACTGAAACAATTTTGAAACTCAACTTTTCCCACATTTACCTAGTAGACTTACTGAATAGGCGAAAGCTGTTGTAATGTACAAGCTGTACCTCATACAGCCTGCAATTGCTTCATTTTCTGTTTTACCTTATACTAGGATTGGATTCATGCAAGACATATCTTTGTTGAATATGTCTGAAATTTTCAGTAAAATGCTTGGTTGGTTATAGCATGTTTCATCGATAGCACGGTCTGGTACTGTGGACCCCAACCACCATGTTATAGCTGAGTCATTCTGTATGTCCTTTACCTCCTACCTTGATAGGATTCAGTTTGTAAGACATATCTTTCTTGAATGTATCTGACAGTTTAGTAAAATGTTCAAGGCTTGAAGTATAGTGCTTCCTTCAGATATATATGTGTATATGATAAAAAAAATCAATAATGGAACTGGAAGCTACTGTCTGGACATGTGTATTAGATACTTTCCTAGAATCAACAATAACACAGAAACCATATAGTGACTTACAAACTTGAAATAGTATTTGTTTAAAATAAAATGTTAATAATCAAAGGTTCTGTTAAGAAACATTCTACTTAAAGGTAAATACTGTAGTTATATCATCATTATCAGTAAATCAACCAGATATTTAATGTTGTATAATGTATGCTATAAACATTTCTTGTCAACTTCTTTTTTCCTAATGATGCAACAATTTAATGTGAAAATGATAGACACATACTTTTAAAAAAAGAATAAACAAAAAAATAATGCTTACTGATCTTCTTAAACAGCAATAAAATTCACGTTTATATACACATTGATTGTTTTTGGAAGCCATAAAATCCATGTTTATGTAAACATCGACTGATTTTGTAAGCCATAAAATCCACATGTTTATGTACACATTGACTGATTTTGAAGCCATAAAATCCACATTTTTATGTACACATTGACTGATTTTGAAGCCATAAAATCCACGTTTATGTACACATTGACTGATTTTGGAAGCCATAAAATCCACATGTTTATGTACACATGACTGATTTTGGAAGCCGTAAACAGTTCAGTTCTTGGTATATTTTATGTCAGGAACAAAAATTCCCAATAGGTGAAGATTGGCCAAAGAGTACTGTCATTACATGTGTACTAAAAGTATACAGCAGGAAATACATTCAAACTTAACTATGTACTGGCATGACATGGTGTGCCATTTGTGGTACTCCTTTTTGTGTAAGCTCAGTGTATAACCACTTCAGAAATGAAAGTTGTTTTGCTCAAATTTCAGCTAGAAAAGCTGCTCCACCTATTAAATTTTCTTGATGGTTCTTACATTTTTCAAAGAGCTTAAGTTTTTACTCAATTTTGCATTTCAGATTGGTGAGTGCATAAAGAGGGTGCATTTCTCTTCAGTAATTTTGTCTAATATAAGTATTTTGTCCAATGTTTAAAAAATGAATCATGACAGTATCAGATTTGATGTGTGCATTCATTTAAGTGACAAATGTTAAAATCAGGACCTCTTACAATGATTTAGATTTTAGTTCATGACATGCCCTTATACATAGCATAATTCTTATCCTGTGACATGGCCTTATACATAGCATAATTCTTATCCTGTGACATGGCCTTATACATAGCATAATTCTTATGACATCGCCTTATACATAGCATAATTCTTATCCTGTGACATGGCCTTATTCATAGCATACTTCTTATCCTGTGACATGGCCTTATACATAGCATAATTCTTATCCTGTGACATAGCCTTATACATAGCATAATTCTTATCCTGTGACATGGCTTTATACTTAGCATAATTCTTATGACATAGCCTTATACATAGCATAATTCTTATACTGTGACATGGCCTTATACATAGTATAATTCTTATGACATAGCCTTATACATAGCATAATTCTTATTCTGTGACATAGCCTTATACATAGCATAATTCTTATCCTGTGACATGGCCTTATACATAGCATAATTCTTATGACATCACCTTATACATAGCATAATTCTTATCTTGTGACATGGCCTTATACATAGCATAATTCTTATCCTGTGACATGGCCTTATACATAGCATAATTCTTATCCTGTGACATAGCCTTATACATAGCATAATTCTTATGACATAGCCTTATACATAGCATAATTCTTATGACATCGCCTTATACATAGCATAATTCTTATCCTGTGACATAGCCTTATACATAGCATAATTCTCATGACATAGCCTTATACATAGCATTATTCTTATCCTGTGACATGGCCTTATACATAGCATAATTCTTATGACATCGCCTTATACATAGCATAATTCTTATGACATCGCCTTATACATAGCATAATTCTTATGACATAGCCTTATACATAGCATAATTCTTATGACATCGCCTTATACATAGCATAATTCTTATCCTGTGACATCGCCTTATACATAGCATAATTCTTATCCTGTGAGATCGCCTTATACATAGCATAATTCTTATCCTGTGAGATCGCCTTATACATAGCATAATTCTTATCCTGTGACATCGCCTTATACATAGCATAATTCTCATGACATAGCCTTATACATAGCATAATTCTTATGACATCGCCTTATACATAGCATAATTCTTATGACATCGCCTTATACATAGCATAATTCTTATCCTGTGACATCGCCTTATACATAGCATAATTCTCATGACATAGCCTTATACATAGCATAATTCTTATGACATCGCCTTATACATAGCATAATTCTCATGACATAGCCTTATACATAGCATAATTCTTATGACATCGCCTTATACATAGCATAATTCTTATGACATCGCCTTATACATAGCATAATTCTCATGACATGGCCTTATGCATAGCATAATTCTTATCCTGTGACATCGCCTTATACATAGCATAATTCTCATGACATGGCCTTATACATAGCATAATTCTCATGACATAGCCTTATACATAGCATAATTCTCATGACATCGCCTTATACATAGCATAATTCTCATGACATAGCCTTATACATAGCATAATTCTCATGACATAGCCTTATACATAGCATAATTCTCATGACATAGTCTTATACATAGCATAATTCTCATGACATCGCCTTATACATAGCATAATTCTCATGACATAGCCTTATACATAGCATAATTCTCATGACATAGCCTTATACATAGCATAATTCTCATGACATAGCCTTATACATAGCATAATTCTCATGACATGGCCTTATACATAGCATAATTCTCATGACATAGCCTTATACATAGCATAATTCTCATTTTTTTAGGGGGCTTCTGTTGCCCAAGACAGTGGTGGATAAGTTTGGTGTAAACCGAACAGATGCAGGAAATCTTGGATGTGGAATTTACTTCTCTGATGCAGCAAGGTGAGTCAAACAATGTGAAGATGATATGAAAAATACCAAATTTGCCCATCATTTTGAAAAATAGACATTGGGCAAGTAATGAGGATTTATTAGCAATCAGAATAAGACAATTTGAAAATGATATGGCACCAAATTTGCCCATCATTTTGAAAAATAGACATTGGGTAAGTAATGAGGATTTATTAGCAATCAGAATAAGACAATTTGAAAATGATATAGCACCAAATTTGCCCAACATTTTGAAAAGTAGACACAGAGCAAATAATGATGACTTATTCGCAGTCAGAAAATGAGAACAGTAAAACATTGTGGCAGATGTACATATAAATAGTTCACATATGATTGTTTATGTGTCTGTTGATTTGTACACATAAATAATTTATTTGTGTGGAAGGATGTTCAAATAAAACATACTTGGGACTTGGGGAAGTCACCAAACATTGCAATTTAGAAATCTGGATTGTTTTCATATGAACTCTTTGAATCACAATTCCATTCCATATGGTGTTAAATTTCTACCTTCCCTGGTTCAATGAGTGTTCAAATTGAAGAATGCAGAGAGAGAGGGAAAGGATAGAAATGTAGCTAATGAGTTGGATGTAGATGAATCGATAGGTAAATGAAGATGCATGCTGAAAATATTTAAAACACCTAATCTTATCTTTTTCTGATTAATTTTGTTACTGATATTGTTTTTGATCTTTTTATGATTCAATAACCTTATCTAGCTGTAGCTTTGGTCTTCATTTTAGGCCATCTAAAAAATATCAAATGATACAAAGCAAGTCAAAAGGTGACTGAATTTGATTTGTACATAGTATGTGAGATCATCAATGTATAGTAAAACATAACATGTGAAATTATCAATGTAGAACATAAGATTTGAACATGTGATCATCATTGTAACATAGCATCTGTGGTTATCAATGTTCAACAGTGGTGCTTAACTTGCTTGGGCAGTGATCCAGATTAGGTTTTCAATGTTTGCCTCACCACCCATCAAAAATTGCTTGGGTAAGAAGTTTCAAATTATTAAGGTTGATCTCTGTGACCTGCAAAACAGCATTTTAGTGCCATCTGTGCATACAGAACAGATCCTCACAACACTACCTATGTGGCCTGTAGTGACTCAGCACATTGATCTGTTTTGTAGCAGTAGTGGATATACCAGTAACATAGTCCCATTGTAGTATTGACTGTGTTTATAATTTCTTGGGATGTACAATATCAGAATTTCACACCCAACACCTAGCAGATATAGACCACACCAGATTTGTATGACTGGGTATGGTGATCTAGTTTCCCTTTGACCTTGTTCTGGCTTTAAGACCTTGATAACAAATGATGTGGCGGTACAATAAGAAAGAAAAACTCTCTTGAAAATAACACCCTCTTCTGATCATGTTGCTGATATATTGCATTGCTTAGATAAGCAGCTTGAGGACCAGGTCTTTTATTTCACATCCACAACTCCCAACCAAATTTTGATCCAGTTTTCTACATACTTGTTTTTCATACTGAAGTCCCAGCTGTTGTTAGAGATATTGCAAATCTGGGAATGTCATGGGTTCTAGTGGTTGAAACAGACACCTTTCAGGTCACTGTGTGGAGCCTCTGAGACACAACTCTTGTACAAAACTGGCTTCAGGACATTCTAGTCAGGGCAGGCATAATTAGTGAGATACATGCCTTGTCATTTGATCAGACTATGTGGAGTCACACCTTGATTGTGTTCATTGCCAAGAACAAACTCCCACAGAATCAGTCCTTTGTCTTGATAGCTGCCTTCTTTGGACCCTTTATTAAGAAGGAAGTGATGAGATTTCCCCTCAGGCTCTGTCATCCTTGATGTATTGATTATCTGCCCAGTGTACAAGAAACTAACTCAAAAACGAAATGAAGTTCTTATGCAATTTGGTACATGAGATTAGGGCATCCACTCACTAACTGGCATAAAACCGCTCCAGTGCCCTAGTAGTTAGAACATCCGCCATGGATGTGGGAGTTCGTGGGTTTGATTTCCGGTCGAGTCATACCAAAGACTTATAAAAATGAAACTAACAGCTGCCTCGCATGACACTCAGCATTAAGACGGCAGAGTTAGCACTGGTCAGCCAGGTATCAGGATAATGTGACTGGGTGGGACATCATGCTACATGTCTGCGGCATAATGCCCCAGTGCTAGACCACACTATAAACTACCACATTGCAGACATCATAGGGATATGACTGAAAATTTGTTAAAGCTATGTTAAAAATCATAATCACATCACATCACTAACTGGCATCATCCAAGCAATGGGTTGGAGGTCAGAAATTACATTCTCTAGCTTTTACCTCAGATGCATTCCCAAAAATGTCTCAATTTGACCAGGTGGTACGTATATCAGCATTGCAGTGGTTAACCCTCTCAGGTTGATCTCAGGTAATAATATTGGTCACTCTACTTTTGCAGATTTGTGAGAGTGTAAATGTTTTATTCAAACTGTTTCATGTATAAACCATGTGCTAGCTCTAGCCTATAGCTCTTGACTTGAAACTGCTTCATGTAGCTTAGGTCAGGGCCAGCTTGTGGGTAAAGGTCTGTAACTCCCTTTTCTCTTAGCATCTTATCATTGAGTAACATATTTGAAGAAGAAACTGATTTATAGAGTTAAGTTTCTTTTATTGATAATATTTACCTAATCATCATATGGATGAACCTTCTCTCCATGGAAGAGATTGCACATTTGCTTCAGTGGTATCTGTTGATTGCTGGAATTTTGTGGGAATACAGTGGGAATTAGTGGGAATCAGATTTGAACTTTTAAAATGTCATTTTTGCAATTGGTGAAAGATAAGTCCCAAACTCAAGTTTTTTATGATTTTCAGGTCTGAAATGGAAATGACTGATAATTTAGAGTTCCCATAGCTAAGTCTTTCTTTGTGCATGTTAGAAAAGACTTGGTGTTTAGTCAGATGAATAAAATAATTTTATAATAGAAGTTTGGCTATCTCATAGAAAGAAATGTAGGTATGAAAATGTAGAGATACAAGGTTGGTCTAATTGAACAATAAAAATAAATCAGCTTGTACAGTGCTTGAATTTCTCAAAAATTTAAAATAGAAATTTTTTGTGCAATATATCTTAGATGGCTTTCTGTCATGGCCTAAGCATGCTTCATATACACAGGAATTATACAAAAATATCTCATATAGAAATTAGACAAAAATATCTTATAATTTGATTGAAATTGGTTATCTAACCCTTAACTCTCACAATAATATTAAAATACAAAGTTTTGAAAAGTGTCTGTAATTTTTTTATACAGACTTGTGTCATAATTCTGACCTACTTTTTAAAATATCATGTGATAATGCTGTTGATCTAACTTGTCAAATATTCAAAATATTAACAATGTACATATAGTTTACAAATCTATTTTATTCTATATTTTTAATGTGTGTAGTTGAGTGGATTGAAAACATGAGATTAATTTTTAATGACTGGTTAAATGGATCAACAGCATGAGATCTTTTTATGACTTGTTGAGTGGATTAAAAACATGAGATTAATTTTATACATGATGTAAATGTTTATTTAATAATGTTTATTGATACTGTTGTCCTCTTGCAGTACATGTGTGAAATATTCCTCACCTGGAAAGGTATGTGGCACCCGGTTCCTGCTAGTTTGTGATGTTGCCCTTGGAAATGTCCATGAAATGAGACACGCTGATCACTCTGTCACAGCTCCACCAGATGAATTTGACAGTCTGCATGGTGTGAAAAGTACTCCAGAAGCATACAGTCAGTTTGAGGTTTGTTAGTGACAAACAAGTATGATAACTTGTATTAGAAAGTTTGGATGTGGATATACTTTACATTGTTCTTTTAAATGCAACATTTTCAAAATTTGTACTACATGGCTCTCATGTTGATATTGCTATCATAATTATGAATTGAGTGTAAAAACCTGGATTGCCTTTGTTAAATTCACAACTCAAACCAACCTTCACTGCACACCTGTCCAACTATTACACATTTTAGAGTGTTGTGTTTGTGTTGTTTATAATTTTTAACGTAGCTTTAACAATTTTTTATAGTCATATCGCTATGATGTCTGCACTGTGGCAGTTTAAAGTGATGTCTAGCACTGGGGCATCATGCCGCAGACATGTAGCATGATGTCCCACCCACTCACATTATCCTGACACAAGGCTGACTAGTCCTAACACTAACCTCTTAATGCTGAAATAGTCTCCATACATAGGTTAATTTCTGATGTGGGGATTTTTATTTAAGCCATCATTACTGATTTCTTATTTAAAATTGATGTAAGAAGTGTTAAATTTAATCTTTTTATCTTCATAATGATGTGACCTGGCATTTAATCTTTGCTTTCAGGACAATGAATATGCTGTTTTCAGTCCAGAACAACAGTGCATCAGGTATGTAGTGGAGTTTTCAATGACAGGGGATACAATTACACCATTTCCACAGGATTTGATAGCATCAACAGTTGAATCTCCTGCTGCTGATCTTTCACAAGGAATGTCAAATATAGGTAACTTAATTTTATTTTATGTTAATAATTTCCACACAATTTCTGTTAAAGTATTTTGAGGAAAAATGTTTGAAAAGTTTATTGCAAGCAAGGTTTTATCATGAAAATGAGACTGTGTGTACAAGAAGATTAACTGAGCTGCATCGTTTATTATTGGAAATCTTCATCTCAGTGATAAGTTACATGTTCTGTTGTTTTTGGTAGATGGATGCTGGAACAAAATTATTAATTTAAATTAGATATCCTGATGGATATAGGACAAGGAAGAATATGGTATAATTTGGGGATCTTGATTTATCTTTATATTAATGATGTATGGTGCAATTTAGTATGTGTGGTGAACACTGTTATACAGGTGTGTGAGGTTTAAGTTTAAGAATTGAATTAGATAAGTAATAGACTTAAATAGAAAAATAAACAGGAAAACAATTAAAAATAAAGGTGACAACTTTTCACTATAGAAGTGATATTTTAAAGTAAAGAAATAAAGAAAATAAAAATCTTTCACAAGACAATAATAAAAATGAAAATGTTCACAAGACATATAGCATATTACAGTGTAATAATCAAACTCTAAATCTTTCACAAGACAAGTAACATATTAATATATAAAAATAAAAATGAAAATGTTTCATAAAAATAGCATATTAAAGTATGAAAATTAAAAGACAAGTAGCATATTAAAGTGTAAAAATAAAAATTAAAATGTTTCACTAGATAAGTAACATGAAAGTGTAATAATCAAAATGTTTCAGAAGACAAGTAGCATATTAAAAGTGTAATAATCAAACTCAAAATGGTATCATATTCAGGTAGCACATTAAAGTATAAAAGTAAAAATTAAAACTTTTCCCAAAATAAGTGGCATAAGGTATAAAGTATGTGTTCTTAGCTAATAATGTGATACCAGGGAAATATGCAAAGGAAAGAAATTATAATATATATCAATGGCAGATTCAGGTAGAATTTAGTAAAATCCTTGTAACAAAAAAATCTGGGATCTGCCCCTGGCAATTTTAAAACAGATCAAACCAAAACCTCATTATCAAATGCATATAAAAATTTTGATTTTCCCATTATTGACATTTTGAAAATAAAATATTAATGTTTTTGTTTCTTCTGTATTTTTAAGATCTCACTGATTTGAAGAACATACAAGACCCATTATCTAAGGTCAAGGCTGGACTGCAGGGAACTGGCAAAGAATCTGTCCCACTGAAAAGTGTCCATGTCCGAGCCAAAATGCTGGACCTTGTGGCCCATGTGAGTGCATTTAGTTTGATTGATTTTGATTGACTAATTATATTGATTTTGATTAACTCATTGATTTGATTGATTTTGATTGACTCGTTGATTAGTAAACATTAAATGACTCATAAGCATATGAAAATCTATTTAGTACCATTGCAATGGCAGTAAATTACTTTGCCAAGATACACAACAGTTGACCTGGATGTGTCTTGGCAGAATTCAGACTTGCAAGCCACTGGTTGTGGCTCTGCCATACAAATCATCAAGCCAGCTTGACTTTTCAACATGCAGTTTGAAGAAAAGCTGGCAGGGAACTTATGATATTGTGCATGTACATTTGGATCTATTTATAGTAAATTTTAATTTAGAAAATTTATAACATTTTTCTGTTGTGATTTTATTGTTTTATATAATTTTTGAATTTATTCTCACTGAAAACAAGTTGTTGAGGTTTACTGGAACCAACCAATCACATATCCAGTTTCTGTGTTCTCCATTCCTTGTACTTTATGTTGGAAGCCACATTATGACAAAGTGTGTACTGTGTAGCATTTTCATGGCCCAGTCTTTAAGATCAAGATTAAAGGTCAAGGTCATGAACTTTAATGTCTAATCAATAAGGTAATGGCCTAAAATGTCACGCAAATTTATATCATGAAAACTCGATCATGGAAGTTGACCTGGTCTGGCCTGGGCAGGATTCAAACTTGCAACCCACTAATTGCGAGTTCTGCATACCACTTATGGAGTCCTTCCATTAAGGTCACAGTACAGGAGCACTTATTTATGGTGCGAAGGCTGTAGCTTATGCCATTTGAGACTGATATGCAAATTGCATACTTTTTCTTCATGATTCAAGGATGTGCCACATATCACTCTTACAATTTCATCAATAATGTCAAGTTCATATGCATGTGGAGATATGCTGTAAGCTCCTGTTTAATTACTCTTCTTGATTTACATTAATTTCTATAAACAATTCATTTTTTGGTATTTGGGATTCATTAACAATAGGTTCCACTAATTGGTTGATGCACAGGATAGATAATTCAATTTCCTAGACTTGTATGTATCGAAAGAGTAAATAACCACTTAAATAACTTTAGCTTGCCCCAAAAAGTAGCCATTATGCTCAGATTTGACTTTATTTTTGCAAGACAGAAAGTTTTCATTTATCACATTATACATTGTTAACAGGTGGTTGTACTACAGTATTACCATAACTGCAGTAACACTCCTATTGAAGCCAAGTATGTGTTTCCTCTGGACGACTCAGCAGCTGTCTGTGGCTTTGAAGCTTTCATCAGTGGAAAGCACATTGTAGGTAAGGGTATATTAGTGTCATTTTTCACATGAAATATTTGATATAACATTGAATAGGCCATTTGATTTTTTTTTGTTATATCACTGTTGTAAAATTGAGACATAGGAAACTTTAAAGAGAGATGAATTTTGACTAAAATTAAAAACTCTTAGAAATTCTGTAAGTGACTTGAGGTATGATGTCTATGTTTAAAATATAGCTTCTGGGTTTGCACAGGCCTGGAAAAGTTCTGGAATTCTAGGGGTTCTTGGAAATGTTATGAAATTAAGTCATAAGTGGGTTGTTTTGCTTTTGGAGAGTCTTTGAATTTGGAGAAAAAAAACTCCTTAAAGTTTTACAATATGTCCTGGAGTTATTATAAGTAAAATAAAATTAATTGGTTTTCAGAGTTCATTTGAAAGAAAAATGTTTTTTCACATTTGAAAAACAAAATTATTGATTATATTAGTGTTCAATAGTGTTGCCTAGCTGAATTTGATGTTAGTGCTGACAGCTGGGTACCAGTCTTTGATTTTGATGTTTGGAATCCTCTAATGTTTTTTTTTAGTATTATTATAATTTCTTGAAAAGCATATGTCCAGTGAAGTGGAAGAATTCTTTGCAAATGAGGAAAGTTGAGTAAGAGGAAGTGTGGTTACATATCTCTAAAATCAACCAAGTGCCACAACTGCATCTTTCTTTGGTCTGTCATTTGAAAGTTGTTTAAATTGTAGTTTAAGTGATTAAATATAGTTTGAATAATACACAGTGCATCCTTCTCTAGCCACTTTATTTTGGACCCCTCTTTGTCTACGAGGGTTTCACTACCATAATTGATGTTGTAGTCAGTATTATGTCAATAAGCTAGTAACTAAATTGAGGTATGTCGTCATGTTGAACCAATCAGATTACTGAGTCTGGAGCATGTGATCACGCATTAAGTTGTCCCAGGAATTCATAGAGCAGCTAGGGATGTGTGTGAAGGGTGCGTCTTCCAGTGCGAATTATCAACGCCACAATTAACTTTAGCAATTTATCGGTGGAAAGAGCCACCCGCCTCCCCACCTTCCACCATGTCATTTATTTGGGGCATTTTTTGCATGGTATACTGTTCCAGTTTTGGTTCCATTGCCAAGTTTTCATTCATTCAAAACTTTGCTTTTGAATCCCAATTTGTGTCAGTGCTTAAATGTAAACGACTATTATGCCCATATACTTCATACCAGCTTCCTACGGTGCATGTATGGAGTATCGGCTGATGTTTGTTATCATAGCATCCTCAGGATCGGACTTGTCGAGTTTCGGTTATCATTGTTCCTATATACCTCATGTCAGCCCCATGCTGCTCAACATACAGGTATCAGACACTTCATAACCCTACAAACTCCAACATGTATCTTGTCCTGAGGTATCCTTTAGAACAATTCAGAGCTGGGCTGGGGCAGTGTGCTGAGACAGGATTTGCCCCCATTATGCCAAAAGAATTATGTTATATATACAATAAAGTGTCTATTGAACCAGTGTATTGTGTGTTGTTTAAATTAGTATTATTATAATTTCTTGAAAAGCATATGTCCAGTGAAGTGGAAGAATTCTTTGCAAATGAGGAAAGTTGAGTAAGAGGAAGTGTGGTTACATATCTCTAAAATCAACCAAGTGCCACAACTGCATCTTTCTTTGGTCTGTCATTTGAAAGACTGATGACAATGGAAAGGACAAACAATGATTCAGAGTTGTCAGTACCTCCATTTTCAAGCCATAACAAGACAAAACAGTTTTCATGTGGTGACAGGAAAGCTGCATAGGTGTGTGTTTGGCTTGGTAGAGCATTTTGAGCATTCAGTGAAGAACAGTGTTTCAGGTCCGTTTGATGCAAGTCTGACGAAAATGTTTCAAGAAAAGCAATTAGATGTTCACTTTACATTTTTAATAATCCATCCATTAAAGTCAATTACTAAAATTTAAGAAATATTTGCATAAGAATTGTCAGAACCTTTTTTCTACCTAAATTGAATTGTGAAACAACTTAAGAAAGTTTGGAAACCTCAGTTAAAATGTTGATGATGATTCTAGTTTACTGATTCCTATATATTTAAATGTAATGATATAATTAAAAAGGTTTCAGATGTGAACTGTTTTCTTCAGTTTTATTTTTATTGCAATAGAAAAATATTATCTTGATTTATTTTGTTATAGATTTGATCTGCCAGGAAAAAAGTTTATGTTTTTTTGGTAAATTATCATTTTAAACAGAGTAACAATTTGGATGAAAATACTTCGTAATGATTATGTAAAATGCTGGAAAATATTTCACCAAGTCGGTATGAACCCTTAACTAGCATTTTATCAAAGACACCACTTATTTCAATAATACTGTGCATTCAGTTATTTTAATTGGTTTCATTTTTCAGTTTTTCATACATTGATATTTCCATTGTTGCTTAAATTCATATATTTGTTAAAGTTTTCTATTGTTTCCACAGGAATGATTGCTCGTTGGGACTCTTAATTTGTGGGTTGTAGCAAAATCGAAAAAATGATTGGTAGGCCACTAAAAAAGTAAATTTACGGTATGTTGAGATAAGATTATTTTGTATTGTTCTGAACAATACAGCTGGGTACCAGTCTTTGATTTTGACATTTGGAATCCTCTGATGTTTTTTTATAGTATTATTATAATTTCTTGAAAAGCATATGTCAGTATTTGCTGATGTGTAAGGCAGATCTGATAATGTGTGTTCTTTGATTTACTGTTATAATTTCAAGGGACAGTATAGACCAAGATATGCAGATATATGCTGTTTGGCTTGCCAGTTTGTTTTCAGGGAGAACATTATTAGCTCAGATCTGCTGATATATGCTGTTTGATTTATTTAAGAGAAACATGGTAGAACCATGTCTGCTGATGAATGTTGTATGACTTAGCGTTATAATTTAAAAGGAACACTTGAGACCAAGATCTGCCGATGTATGCTGCTTTACTTACTGGTTTGATTTTAAGGAAATAGGATAGACCTGCAGATACCTGCTGTTGTATACTGTTTTACTTGCAAATTTGATTTGAGGGGAATAGCATATCTCCAGACCTGCTGATACATGCTGTTTCATTTGCTAGTATGCTTTCAAGGGAACAGCATTGACACAGATCTTCTGCCATCTTCTGCTTTTGGACTTGTAACTTTGACTTCAAGGAAACATCATATGCCGAGATCTCAGATATTGTTGCCAGTATGATGTTGTTGTTATTGTTGTTATGATGTTGTTGTTATTGTTTTTGTTGTGTGCTTAATGTTGTTTTTCAATAAATGATAGGCTATACATGGCAGCCATTATAGAGAAAGAACCCTGGAAAACTCGGGGAAGAAAAGCCCACCCAAAAACTACTGGCAAGTCTTCTCACATACCCATGTTGGTCTAAACTAGACTCTTGGACCCAGGCAGAGAGAGGTGAGATATCAATGATTTGAAAACACACACACACCTTAGACCACTTGGCCACCTGGGGACCTCTTGCAAGTATGATTTATAGAGAACAATGCTGTTATATGCATCCATTTGACTCACATGTATCCATTTGACTTGCCAGTATGATTTCAAGAGAACAGAGGTGATATATGCATCCATTTGACTTGCCAGTATGATTTCAAGAGAACAGTGTTGATACATGTATCCATTTGACTTGCCAGTATGATTTCAAGAATGAAACAGTATAAATCCAGATCTGCTGACATATACTGTTTGCTTTACCAGTATGAATTCAAAGAAACACTGTAGACCCAAATCTGCTTATGTATGCTGTACATTTGACACTGGTATTATTTCAAGGGCAAATAATTAACCAATATCTGCTAATGTTTGCTGCTTATTTGACCTATGTTTGCAGTTTGAATAACAATTTGATTTTAAGGAAACATCATAAACAAAGATCTGGTGATGTTTGCTATTCATCTGATGTACCAGGATGATATCAAGAGAATAGCATAGGCCTGGAACTGCTGATGTTTGTTGTTGACTTACTGCCTTACATTAAGGGGAATAGCATTGACCCAGATCAGCTGGTGTAAACTGATGACTTGACTAACTGCTATGATTTCAAGAGAACAGCATAGACCCAGATCTGTTGATATATGGTGTTTGTTTGATTTACTGATATGATTTCCATTGTTGTAAATGGACGGGAAATATCTCTACCTTTCATCACACGACTGCTGTCATTCGTCACATGACCTTTTGCAATGGTGATAGTGGACACAAACTGACTAAAAGCCATGAGGTCTTAATCACTTGCATATTCTATCACGTTACTTGAGATAAACATTAATTGCAACACATTTGCAACCTAATATTTTGGAGGTTTCTCAAAGAGTATGTTTGCACAGATCAGGCTAGCTACAGGTACCATTTCTAGTGGAAGAAAGCTGTTTTATTTATTGTTTCATTTTATAACTCAGCTGCTCATTATTATTTTAAAATGAAAATCAGACGAATCAAGGATTACATCATTATTTATAGCTAACCTTGTCATAAAACCTGGGGAGCATTTGGTATGACCCTGTATCAGTTAATTGTCCATCTGTGTACGATTGCTTATTAACATTCAGGAGTCTATGTTTCTGATCATTTCAATCAGACTTGAAATATGGGTTTATATCAATTACTTGATGAATTTCACAATGAGCATGATCCATGCATATTAATGAGGTGATGGGTTTATATCAATTACTGGATGAATTTCACAATGAGCATGATCCATGCATATTAATGAGGTGATGGGTTTATATCAATTACTGGATGAATTTCACAATGAGCATGATCCATGCATATTAATGAGGTGATGGGTTTATATCAATTACTGGATGAATTTCACAATGAGCATGATCCATGCATATTAATGAGGTGATGGGTTTATATCAATTACGGGATGAATTTAACAATGAGCATGATCCATGCATATTAATGAGGTGATGGGTTTATATCAATTACTGGATGAATTTCACAATGAGCATGATCCATGCATATTAATGAGGTGATGGGTTTATATCAATTACGGGATGAATTTCACAATGAGCATGATCCATGCATATTAATGAGGTGATGGGTTTATATCAATTACGGGATGAATTTCACAATGAGCATGATCCATGCATATTAATGAGGTGATGGGTTTATATCAATTACTGGATGAATTTCACAATGAGCATGATCCATGCTTATTAATGAAGTGATGCTGCATCTGATTGGCTTACCACTCAAGTCATTTCAGATTAGATTTCTGTCAAACTTGAAATATATTCCTATATTGTCAAGCTCATGGATGAATTTGATAATTGATAATTTAATCTTGCATCTGATTGGCTGACCATATTAAAACTCTGGAATCTATATTTGTAATCTGGTTTTGATCAGACTTGGAATATATTTCTCTATCAGAAACTTGGAGTGTTTAAATAATGAGCTTAGATTAATGGATATTAATGAGGTGAACTTAAATTTAATTGATTGGGGTTCTGATTGGGGTTCTGACCACTATTAAACCATATTTGTGATTTGTTGTGTTTATTATTATTAACATCTTCATTAGTTTTGATTCAGATAGACAAACTTTTCATCAGGATATAGTAAAATAGGTCAAATAGACATGATGTAAAGTTTTGGGTTTTACACTACTACATAAATCTGCTTAGGTGAAAGTGTCAGCTGTTAAGAATAATCATTAATGATTCTTCAGTATAGAAAAGGAAAGTCCACCCTTGTAATCTGAAGTTTTTGTCAGATACTGACAGGGCCTCATGTTTGGGTGGAATACACTGATGCATGTGCAGGATTCTGTTAATACTATATGATGTTGTATCATAAATGTGCATGTGTTTTCAGGTCAGGTGAAAGAGAAAAGCAAGGCAAGGAAGGAGTACAAGGAGGCAATAGACAAAGGACATGGGGCTTACCTTATGGAAGAAGAAACTCCAGTAAGTTATTTGTTATCTGTTCCCATTAGTACTGAAAATATTGTGATAACCTCTCAGTCTTTCTAGATCTCTTTCAACAAGATTGTGTTACCCTTTCTCAATTTTTCTGACTCACTTTCAAAAAGATTGTGATACGCTTTCTAAGTCTTTCTGGCTCTCTTTTGACAAGGATATTGTTATACCCTCTCTTCAGTCCTTCTGTCTCTCTTTTGACAAGTCTTATATATGAGTAAACCACTGAATGGAGATTGACAAAACTATTTTCCATATGACAAAACTATGTGTATGATATTAATTCTGTATTTGTCACCTTCCTATGTATGGATCCTGAAAGAGGGTCAGAAGGACTAATGCAGCAAAATTTTAATTGCAATGATATTTTTCAAGTATACTTTGACCAAACTGTACATGGTATTAAGAGACACAATAAGCATAAACAATTTCAGGTTCTGATTTCAGGGTCCTGTCAAGGATCAAGTTGAGGATGGGGTTGTAAATATTTCCTTAAAAACTATGGACTTTGCTTTTGAAGTTTTTGAAGTTTCTCTAATTTAAGGTTTCTGTATGTTTGACATAATGCTCATCAAAAACTTGCTTTAAAAATATTTTATGCCCCAACTTATACTAGTTTTATAGTGCTATCCACTTTTCACATTTCTATGTGCATATGATAAGGTTTTCTGGCATAATAATGAGCAATATTTCTATCCTTCATCACATGATTACAGTCTTTCATCACATGAATCTGGTTTTTCTCCCTAACGTTTGAAGGACAGCAAGAATTGCTGCTAAATTTGATGTTTTACATTCAGAAGATCATGTCAGACAAAATTAAACCCAGTTATATCCCATTTGGCATTTTATGAACCTAACAGTTTAGCATTGTAAGTTGAAGAATTTCCATAAAATATGTCATGATTCATGGTAAATCTGAAACTAAGTCAAGATTCATGGTACATTTGCATTTGAGCTATAGCTCCAAAGTCAATCAAGATTCATGGTACATTTGCATTTGAGCTATAGCTCCATAGTCAATCAAGATTCATGGTACATTTGCATTTGAGCTATAGCTCCATAGTCAATCAAGATTCATGGTACATTTGCAGGTGAGCTATAGTTCCAAAGTCAATCAAGATTCATGGTACATTTGCATTTGAGCTATAGCTCCATAGTCAATCAAGATTCATTGTACATTTGCAGGTGAGCTATAGCTCCATAGTCAATCAAGATTCATGGTACATTTGCATTTGAGCTATAGCTCCATAGTCAATCAAGATTCATGGTACATTTGCATTTGAGTTATAGCTCCAAAGTCAATCAAGATTCATGGTATTTTTGCATTTGAGCTATAGCTCCATAGTCAATCAAAATTCATGGTACATTTACAGGTGAGCTATAGCTCCATAGTCAATCAAGATTCATGGTACAATTGCAGGTGAGCTATAGCTCCAAAGTCAATCAAGATTCATGGTACATTTGCATTTGAGCTATAGCTCCATAGTCAATCAAAATTCATGGTACATTTGCATTTGAGCTTTAGCTTCAAAGTCAGTCAAAATTCATGGTATATTTGCATTTGAGCTATAGCTCCATAGTCAATCAAGATGCATGGTACATTTGCAGGTGAGCTATAGCTCCATAGTCAATCAAAATTCATGGTACATTTGCATTTGAGCTATAGCTCCATACTCAATCAAAATTCATGGTACTTTTGCATTTGAGCTATAGCTCCAAAGTCAATCAAGATTCATGGTACATTTGCATTTGAGCTATAGCTCCATAGTCAATCAAAATTCATGGTACATTTGCATTTGAGCTATAGCTCCAAAGTCAATCAAAATTCATGGTTCATTTGCATTTGAGCTATAGCTTCAAAGTCAGTCAAAATTCATGGTACATTTGCATTTGAGCTATAGCTCCATAGTCAATCAAGATTCATGGTATAGTTGCATTTGAGCTATAGCTCCATAGTCAATCAAGATTCATGGTACATTTGCATTTGAGCTATCAAGATTCATGGTACAATTGCAGGTGAGCTATAGCTTCATAGTCAATCAAGATTCATGGTACATTTGCATTTGAGCTATAGCTCCATAGTCAGTCAAAATTCATGGTATATTTGCATTTGAGCTATAGCTCCATAGTCAATCAAGATTCATGGTACATTTGCAGGTGAACTATAGCTCCATAGTCAATCAAGATTCATGGTACATTTGCAGGTGAGCTATAGCTCCATAGTCAATCAAAATTCATGGTACATTTGCATTTGAGCTATAGCTCCATAGTCAATCAAGATTTCTTGGTACATTTGCATTTGAGCTATAGCTCCATAGTCAATCAAAATTCATGGTACATTTGCAGGTGAGCTATAGCTCCATAGTCAATCAAAATTCATGGTACATTTGCAGGTGAGCTATAGCTCCATAGTCAATCAAGATTTCATGGTACATTTGCAGGTGAGCTATAGCTCCATAGTCAATCAAAATTCATGGTACATTTGCAGGTGAGCTATAGCTCCATAGTCAATCAAGATTCATGGTACATTTGCATTTGAGCTATTGCTCCATAGTCAGTCAGAATTCATGGTACATTTGCATTTGAGCTATAGCTCCATAGTCAATCAAGATTCATGGTACATTTGCAGGTGAGCTATAGCTCCATAGTCAATCAAAATTCATGGTACATTTGCAGGTGAGCTATAGCTCCATAGTCAATCAAGATTCATGGTACATTTGCATTTGAGCTATTGCTCTATAGTCAGTCAGAATTCATGGTACATTTGCATTTGAGCTATAGCTCCATAGTCAATCAAGATTCATGGTACATTTGCAGTTGAGCTATAGCTCCATAGTCAGTCAAAATTCATGGTATATTTGCATTTGAGCTATAGCTCCATAGTCAATCAAGATTCATGGTACATTTGCAGGTGAACTATAGCTCCATAGTCAATCAAGATTCATGGTACATTTGCAGGTGAGCTATAGCTCCATAGTCAATCAAAATTCATGGTACATTTGCATTTGAGCTATAGCTCCATAGTCAATCAAGATTTCTTGGTACATTTGCATTTGAGCTATAGCTCCATAGTCAATCAAAATTCATGGTACATTTGCAGGTGAGCTATAGCTCCATAGTCAATCAAAATTCATGGTACATTTGCAGGTGAGCTATAGCTCCATAGTCAATCAAGATTTCATGGTACATTTGCAGGTGAGCTATAGCTCCATAGTCAATCAAAATTCATGGTACATTTGCAGGTGAGCTATAGCTCCATAGTCAATCAAGATTCATGGTACATTTGCATTTGAGCTATTGCTCCATAGTCAGTCAGAATTCATGGTACATTTGCATTTGAGCTATAGCTCCATAGTCAATCAAGATTCATGGTACATTTGCAGGTGAGCTATAGCTCCATAGTCAATCAAAATTCATGGTACATTTGCAGGTGAGCTATAGCTCCATAGTCAATCAAGATTCATGGTACATTTGCATTTGAGCTATTGCTCTATAGTCAGTCAGAATTCATGGTACATTTGCATTTGAGCTATAGCTCCATAGTCAATCAAGATTCATGGTACATTTGCAGTTGAGCTATAGCTCCATAGTCAATCAAAATTCATGGTACATTTGCATTTGAGGTATAGCTCCATAGTCAATCAAGATTTCATGGTACATTTGCAGGTGAGCTATAGCTCCATAGTCAATCAAAATTCATGGTACATTTGCAGGTGAGCTATAGCTCCATAGTCAATCAAAATTCATGGTACATTTGCATTTGAGCTATAGCTCCATAGTCAATCAAGATTCATGGTACATTTGCAGGTGAGCTATAGCTCCATAGTCAATCAAAATTCATGGTACATTTGCAGGTGAGCTATAGCTCCATAGTCAATCAAGATTCATGGTACATTTGCAGGTGAGCTATAGCTCCATAGTCAATCAAAATTCATGGTACATTTGCAGGTGAGCTATAGCTCCATAGTCAATCAAGATTCATGGTACATTTGCAGGTGAGCTATAGCTCCATAGTCAATCAAAATTCATGGTACATTTGCAGGTGAGCTATAGCTCCATAGTCAATCAAAATTCATGGTACATTTGCAGGTGAGCTACTGCTCTTTTACCTTAAAAGTTTTGGTCAGTTATAGTATTGTAGGTATACATGTTACCTAGACTTTTAGAACTATTATTTCACCCCTAGGTTCATATAATGCATTGCATTACAAGATGAATTCATGTATTATGACAAATATTTGCACAAAATGTGTTTCCTGAATTTGAGACTTGACCCATATGTCACAGGTTGGAAACTGTTGAGATCCCCAACCCATAACTAAATATTCAGTTGTAGACTGTATAAAATATTAACAATCATTTATAACCTAAAAACAAATGATAAAATCTCCAAGTTTATGGTGTTACATAATTGATGTGATTTAAAGATGAGCAAATTCACCTAGTCTTCACGAATACCCTGAAAAGAGTACGTTTAAATTTTGGGGCTTTTAGTACTATAACAGCTTTTTCTAGTTAAATTTGAAAATAAATCTTATGCTTTTATAAGAATTGTATAAGTAACAATAGTAATTTAAGAAAAATTTTGTATGTTTAGTTCATTATTTAATTCTTCCTTCCATTACAGGATGTATTCTCCGTCAGCGTTGGTAATTTACCACCCAATAGTGATGTCCTAATTAAAATTACCTTCATTACTGAACTGCAAGTCTCTGGAGATAATGTATGTTTTTATCTACCATCTTCCGTGGCCCCATGGCTAAAGGATGCAGCACTAGCTCAGGAAGCACAGGTGATAAACATTAATCCCATAATATTTGTATTAGTTTTATAATAGCATGCCATAAAATTAAGTATTACACTTTGATTAAATTCCTAGCAACATGGCATTGCTAAATCATGGGTAAGTTTTCATATAATGTTAACTATCAGTAGCATAACCCACCTTTATAAAAAACGGGAAAATATATATGACACTTTTTAGAACAACACAAAACAATAACATGTATAGTCATCATACTACTTACACAAGCAGTCTGTTCCATGTCATAGTTACTGTAAATCACAAAAATATAAGCAAGCCTGAAATGTTACTGAATTTGTGAGTGATCTAATTTTCACTAAACTTCTGTTCATTTAAAAAAAATTACTCAAAAGAACACAATATGTATTCTTTAAGTGTTAAAACCTGTTGTTCCAGAACCAGAATTACAAGGACTGGTAAGGTATTGACTTGGTAGAAGGACTGATTTGCTGTTGACTAGGTAGAAGGACTGGTATGCTATTGACTAGGTAGAAGGACTTGTATGCTGTTGATGTGGTAGAAGGACTGGGTATGCTGTTGACTAGGTAGAAAAACTGGTATGCTATTGACTAGGTAGAAGGACTGGGTATGCTATTGACTAGGTAGAAGGACTGGTATGCTGTTGACTAGGTAGAAGGACTGGTAATGCTATTGACTAGGTAGAAGGACTGGCATGATCTTGACTAGGTAGAAAAACTGGTATGCTGTTGACTAGGTAGAAGGACTGAGTATGCTGTTGACTAGGTAGAAGGACTGGTATGCTGTTGACTAGGTAGAAGGACTGGTATGCTATTGACTAGGTAGAAGGACTGGGTATGCTGTTGACTAGGTAGAAGGACTGGTATGCTGTTGACTAGGTAGAAGGACTGGGTATGCTGTTGACTAGGTAGAAGGACTGGGTATGCTATTGACTAGGTAGAAGGACTGAGTATGCTGTTGACTAGGTAGAAAAACTGGTATGCTATTGACTAGGTAGAAGGACTGGGTATGCTATTGACTAGGTAGAAGGACTGGTATGCTGTTGACTAGGTAGAAGGACTGAGTATGCTGTTGACTAGGTAGAAGGACTGGGTATGCTGTTGACTAGGTAGAAGGACTGGGTATGCTGTTGACTAGGTAGAAGGACTGAGTATGCTGTTGACTAGGTAGAAAAACTGGTATGCTGTTGACTAGGTAGAAGGACTGAGTATGCTATTGACTAGGTAGAAGGACTGGTATGCTGTTGACTAGGTAGAAGGACTGAGTATGCTGTTGACTAGGCAGAAGGACTGGTATGCTGTTGACTAGGTATAAGGACTTGTTTTTAAGAATTACTGCTGATGATGTTTAGCTTGTAATTGTATTGAACAGATAGATGTTACTATCAAATGTGCTTCATTTTGTTTGTGTTTTGATAATCCGTTTCTGTGGGAATAAAGCAATCATTTCATTTTGTGTTTGATAATCCTTTTTTGTTGAAAAAGTGATACCATTTGTGTTTTACATTGCTTAGCATACAAACACACATATTACTTGAATATGATTGTAAATTCAGTAAAACGTTATATTTTGCCCATTTGTAATTTCCTAAGGGCTGTTTGAGGAAAGGCAGTTTTTTTAAAAAATTATATGCAAGGAAACTGATTACTCAAAGAGTTCATAGGAAAATAATACAAAATTCTTAATTACATCTGTGGATGACTACTCCATGACAGAATGCAACAGCAGGTGTATGTTTCACTGATTATGCATTACAGTATTCACTGGCAGATCATGGTGTATATTTCACTGATTATGCATTACAGTATACAATGGCAGATCATGTTGTATATTTATTCATTGGCAGATCATGGTGTATATATCACTGATTATGCATTACAGTATTCACTGGCAGATCATGGTGTATATTTCACTGATTATGCATTACAGTATACAATGGCAGATCATGGTGTATATTTATTCATTGGCAGATCATGGTGTATATATCACTGATTATGCATTACAGTATTCACTGGCAGATCATGGTGTATATTTCACTGATTATGCATTACAGTATACAATGGCAGATCATGGTGTATATTTATTCATTGGCAGATCATGGTGTATATATCACTGATTATGCATTACAGTATTCACTGGCAGATCATGGTGTATATTTCACTGATTATGCATTACAGTATACAATGGCAGATCATGGTGTATATTTCACTGATTATGCATTATAGTATACAATGGCAGATCATGGTGTATATTTCACTGATTATGCATTACAGTATACAATGGCAGATCATGGTGTATATTTCACTGATTATGCATTACAGTATACAATGGCAGATCATGGTGTATATTTCACTGATTATGCATTACAGTATTCACTGGCAGATCATGGTGTATATTTCACTGATTATGCATTACAGTATACCATGGCAGATCTTATACATAGATGTATATATTAGAGACCTTAAACCCTGTTATAAATTGTAACTGGTAGTTTTGATTGGATTTAGAATTTTGATCCATTTCCAGGGTGGAGCAGGGGTGGGGTGGTGGGGTTTCTTGTTAATAAGTATACTATAATGTATTTTAAAACATAGTAATGTCTTAAATTCTGCAGAAATAGGTTTTGAAGTCCTCCAACTGTGTAATAAAATACCAGTTTGAGGTAGCACTGTAAACTGAGAAACCTCTGTTTAGTGGTTGCTATTTTTTGTTGTTAAATTGGGATGTACATAGTAGGTTTATAATTTCATCGCAATACCTTGTTACAGAGCTTGCATGTGTATAGGAATAGTGGGAGGTGGGAATAACTGAGGAAATCATGAAGAGAATAGTGCTTTTATTGCAGACATCAATTTTTAACAATAAAAAAAAATACTTCTTAGCATTACAGTTGTGTGAATTTTCATGAGGTAGCAGTTTGCAGATTTCAGGGTTGTTACAAATCACAAATTCAGAGTCCCACTGAACTATCACCCTACTATAGAGACATGAAGACATTTTTTTAGTTGCATAAATGTAAAAATTGACAAAAATCATAATTTGCAAAGGCAGGAAAGGTGGTACAAAATTCAATGAATTCACAATATACTAATTCAAAGACTAGGCCTTTATCCCAATTGTGAGTTTGATTGGTTCTCAAAATTTTACGTTTGGATATACTTTGTCTCTATTTGTAACAATGTAAAACTGATACAGGATGTAAAAGTAGTTTTTAGCTATCTGATTTTTGCAGAATAGGTTAAAATACTTTGACATAAAACCATGCTAATGCACATTCAATAATAAATTTATTGTTAAAAAGATAATTGTTTGAAAATGTTTTGATTAATCACAATTATTATTTTTTCATAATAAAGAATTAGAAATTTTGTGCTTACATTTTGATTTTGAGAGAATATATGTCTTTCATTTCTAGCACCTTGATGAGAATCCCTTAACTGATGGCTTTAGTTTATAGAAGGTTATAATTGTATATTGTACTATCTGACTCGTTATGAAGGGATTCGATGTACAAGACATTCAGGCTTTATTCAGAATGATCAACATAAAAAAAAATGTCAAAATGTGGATGTAATTTCCAGTTGTCGTTCCTATCAAGCTTAGGCAGGATATAGGTTTCTTTATTTCAACAATGTTGTTACTGTATTTGCATAGCTGTCAGTACTATGTGGTCTTTAAATTTAGCTCATGACCATTTCTCAAAAACTGCTGGATGTATATTGAAACTAGATAACTGACAACATCTGGAGAAATGCTACTCACCCATCACAGAGGTAAGTGACATTGGATTGGGTTAAGGCAAGGGTAAGATTAGGTTAGGATAAGGAATTGTGCATTGAAAGAGAAGATTATGCAAAAATAGACATTGTATAAAATTCTTTTTACAGGAAAGCCTTCATTCTGTGAAAATAAAGGACAACAAAAGATGTGAATGCTCAGTTCAGGTTTCTGTTGAGATGCCCTTTGACATCAGGAAGATCTACTCACCAACTCATAGATTAAAAGTCAAGGTAGCGTAGAATAGACAATAAGTAAATTAAATTGAATTTTTTTCTGAAATAAATCATAATATATTTTGTTAGCATTTAGAAAATAACACGGTATTTTTTCTGTGAATATGAAAAAAGTAAAGTAAATATTGGCATTTGGGGTATACAGGAATAGTCTTGTTTCTGTCCTTGTTTTTTTGTGTGGATTACCTGACTTTAAGGTCAAGTGATCTTTTACTGTAGTCCTGCAGCCATTCATCAACACTTGCTATGTTACCCATCTGGAGGCAGTTTCTTACCCAATTTTGATTAACTTGGAAGGATGATGACCAGGATCTTGTGTATGCTTGGAATGACTTGTTATCACCAGTAGCTTCTCGTGGGTCTGTATTTCTTTTTGCGGATTTCCTGGTTTCTTTCTCCACCATAATACTGGCTGCCATGTATAGCCTATCATGTGCTGAAAAATGGCTTTATGCCCCAGAACAACAACAACAACAACAGCAACTTGTTAGCACTCAAGAGATTGTATTTCTGATCTGATTTTTGATCAAACTTGGTAAGTAGGCTTATATGATCAAGATTTCAATTGAATATAGTTTTGACTGAGCTGTTATTTCATCTAATCATCATCAGATTGTCAGTATTTTTGCAACACAAACTTGGTAAATATGTTTACATTATCAAATTATCCATTAGTTTATTATGAGCAGATTCTGTTCATATTAATCAAGTGTCCTTGCATCTAATTGGTTGAGCTGCTATGAGTCAAGAGAGAGTATTTCATACTTGATTGTGATCAAACTTGGTAAATGGAGGTAATATTTAGAAGTTGGATGATTTTGTTTTTACTTTCAACAAATCCTATGCATATTTTAGCTTCTTACCAAGTATATAACAGCTGTATTTCTGATCAGATTTTGATCTGATTTGACTTGGTAAATAGGCCTAAATCATCAAGAATATAGCTGTGAGTGAGATCCATGCATATTAATGAGGTGATTTTTCATTTGATTGGCTTGTCAAAACACTTTAGTGACTCCATTTCTGAAGAGTTTGTTTATCAGACTTGGTAAAAAATCTTATATCAGAATTTTCAATAAGTTTTTATGTGAGAGGGATCTATGCATATTAATGAATTGATCATGCATGTCATTGACAGAGCTGTGTACATAACTTTTACTCCGAGTCCTGTGTACATGAGTTTTACTCCTGTGTATGTTTATGAGTTGATCATGCATCTTATTGTGTGAGATCACATTTTTTGTAGGATTGTGATCAGACATTGGATTATATCATCAAGGTTTATTTGATCATTATTATTATTTTCATCAAACCAACCATGTTTGTTGACATTCTAGGAAATATATTTCTGATTAGATTTTGAATAGTCTAATGTTGCCAAGCTGTTGTATAAATTTGATTAAGAATAAGGTCTGTGAATGTTATAGTTAATCACCTGAGATCTGTGCATGTTAATGAAGTAATTTTCAGTCTCATTGTCTGCTTAGCTGAGCTTGTAATCTCTCTAGAGACTGTCATCTAATTTCACTAAAACAAGTAAATAGGTTTATGTAATAAGGATCATTGATAGCTTCAGTTATGAGCAAGAGACAAGGCATGCTATAATGTTTAAGGGGAAATAATTTTTTTCAGATTGCTGTTTAAAAGAGACAAAAACTATATTATATAAAAATTTTGAAATTTGGGTGCCATATTGTCTCAAATATCATGATTATTAAAGAATTATTGTTGTTGCAAAGAAGGTGATTATTATTAAATGTTATTACTACTTTATTTACAGTAATAAAAACAATCTTGGCTTAAATTTCTGAATAAATGTTTATGATTCACTCCATCTGCATCATTGTTTTTCGTAGTCAAACTGCATTTAAATGAATCACTTGCCTTGTATAGATACAGATAAAAATTAGTTACTAAATGAAAGTGCTCACACCAGTAAAATGTTTTAGGTTAATTTATAGAAAACAAAGTACCTGAAATAGGCACCGAGTAAAATTGTTAAGATATCAAATTATTAATTCTTTGCCAGAAAACAGATACAAAGGCAGTTGTAGAAATACCAAAGAACTCCAGGCTGGATGAGGGATTTGAACTTCAGGTTTCACTTGCAGAAATCCATGTGCCAAGAATGTGGGTGGAAGATCATACAGAAAAAGATTCACAGGTGCGTACTCACCAGACTAACTGTATTGCAGTTTATTGATGCCATGAACTTGTAGCATTTTATGACTGAGATTGCAATATTCTGATTCCAAAGTATGTGTAATATAAAAAATAGCATTGATCCCAGAATGGGATTCATGTTTATAGCCATGTTTTATGATGGACTGTGCTGTACTGAGCTTCTTTTATAATGAGGGGTCCCTATAGTAATAGTGACATTTAAAGTTCTGATTTTAGGTCCAGGTACTTAAATTTATACAGGTGCAAGACACAGTCTGGTTAACAATCAGGCGCATAATTGACCAATCAGTGTGAGGTGCAGTCTGGCTAATAATCAGACAATAGCAGGTCTATATCTAAGCTGTTGACACATTTTTCAATAACTGATCTCTCTCTCTCTCTCTCTCTCTCTCTCTCTCTCTCTATGTAAGTTGTTGAAGACATTTTTCAATAACTGATCTTTCTCTATCTGTAAGCTGTTGGCACATTTTTAAGTAACTGATCTCTCTATCTGTAATCTGTTGACACATTTTTTTAAATAACTGATCTCTCTATCTGTTAGCTGTTGACACATATTGAAATTGCTACTCTATGTTTATGCTGATTGCAGATGCATAGGCCTCTTGTGGAACAAGTACATCAGTAATTTAGATGCAATATTTCTTGAAATGATGTCATGCACCCTTCCCCCATGACAAACAAGTTTATATTACACAAATGCATTGAATTCTGATCTGTTGTTGATTTTTCTGATTTTTACTTTTTAGGCCTGCATGTTGACCTTCTACCCAGAGTTTGAGAGTGAGAAAGAGGAATCAGCTGAAATTCTTTTCCTAATTGACATGTCAAATTCTATGAAAGGTGATGCTGAAAGAGATGCTAAAAAGGTCAGCCTTCTACATTCATCCTTACATTGGTGTTTTAAATTTTAATAAAAGTTATAACAGAAACAATCAAGACCTGTTATGCATCATATTGATCCACTCTTAAAATATTGCTTCTGTGAGTGATAAGTAATAAAATAAAACGTAAACTTTTTTTCACCAAGAAACTGTTAGATGTACCTGTGGTTTGACTCAAATTAATGGAGAGTATTTTGGTATTAAGACAAATAAGATTATGCCATTCAGTCTTGAAATGTTGTTTCTATTAATGAAATAAAACAAAATCTTGAAAAAGCTTCATCAAAAAATCAACTTACAATAGACACATATTGATCTTATTAGACAAAGAACATCTTGGCATCAAGCCCCTAATTATTTTTACTAATGTAACTAATTGTCAGATATAGTAATGGATTAGATAGAACTTCAAAAGAATTTTTTAAAAATATTTTGACCACCATCAGACGAATT
This sequence comes from Potamilus streckersoni, assembly GCA_016746295.1. Taxonomy (NCBI): domain Eukaryota; kingdom Metazoa; phylum Mollusca; class Bivalvia; order Unionida; family Unionidae; genus Potamilus; species Potamilus streckersoni. The sequence continues at coordinate 2,764,079 of JAEAOA010001935.1, forward strand.
TCATAGAGAGAATCATGGCAGAAACCCTTGCTCTTGTCTCTGTCCTACTGCCCCTACAATGTCTTCAAAATCACCCACACACACACACACAAAGCTCCTATGTGCAGACAATTGCATTGTTTCATTTCAATTGTATCTTTCTGCATAACTGCCTGCTTCATTTTATTGCATAATATAAATTTGATGATTAAATCACTTTTTTTCAAACAAAACATAATAAAGCACATGATCTCCAGTTCAAAATACAAGCCATAGTCAACATATACCAATGTTAACAAAGTGCCTTTCCCTGCCATATGAAATTTGTAGTTGAATTTCTGCATTAAAAATGTCTTTTTCATTAAAGGTGCTTGATCTTGCATTGGATCAGCTGCCAGCAGACTACTACTTCAACATAACTGTATTTGGCACATCACACTCGGACTTGTTTTCTGCCTCACAGAGAGTATCCAAGGGGACACTTGAGAAAGCACAGGAACATGTCAGAGTAAGAATTGTTACATAATACCATGTATCTCTTACTTTTCATTATTATGCATCAGTAATGTATCACAGCAAAGCACCACAAAGAATATGTATTCCATGTCTTTGGCTGGTAAATGTAATGCAAGTTATATGACTGAATATTTCTTAGCAGTTTATTTCATCAAGGAATTTGCATATTTTTAAGAGACCTCCATTTGGATGTATATATATGAAAATTATAAAAAAATAATAATAAAAACAATTTTAAAGACTCATAAAATGTAGAAAGAACTCTGCTTGTTTTGTGTAAAGAGAAATCAGTTTGTTTCATGTAGAAAAAGTTCAGTTTGTTTTGTATAGAAAAAATTCAGTTTAAAAATAAAAGAGAATTCAGTTTCTTTTATATAGAAAGTATACAGTTCATTTCAGATTGTCTAGATGAAAATTAAAAGTTCTTGATGAATTTTAAAAAATGGTCTTGACAAATAAAATATTTCTGATGAACATGAAAATGATGTGATGAAACAAAATTGTTGTTGAACTTTAAATATTGCAGGAGCATTATTTGAGTCAGCAGACTTCTTTCTGTGTACATACATTTTGTGTCAGGTGCTTTGGACACCATTCCTTCCAAATGGATAGTCACATTCAAACTGGGAGCTCTCACTTGATATATTTTAATATCAAATTCAGTTTATCATTTTCTCCCAATCGGATACTCAAATGCTATACTAATAACGTAAAGGTCATGCTTGTTTAATATGTTTATTTTACAGTTTCAAATAGGAAAAATATGAACACTTTATTCATGCTGGTATCAGCTTAGCTTTATTCCACTAACCTGGGATCAACCCAGAATACACTCTATGCAGGGATAAGCTTAGCATAGATTTAGTTACGATGGGATAAGCCCAGGATACTCTAGTATGCTGCGATCAACCTAGCACATAGTCTGCATATGGTAAGCTGGGATAAGCCCAGAATACACTTGAATGCTGGGATCTGCCTAGCACATAGTCTGCTTAAGCTGGAATCAGCCTAGCACAGTCTACAGAAGCTGGGATCAGCCCAGAATACACTTGTATGCAGGATCAGTCTAGCACCAATTATATTTGAGATGGGATCTGCCAGAATATACTATGATGCTGGGATCAGCCTAGTATAGATTTACTTGAAGATGGGATCAGTCAACCATAATACACTCAAATGCTGGGATCAGCATAGTGCAATGCATACCTTAAGCCGGGATCAGCCCAGAATACACTCAAATGTTAGGATCAGCTTTGCGCTGATTTTACTGTAGCTGGGATCAGCCTAGCTCTGATTCTTCTTGAGCTTGAATCAGCCCACTATCGGTGTAAAATTGATCAAGAAATTTATTTCAACTAGAATATTTTAAATGATGTGTAAAGTGTGAATTATTTGCAAAACAATTGTTACCCTCATCCCCTCATAAAAGAGGGGTGATATTTTTGTCTAAATCATTGGCTATATAAATGGGTCAGCCTATCAGCAATTGGGAATCATAGTCTTGTACATTTAGATTCTAGCCCAGGAGTACCCCCAAAAGAGAGCAAATATTTAAAATGTTTTAATTAAGTTCTTTAGTTAAGATCTAGTTGTTGTAGAATATTGGTAAAAATAAATACTGGCTTGTTGAGATAAGAGAGAGAGAGAGAGTGAGAGAGAGGGAATGAATGCATATACTTTTGTATCTTACGTTTTCTTATGATGTATGTATTAAATCTTTCCTCATACGATTCAGTATTTTTAGTTGTGCATAAATTGCAGCATTACATTAAGGTCTCTCAAACCAGTTGTATCAGCTTCATTGGAAATATGACATATAATTAACACAATGGAAATGTGATATACACTTAACACAATAGAAATGTGATATACAATTAACACAATGGAAATGTGACATACAATCAACACAATGGAAATGTGATATACAATCAACACAATGGAAATGTGATATACAATTAACACAATGGAAATGTGATATACAATTAACACAATAGAAATGTGATATATAATCAACACAATGGAAATGTGATATACAATCAATTAATGGAAATGTGATATAAAATCAACACAATGGAAATGTGATATATAATCAACACAATGGAAATGTGATATATAATCAACACAATGGAAATGTGATATACAATCATCACAATGGAAATGTGATATACAATCAATACAATGGAAATGTGATATAAAATCAACACAGTGGAAATGTGATATATAATCAACACAGTGGAAATGTGATATACAATCAACACAATGGAAATGTGGTATAAAATCAACACTATGGAAATGTGCTATAAAATTAACTCAATGGAAATGTGATATACAATCAACACAATGGAAATGTGATATACAATCAACACAATGGAAATGTGATATACAATCAACACAATGGAAATGTGATATACAATCAATACAATGGAAATGTGATATAAAATCAACACAGTGGAAATGTGATATATAATCAACACAGTGGAAATGTGATATACAATCAACACAATGGAAATGTGGTATAAAATCAACACTATGGAAATGTGCTATAAAATTAACTCAATGGAAATGTGATATACAATCAACACAATGGAAATGTGATATACAATCAACACAATGGAAATGTGATATACAATCAACACAATGGAAATGTGATATACAATCATTACAATGGAAATGTGATATAAAATCAACACAGTGGAAATGTGATATATAATCAACACAGTGGAAATGTGATATACAATCAACACATAGGAAATGTGGTATAAAATTAACTCAATGGAAATGTGATATACAATCAACACAATGGAAATGTGATATATAATCAACACAATAGAAATGTGATATATAATCAACACAATGGAAATGTGATATATAATCAACACAATGGAAATGTGATATACAATCAACACAATGGAAATGTGATATATAGTCAACACAATGGGAATGTGATATACAATCAACACAATGGAAATGTGATATATAATCAATACAATGAGTTTCTGGCTATTCATATATCATAAACTGCAAGAGAATACCATTGTATCAGAATAGTCTGCTTGGAAAATAATGCAAATCTTATGTACAGTAGATTCATTGCAGTTATCTCCTTAGAAAACATCTCAGATCTTATGCACAGTAGATTCAGGTCAGTTATCTCCTTAGAAAATATCTCAGATCTTATGCACAGTAGATTCAGGTCAGTTATCTCCTTAGAAAACATCTCAGATCTTATGTACAGTAGATTCAGGTCAGTTATCTCCTTAGAAAACAAACATCTCAGATCTTATGTACAGTAGATTCAGGTCAGTTATCTTCTTAGAAAACATCTCAGATCTTATGCACAGTAGATTCAGGTCAGTTATCTCCTTAGAAAACATCTCAGATCTTATGCACAGTAGATTCAGGTCAGTTATCTCCTTAGAAAATATCTCAGATCTTGTGTACAGTAGATTCATTTTAATTAAGTACTTTGAAATTATCTCAGATCTGTTGTACAGTTGTAATTCTTTTTATTGTTTACAGTGCCTGAGTGCCATCTATGGGTCAAGTGATTTCTTTACTCCCTTAAGGTCATTTCATCTGCTTTGCCCAGCAGAAAGCCATCAGAATATCTTCCTCATATCGGATGGTCATGTGACCCAGGATAGCTTCATCTTGAACTCTATCAAGAGGGCTGCCAGACGAAGCAGACTGTTTACATTGGGAGTAGGGTCAGTAGTTTGGTCAGTTTTTCAATGCTGCCATATTAAACATAGCTCTCCATGGATGTGTCAATGTTTCCATCTCTCAGTATTGAACAGCTTAATGGACTTTTGTTGAGATGGTTTGATTTATGACCACTCATGCTTTCATTGCAAAGAATCTATCCTTAGATGTGGAAATTTGATTTGGAGACTTCTTTATGTAGGATCATTGAAAACTATTTGACACACATATATATAATTTAAAAATGTTGTATTGACTGCATTAGACTGTTGGTAAAATAGAAACATGACTGAAGTTTTCATTTTAGCCACACTTACATACTTAAATATCTTGTATATGTAGACATAGATCATGAATAGGTATGTAGATATTGTGTATATGTAGGTATAGGTATATAGACACAGATGATGTATACATAAGCATAGGTATGTAGACTTAAATTATTTGTAGATAGGCATAGGTATGTAGACATATCATGCATATGTTAACATAGATGATAAATGTCATCCATATGTAAATATCGGTCATGCATATGTAGGCATAGAGGGTATGTAGATATAAATCATGTATATGTAAGTATAAACATATACACATAGATTATGCATATGTAGACACAGCTCCTGCATATGCATGCATAGGTGTGTACATAGATTATGCATATGTAGGCATATATATGTAGTCATAAATTATGAATAGGAATGCATAGGAATGTAGATATAAATCATGCATATGTATGATGACAGATCATGCAGATACAGACACAGATCATGCACTTGTAGACACAGCTTTATCAGTATATATCTCAACCTTATTGGTGGGTCACCTATTGCCATGCATAACAGCTTAAGCAGTTACATAAGCAATGGGACTTAGATAATGCAGATGTAGACAGATCATTAGACATAGATCATGCACATGTAGACATAGACATAGATCATGCAGATGTAGACAGGTCATGCAGATGTAGACATAGATCATGCAGATGTAGACAGATCATTAAGATGTAGACATAGATAATGCAGATGTAGACATAGATCATGCAGATGTAGACAGATCATTAAGATGTAGACATAGATAATGCAGATGTAGACATAGATCATATATATGTAGACATAGATCATGCAGATGTAGACAGATCATTGGACATAGATCATGCAGATGTAGACAGGTCATGCAGATGTAGACATAGATCATGCAGAGGTAGACAGATCATTAAGATGTAGACATTGATCATATATATGTAGACATAGATCATGCAGATGTAGACATAGATCATGCAGATATAGATATAGATCATTAGACATAGATCATGCAGATGTAGACCGGTCATGCAGATGTAGACATAGATCATTAGACATAGAGTATGCAGATGTAGACAGATCATGCAGATGTAGACAGATCATGCAGATGTAGACAGATCATGCAGATATAGACAGATGATTAAGATGTAGACATAGATCATTAGACATTGATTATTTTGATGTAGACATAGATCATAAATATGTAGACATAGATCATAAAGATGTAGACAGATCATTAAGATGTAGACATATCATTAGACATAGATCATAAAGATTTAGACATAGATCATTAGACATAAATCATGAAGATGTTGACAGATCATAAAGATATAGACATAGATCATAAAGATGTAGACATAGATCATTAAGATGTAGACATAGATCATAAAGATATAGACAGTTTAAAGATATGCTATTTTTATGATGGAGACTTCTCATATAAATAAACATTTGCAAGAATTTATTTCTTCCTGCAGCCCAACAGCCAATCACCACCAGATGAGATGTATTGCCAGCCTAGGAGGGGGAACATATGAGTACTATAATGCCAACACCAAATCAGCTTGGCAAAGGAAGGTGAGAGATATGAGTATTATAATGCCAACACCAAGTCAGCTTGGCAAAGGAAGGTGAGAGATATGAATACTATAATGCCAACACCAAGTCAGCTTGGCAAAAGAAGGTGAGAGATATGAGTACTATAATGCCAACACCAAATCAGCTTGGCGAAGGAAGGTGAGAGACAGAAAGGAGTATTATAATGCCAACACCAAATCAGCTTGGCAAAGGAAGGTGAGAGATATGAGTACTATAATGCCAACACCAAGTCAGCTTGGCAAAGGAAGGTGAGAGATATGAGTACTATAATGCCAACACCAAATCAGCTTGGCGAAGGAAGGTGAGAGACAGAAAGGAGTATTATAATGCCAACACCAAATCAGCTTGGCAAAGGAAGGTGAGAGATATGAGTATTAAAATGCCAACACCAAGTCAGCTTGGCAAAGGAAGGTGAGAGATATGAGTACTATAATGCCAACACCAAGTCAGCTTGGCAAAGGAAGGTGAGAGATATGAGTATTATAATGCCAACACCAAATCAGCTTGGCAAAGGAAGGTAAGAGATATGAGTATTATAATGCCAACACCAAGTCAGCTTTGCAAAGGAAGGTGAGAGATATGAGTACTATAATGCCAACACCAAGTCAGCTTGGCAAAGGAAGGTGAGAGATATGAGTACTATAATGCCAACACCAAGTCAGCTTGGCAAAGGAAGGTGAGAGACAGAAAGGAGTACTATAATGCCAACACCAAATCAGCTTGGCAAAGGAAGGTGAGAGATATGAGTATTATAATGCCAACACCAAATCAGCTTGGCAAAGGAAGGTGAGAGACTGATATGAGTACTATAATGCCAACACCAAATCAGCTTGGCAAAGGAAGGTGAGAGACTGATATGAGTACTATAATGCCAACACCAAATCAGCTTGGCAAAGGAAGGTGAGAGATATGAGTATTATAATGCCAGCACCAAGTCAGCTTGGCAAAGGAAGGTGAGAGATATGAGTACTATAATGCCAACACCAAGTCAGCTTGGCAAAGGAAGGTGAGAGACAGAAAGGAGTACTATAATGCCAACACCAAATCAGCTTGGCAAAGGAAGGTGAGAGATATGAGTATTATAATGCCAACACCAAATCAGCTTGGCAAAGGAAGGTGAGAGACTGATATGAGTACTATAATGCCAACACCAAATCAGCTTGGCAAAGGAAGGTGAGAGACTGATATGAGTACTATAATGCCAACACCAAATCAGCTTGGCAAAGGAAGGTGAGAGATATGAGTATTATAATGCCAGCACCAAGTCAGCTTGGCAAAGGAAGGTGAGAGACAGAAAGGAGTATTATAATGCAAACACCAAATCAGCTTGGCAAAGGAAGGTGAGAGACAGAAAGGAGTATTATAATGCCAACACCAAATCAGCTTGGCAAAGGAAGGTGAGAGACAGAAAGGAGTACTATAATGCCAACACCAAATCAGCTTGGCAAAAGAAAGGTGAGAGACAGAAAGGAGTATTATAATGCCAACGCCAAGTCAGCTAGGCAAACAAAAACATTTGGTTATTATAACACCAGCACAAATCAGTTTGGCAAATAAATGTGAGGGAGTGTATGAATATTATATTATATATGATCTTTTCCCATGACATCCAGTACTGGACTGGAGTACCAGATGCCACATGACTGAAAGCACCTAACCCTCAGCCATTATAGTTCTAGTGCTAGTTTTAACCTGGAAACCTAACATCTTAAGCATGTCCAGCACCTTAATCAGAGATTTATCTCATCCTATCCTTACTGAAAGCATAGTAGTCCAGTACCAGGCAGATCCTTCACTGGTTTTGGCTCCATCTTGACCCATTACTGTCTACCATGACACACTTATCCTGGATTCCCATTACCAGCCCTAAATCAATGGATATACACAATGAACACGTGGCAATAACTATATCCCAACATGAACAGATTCCCAGCATTTGTTGTCCGACTCACACAGCTTGTTTGGCTAGATCTGTAACTGCTGTCCTCACAGGAGGCTTTTCTGTTACAATTTTCAAAGATTCATGGTCATGAGTTCTATCTTCCTTTTTCAACCTGATGATGTTGAGAGATGTTTAAGCATTGATTAGTGAGGTATCCTGCTCAATCTGCCTCTTATCTGTTCCTGTATTCATTGATTGTTTAGTCAAGAGAGCTCAGCTGTTACTCAAGCAACTATCATAGTTTTGTTGGTGACTTCATTGCTTTTGAAATGTCATTTCAAGACCCAGGTGTTAACAGCCTTGGTGTTTTTCATCAGCAGTGGCCAGTTTCAATCTAATTTGCTTAGCTGCTGCTGTCAGTGGAAATGTGGTTGTTTGTCATCCTTCATACATCTGTATGGAAGGAAGTCCTTCATTGACACATCAGCTGCTTCAAATTATTATAGCATTAGGACCCACACTCAGCTTGGTTTCCATGTTGTTGTTTTTTTTCCAGCAATCTGAGCAAGCATAAATAAATGTTTTTGAGAAACAAGTCATGCTGCAGAGTCCAACCTGCATATGGCTCCTGCAGTAACAGACTAACTCAACTCTTGCTTCCCTATTACCGTTGCTGTTAATCTTCATCTGGCAGAGGAGATGCAGTTCTTTTCATACTCATTATCTGGGCAATTATTGCAGGGCCATTGCTAGATTGCAACAGGCCACTGTAGAGAACAGAACGTCAAGGACCCAGTGACTCAGAGCCATGCCCTCTTTCCCTTTCTCTTAATGCTGTCAGCAATTATGCAGTGATTCCTTTCTAATATTCCAGTGGGAGAAATTCAGCATGGCAATATCCCTCAGATCAATGGAAGATAAGGCGTTATTTTTGGAGGCCATTACCCTACCATATGACATTAGTGATCATTACAGCCCAACACAGCTGTACAATACAGGTTTTTTTTGGAGGCCATGTCCCTACCATATAACATTAGTGATCATTACAGCCCAACAATGCTGTACAATACATACTTATTTTTGGATGCCATGCCCGTACCATATAACATTAGTGATCATTACAGCCCAACTTAGCTGTACAATGCAGGGTTATTTTTGGAGGCCATGCCCCTACCATATAACATTAGCGATCATTACAGCCCAACAGAGCTGTACAATACAGGGTTATTTTTGGAGGCAATGCCCCTACCATATAACATTAGCGATCATTACAGCCCAGCAGAGCTGTACAATACAGGGTTATTTCTGGAGGCCATGTCCCTACCATATAATATTAGAGATCATTACAGCCCAACAGAGCTGTACAGTACATAGTTATTTTTGGAGGCCATGCCCCTACCATATAACATTAGCGATCATTACAGCCCAACAGCTGTACAATCATATCCTGCAGCTAGAACTAGCATACTCCTTATAGAAGTTGTTGAAATAAACTCAAGCAGGAATTTACTCCAGACTCTTCTTGACTGATGGCATACTTTGACTGGTCGTAGATTTTATCTTTCTCAAGCTTTTTAATTCAGATACCTTGGTTTGGAATGGAAATATTAAGACTGGTTCTCTGTGCAGATCAGGAGGGAAATTTGTTTGGCATTCAGAGATACAGTATACCAGCTCATGGCACTCCTGTTTGGTCTGAGTATCAGTCACTGGGTCTTTTCAAGAATTGTGGACAGCCACATTATTATGTTTGACCTCCAACTGCCAGAACAGCATTCTGCACAAGTGTTGGGTGGGTTATATACTAGATCAGGACCTGAAATTCCATTTTTCTGCTCTGCCATGAATTCCTTGTCAACAAGAGCAAATCCATTATCTTACCATCTCAATATTTTGCCAACTGAGTACAGAGTTCAGAATCCATATGAACAGAATCTGTTTCCCTCAAGAACAATCCTTAAGATCATCCTTACAGTCTTCTGTCAAACAATCACATATTGTCTGATGAATTTCTTTGTGTTTTAAATGTCCTTGGTCCAGTAGCATATTTCATCTTCATTTGCTGTCTATTTATGAGGCTATTGAAGATGATTCTCTATGGTGACTGTAGCTTTGTCGATTGGGTCCAGTGAACTCAATTTCAGAATACATGAAGTCCCTCAAGAAATTAGAGAACTTGGCCTGGTTTACAGTGGGTATTTCCATGCAGATTCAGCATCAAGGATTATGATCAGCTAGGGTGTCTGCCTCCTGCCTTCATTTTAGAAACATAGCTGGGAGTGGTCCTTTCACTCACATCACTTCTAGCTTTAAGTTAGTGAGCTGACAACATTTAGGACTTGTTGCAAAAAATGAGCTTGTGAGAGCTGGATTAAATGCATTATGAAAGGTAATTGTCTGAGTAGTATGTTTTATCCTAAGCCTTCAGACTGCTTTTATCATGCTTTTTTTGTTAGCTATCAAATAAATCATATTCTCACATAAAGATTGTTGTGGAAATCGACTGTATCCTTTTATTATGTCTTGAAAACTTGCAAACTTAAACTTGCTCATAAGGTTTATGAATTCTATGTATATCGTTTTGATCCAAATCATATCCATGCACTTCAACTATTTTAAGCCAAGATAAATAAAACCCACATATTCAAATACCATTATGCCAAAGTAAATATGTATCCTTCAGTAGTTGGGATAAAAACTGGTGTGATATTTAAGGTCATTGTCAATGAAAATTACTAAAATTACATTTCCCTCAATTGTTTTTTTTTTTATTGAAGGACAGTCAGAGGGAAAAAGAAAAATGGCAAAAACTTTATTTCAAGGGATGTTAGATTGTTTCAGAATGAAAACCAGTCAGATCTACTTGTTAATGGTCACCAACATTAAACAATTATCTGTCTTAAACAACTGTCTTTTCAAAAAGTCCAATCAATCAGATAACTTCGGATAGCTCCATGAAATTAAATAACTACCCATCTTATGGGACCATATTTCTTACATTCCACTGGTAATTCCTCAATATGGGTCTTTCTGTATCAAATTTACCTTTGCTCTAATTGCAGGTAACATCTCAGCTGGAGCAGGCATCCCAACCTAGGTTGATGGATGTCAGTGTCGATTGGATACAAGGAAATGATAAGGCTTCAAATCCGCTTCAGGCCCCTAGCAGTATTCCTAGTATCTTCAGTGGCTCTAGACAGGTTGTTTATGGCTTTGTCCCAAACTGTATGCAGGTAAGAAATGCAGGGTCAAAGAAAATAATAATCTCCTTTCTCAAATGGAACGTGATACTATACTGGAGTATTTTTTCTATCTAATAAGATTTTTTCTTAAGTCTGTGTGTCTATCATTTATATTGTAAAATTGGGGGCCTCGTTACAGTCACACTGTTCCAGAGTCACAGTGCTACTTTCACTTCGTTTGGGCCATTGCCAAGTTTTCATTCATTCAAAACTTTGCTTTTGAACCCCAATTTGTGTCAGTGCTTAAATGTAAACGACTATTATGCCCATATACTTCTTACCAGCTTCCTACGGTGCATGTATGGAGTATCGGCTGATGTTTGTTATCATAGCATCCTCAGGATCGGACTTGTCGAGTTTGGGTTATCATTGTCCCTATATACCTCGTGTCAGCCCCATGCCGCTCAACATACAAGTATTGGACACTTCACAACCCCACAAACTCCAACATGTATCTTTTCCTGAGGTATCCTTTAGAACAATTCAGAGCTGGGCTGGGGCAGTGTGCTGTGACAGGATTTGCCCCCATTATGCCAAAAGAATTATGTTATATATACAATAAAGTGTCTATTGAACAGGTGTATTGTGTGTTATTTGAATAAGTTTGTTGTGCTTTTTAGCTGTCATTTATATACCTGCTATCCATTCTTAAACTCAAATTTGATTTCATATTTTCATATGCTATCCACAACCCGGATTTTATCATGCTATATGTTGTTCATCTTCTGTCAGTCTTTTAGTTTTGTATCAGTTTTGTTTCCACACAATAGTTGGACTTGTGCACCATCTATTGTTACCAAACTCTATGGAAGGCATTCAGTTGGGGCAAGGAAGAACACCATCAATTAGTCTAGTTCCCTGCTTCGTATGCTCGCTGCGTTGCACTCCGCTGTACAGAGTCAGATGAACACCAATGCCATATTGTTACGTGATCTAAACAAATGGCCTCACATGTAGAGATCTAGTTAATGTAACCATGTCACATTTATTTCTTTTCTATTCTGTTTGTCAGTGACACAGTGACCAAATATCATCACATTCACCCTCTCATGGAATAGGACTGCTATTTTGATCCTAATATTTGACAAAGTCTGAAGTGTCATGTACAATGAGATATCAATATCAGTGTAAAATTGATCAAGGAATTTATTGCAACTAGAATATTTTAAATGATGTGTGAAGTGTGAATTATTTGCAAAACAATTGTTACCCTCATTCCCTTATAAAAGAGGTGATAATTTTGTCTAGATCGTTGGCTATATTTAGGCTGTCATAATCACCTCATTTCAATTTCAGTGTGACATTTATCAAGCAATCAAATGGAGAAGAAATTTTTTGGATGATGCTGTGTAAAATGTGCAATATAAACAAAATATTGTTGTGTATACTATTTTCATTCATCTTCGCCTGCTAATAAAAATATTTGTAAAAATAATTATGTGACCGAATTGGTGGTTAAGTTCAACACAAGATAAATACTATAATTCAAATGGAACATATTAGTAAAGTTTACATTGTGTCACAAACAAACAGAATATTAAAGGAATAAGTGTGATGTTGTTAGATTAACAAGATATCTCCATATGATGCCATTTGTTTTGATCATGGGACAATATGGTGTCAGCATTGGTGGGAGGGAGGGAGCGCATGAAGCAGGAAAACCAGACTATCCTCTAAATTTTGGGGTCTAAAGGTCAATGGGTAGTGTCACTGTGACTGAAAGAAGAAATGATTTCACAGTGTCTTGAGTTCTGTCAAAAACATTTTGGTAGACTTGCTCTTTGGATAAGGTAGAAACCCATCAGTTTTGTGGTCAAAACACTAAATGTCACTATGACGGAAAGAAGAACAATGGTTTTCACACACTAAAATTAGTTCCCTATTTTAGATATTGACCCAGTTTTATGGCTGTAATGTGCATGGGATAATGAAGAAAAATATTGTTTTTAGGGTAAAAATATCAATGTCAAGGTCACATTGACTCAAAGAGGAAAAATGGTTCCCACAAAATAACATTAGTTCTGACTAGACTTTGTGATTGGCTTAGCTTGGAATAAGGAAGAAGCCTAATATTTTGTGGCCAGAAGGTCAGAGGTCAAGATTACTGTCCCAGAAAGAAGAAAAGTGGTTTTGTGACATAAATTTAAGTTAGCTACATGAGGATTAATAGACACATCAGGCATATAATAGGCCATTCATGGTATTAGTATCCCTGTTTTAAGTTTATTGAAATTTTGCATAGTTTGCACAGATCTTGAATTTTTTTATGTTTGGTCATTATTTATAGGGTTAAACTAATCATTCATTTTATAACATATTACAATTATTTGGATACCTTTGGTATTATACAGTGTCCTAAGGCCAGACTGTAATAAATTGTTTTCTTGAACTTCACAGGACATAGTTTTGATGTCTTTATTTATACACTAGTGATGCAATGGCAGACAAAGCACAGGGAACATTGGTTTTGTGAACTGCTTTAGTGAGTGATAGACCACAGATCCCAAATATCCAAGCTTTGGGGGAATACATTGATAGATATTGGGATAAATAAAGGGAGTATAAGAAGTAAAATACACCAGTCATTGGCAAACACTTTGGAATCCTCTGAACAGTCATTGACTTCTTTTAAAAATGTTTGCAGATTTTGAGAAAATTATCTAAGTCTGCTAGATCTTCCATCCTCCACCTGATGAAGCAAACACATATTTGGAATCCCTCCCATGCATTCGCATTTAAAGCTGAAAGCTTTGCAAAGAAGGCAGAAAACACATGGCAATTAATATTGACAGTCAGAACTGCTTTAGGAAAAGATATAAAGAAAAAGCCCAAGAATTAAATAATCTGGGAAAGAGAAACAAAACAAACATATGATATGAGAACTTCTGAAGAAGTAAAATTAAGAGATTGGACATAGTTTTGGAAGATAGAATGCAGTAATTAGTAATATCAATAGATTCTTTTGACAGTGCCCTTACTGTATGTTTATGTTCATATATCAGGACCAACTTTTCAAACTTTGCTTTAAAATTTGGAAGATGAACTCAAATATAGTAAAAGAGGTTCTTAGTTCAACTTTAAAAGTGGACAGCTTAATTTAAGCAAACCTTGTAAAAATTATAACAAGCCCTTGAAAAGGCATGGAAAAATTCTTAAATTTGGTCTTGAGATTTTTGTATGAACCTTTTTTTTCATAGCTGTGGCTGTGAAGCAAACATTTTTCTTCATTTTTCTATTCCTTTGAATATGAAATTCCACCATTAGTACAGAGAAATAAAGAAGTGATTGTTTTTTTAATAGAAAAAAAATATAGAAAAAAAATATAAAATTGTTATAACAAAATTGATATAATACAACCTTGGTGTAGGGCCCAATGTTGGCATTAGTTTCACCAATATTTTGAAGTACTGCAAAGTTTTGCGCCATAAGAAACAAAAGTTTTAGTTAATAATTTGATGTGTTGCATTCTTGAAAGAAAAAAATTTCATACCATTGCATCTTTCTTTATATAAAAAAAGATTTAAACATTTGTTTGTGAATGTTCAGAAGTCAGTCACTGATCTCTGATCTATGTTTATTTTTGAAGGCTATCAGCTCATTAAGTTTTGATCATAAATTTATTTACCCATGAATAGTAAAGCCATTAAGTGTTGTTTGTGTTTGTCCATAATTAATTCAGTGTACAGTCATTTCTGAAACACAGTCAAGAGGTACTTACCATTCAACTGGCATATACAACAAATAACCAATGGAGTGGTTAATGAAAGATTCTCATCAGAATTTATGAATCAGTTAATTAAGAAATTCAACTAATTTAATTAATTGCTTATCATCAAAGTCAATCTCCTAGCTAAAGGTTGTTCAAATAATGTGGCAATGATTTCTAAAAACATTTAAAAAATCCAAAATCTACCAGCATATGCAAATTGCTTCACAATGATGTCAGACATTAATCACAGAATCAGTGACCAGTGAATAATGTCATTCTTTCCCTAAAAACTGACCATATTGTTTTCATTA
Source organism: Potamilus streckersoni (assembly GCA_016746295.1). Taxonomy (NCBI): domain Eukaryota; kingdom Metazoa; phylum Mollusca; class Bivalvia; order Unionida; family Unionidae; genus Potamilus; species Potamilus streckersoni. The sequence goes on from JAEAOA010001935.1 coordinate 2,779,318, forward strand.
ACAATTAATCTTGCTGTCATCATTCAAACAGATAGGTGTCATTGATTTAATTAGTGGGGATTTACAATGCATAAAGGTACTTGGAAATGTATTGCTTTTACTGTTAAAGAAGAGCTTGAAGCCTTGGACGGCATTAAGTCAAATGCAATTAGATGGAGATGATCACAAATCAACCCTCTGAGCAAATAGGACAGTCACAGGATGAAAATCAATCAGTTTTTCAAAGAATAATAAAGTATTCTGATTCTGACCAGTGAAAATTCTACTGGAACAAAATTTATTGAGACAATTTATAATGACATTCAAACATACAGGGTTATGTTCACTTACTGAACAGTAACTGTGCTTCATTTTATTTTACATAATATTAGTAAATTTTTGCATTGAATTCAGACACAAGAATCTATGACAAAATGAGAAAAAATTCTTAATGCACATATTTTGATGCAATTGCTTTCACTTCACTTGTATTATGGATGCAGTGAGATTGGTTGGTGAGTCGCATGTTGACGATTGAACTATTCCAGCTATATGCTATATATATATATATATATATATATATATATATATATATATATAGATACAATAAACTGATGATGAACAGTGCAAAACTAGTAACTAACTAGCCTGAGCACTTTCGACTCTTAATGAGTCTTTTTCAAAGGCAAATAAATAAACTTACAAAACAAACAAATAACCCCAAAAACATTGTTTGTAAAACTTTACATGGCTGTCTCCACATGAGTTAAACTTAGAGATACATTGTCTCAACCAGCCTGTATAGACTTGTTGCAAATACTGAAAAATGTTTATAATTCCCTAAAAGTCTATGAGCCAGAGCGACATCTATTACTTTGTGTACATTTATGTAACGCAGATTATATCCCAGATATTTGATTCTATACAGGATATTTTATTCTTATAGTAATAATTAAAGGATACTAAGAAGATTTAGAAAAACTTTGAAAAGAAACTTGTCGGCTACAAAGACTAATTCGACTAGTACATAGTTTTCTTTTTCTAGTCTTCTTGGTTTAGTCCGCATGGATTAAATGTTCTAAGGCAGCATATCCAGTAAGATTTTTTTTCCTTCCTGGTTTCGGAACTCCAGCAGTGGTTGTTAGCAATTGCAATAAGTGTTATATCACTGAAAGTGTGGCCAGGGGATGAGAAGTCTTCTGCGACCGGGCTTCTGTACAGCTTCTTAGTCATCCATTCAGATCTATGAAGGTTTATCCTTTTGTGTAGCTTTTCAGTTTCTCTGACATACTGAAGGCTACAGATCTTACATGTGATGAGATAAATAACATTCTAGTTTTGCACGTTTTGTTTGGACCATGTATGTTTAGTTTTTCTTTAGTCACTGTGCTAGTGAATGTCCTGGTCTCTATCATATGTTGACAGGTTTTGCATCTTTTATCACCACAGGGTCCAGATTTACTAGGTTGGTCTTTACTAGTGATTATATATATATATATATATATATATATATATATATATATATATATATATATATATATATATATCCACGATGCATGGTCTCTAAATAAAATAAAATACTATATTACATATACAGCTTTTATATTTTCACTATATATGTAATTTTTTGTTTAATGTGCATTGAATTAAGATGGTAACTGTGCCAAGTAAATAAGTAAATGTAGTTTTTCACCCATGTTTGTTACTCACCCCTCCTTTTTGTGCATGCAATTTCATCAGCTGACTTGGTTGGTTATAGCTTGATACTGTAAAAAGAATAACATTTTGTGGACCCCAACCATATTATACTCTCGATGTTTTAACAAGCTCATACATGAATAGAAGCATATTAGCAATTGTTATGTATATCTATTTTGTGTGTTTAATTCTTTTTCGTCAATGATTGTAGATTGTACGAGTCATTTTGTAAACAAAATATTATGTAGGTAATTTTTGTATATTACTATAGATTATATTTTAAGATAATTATCATGTGTAGATAAGCATGTTTACTTGGATCTTAGTTCAGGACATTGGTTTTCCTCTTAGAAATTCCTTGTTTACATGATGTTTGTGTTGTTCTTCATTAAAATTTAAGTCAGTGACCTGACCTTGTTTATAATTTAGAATGTTATGAAAATTAACTTTATCCTCATCCTGGTCCTGTTATTGTGTCAGGTTTTTATATTAGGTTGCTTACATCATTATTATTCATTCCTGATTTTAATTTTGTTTGTGTTAAGATTTAGTTTAAGATGATTTTTTTTTTATTTTCAATTCATTTAAATTACAAAGTGCTCACTGACTTTAGATCTAAAACCTTATTTTGGAATTATTGTGAATTCATTCAAGGAAATTTTGGATTTTGTCATTGTGATACATCCAGATTGTTAGCAAATCAGACCATTAAAGATAATTGTCACAACATGATATCCAGGATTAGAATTCATTTGGAACACCACTGTAATTCATTCTGAATGCTCTATACTTTTGAATGTGTGATAGAACTTTTAGGGCTGTTTGGGATTTTATTCACAATACTGTAAGTTCTTTTTCGATTTCACTTTGTATTCGAGGGAAATAAATTATTTGCTGAATTTTACACAACTTGTTGGTTTTGCTTTTCTGCTCCTTAAGACCATAGAGTGACACAATATTTTTGTTATGCCATCTTCTATTTTTGTATTTATTCAGGCAATATTGCGTGCAAAAGTAAATGGTCAAGAGATTTCTACTCAGGTCTCCACAGTGGAGTTGAATATTACAGATGGTCAGGTCAGTCAGTATGTGGGTGTTGACAGGTTTATCATAGGTGTCTTAAATGCAGTGAAAGTTGAAAACATAAAACAAAGCAGCCTGATGCCCCTAAACTCATCAAACTGTTTAAATTTTGTTCTTTGTTCCTTCTTGATTAACATATTATATTGTCACCAGCTTGTTCTGTAAGATATCAAGTATTACTGTAACATGAATTAAAAGTAAAAGATACAGGGAAGATATCAAGTATTAGTGTAACATTGGTTAAAAGTGAATGATACAGGGAAGATATCAAGTATTACTGTAACATGGGTTAAAAGTGAAAAGATACAGGGAAGATATCAAGTATTAGTGTAACATTGGTTAAAAGTGAATGATACAGGGAAGATATCAAGTATTACTGTAACATGGGTTAAAAGTGAATGATACAAGGAAGATATCAAGTAGTACTGTAACATGGGTTAAAAGTGAATGATACAAGGAAGATATCAAGTATTACTGTAACATGGGTTAAAAGTGAATGATACAAGGAAGATATCAAGTAATACTGTAACATGGGTTAAAAGTGAAAAGATACAGGGAAGATATCAAGTATTACTGTAACATGGGTTAAAAGTGAATGATACAAGGAAGATATCAAGTAGTACTGTAACATGGGTTAAAAGTGAAAAGATACAGGGAAGATATCAAGTATTAGTGTAACATTGGTTAAAAGTGAATGATACAGGGAAGATATCAAGTATTACTGTAACATGGGTTAAAAGTGAATGATACAAGGAAGATATCAAGTAATACTGTAACATGGGTTAAAAGTGAAAAGATACAGGGAAGATATCAAGTATTACTGTAACATGAATTAAAAGTGAAGGATACAGGGAAGATATAAAGTATTACAGTAGCATGTGTTGAAACTGAAGGATGCTGCTTTTTAAAAGGAAAGGATATAGGGAAGTTGTCAAGTATTACTGTAATAAATGTTCAAAGTGAAGGAGACTTGAAAGATATCAAGATAACATTTGCTACAGTCAAGACTGTTATATTATTCACCAGTGTGCTTGTGGCCTTGTTACAGTCAGTCATCTTCACTCAGATATTGTTGCATTATCTTATGTCTTTACAGAAGATCTACCATATTTATCTGTTTATAAGTCAAGTTTACCTGCAAACTGCACAAAATCATATCTAACATTGCATAATGTGCCAGCCGATCTGGGTCTATGCAGTATCTTAGAAGCAATCATTAGAAGAAACATAGACCCTGATCTGCCTGCACATTATGTGAGAGTAAATCTGGGTATATCTTATTTGCAGTTGAACCCAAATTATAAGCATGTATATATGGTATACACTAGAAGTGGGCCTAGATTATTTTCCAAGGATTTGTAATAAGACCAGTAGTTAAAAATACATATACAAAGATTTTTAATAATCAACTTAATATAATGTTACATCCTTCTTTGCTGACTTTTATTTAAGTATTGTATGATACATAACAGTAAAGTCTAAAAATTGTGTTGTTATAAAGCCTTATAAAACATTTAACACAGGGTCTATTCATTTCTACCTACTTTTTGTTCACATCATAATTGTCTAGACCCTGTATTAGCTAAATTTCTTGTTATTTTTCATATTTACCCCCTTTTTGGTACCATTTAAATTCAAATAATTATACTATAGCAGTGAATGGGACACAGAGTCATAAGTTGAACACTCACTTTTGAGAGTATTGAAAGTTATAGTTATACTTTGTTCATAAATTAAAGTGAAAATGTGAACTGTACTATGAGATTTTACTTACATTTTTAAATTGCTTACATGTGTTTTTATTCTCATAAAAATTTGAAAATAAAAGTAAGTTAAGACAGGATATTTTGATCTAGATAAAATATGCTCTGTACCATATATAGTTCTTATTTAATTGTTAACCTGTATTGCTTGTTGCAATATCACTAGTACCTCTGGTAGAGGTTTCAAAGTACTTGAAATGATGTATGTCTTTTCAGGTTCACAGCTGATTATACATCTGAGTACTTAAACTTGACATCAATAATTGAACTAAATTTGATTGGTTTTTTGGGCCCTGGAACAGGCAAACGAGCATTCTGTCATAGTTTTAAATTTGCATTCATCAAAGAAGTTTTACAAATACTTGTTTGTGGATAAAGGAGGCAACAATTGTAGTTATGACTCCACTAGCCCAGTAAGTATAATGCAGGGAAAAATATTCAAGAAATTCAAATTGTCCTTCTGTTTTACGATAAAAAGAACAGGTTTGTTACATGAATTTTTACTTATTTTAGTTGTGCTGGTTAGTTGAGCTTGGAAACTGTTGATGCCAAAAGCTGCTGAGCCATATCCATATGATATCTGTATCATCCAAAATTTAGGGATGATTCACATCACACCTAGAAGAAATAATTATAACAAATCAGTCACTGAATCTTGTAAAATTTTGTATTAGGTAATATACATTCACGCTACGTTAACTATTCATGACTATTAATATAATTAAAATGGAAATGATACACTAATAATAAATGTGTTTGTGTGAATTTTATTCTGTTAGATGCTTCACCAGTTGACTGCTCGTGCAGTGATCCGAGATTTTGAAAATGGAATTTTGGATGCAGATAGGATACTTCATCAGGTATGGACACATAGCTATTGAGGAGGTGAGAATCAGTTGAAAGAGGAGGAGTAAAATAATGAAAACAGCAACAACAATGATAAAACGAATATAGCATTGAGAATTATTATGGTTAAAATAGATAAGTGATAATCATGATAAAAAAACGATATGCTGGGAATGATTTTCTACTTTTTAGGGGTTTCAGTTTTCATGTTTTTGCAACAACGTTTTTGCAGTTACTTAAATTGATGGAATGAGGATAAGGTCTTGTTGTTTCCATGTAAATTTAATTGTTTATAGGACTTTAAATTTATGGTTTTCAGAAAGAATGAAATCCATGAAAATGGGTACAAAATGAAAAATGCACAAATCACAGTAGTCTTATTACTCTGTTATGAGAAAAGCCCAAGGTTGATTCCTTGTAAAATAATTGTTGTCACTGGGTTAAGATACTCTGTTGTCAGGATAGCCTAAGCTGGGATTCTTGTAAGGTTCTTGTAAGATGTTTTATGTAATCGGATGTTTATGGATGATATGATTTTTGCAGAGACCCTTGTTTAAAATATGAAATAATTTTTATGTTTTTGATTCTATCCATCTAAATATATTATAGAGTAAAGAAGAGTAATATCAGAGCATTTAAAAATTAAGATGTTTTTATTTGATGAAGACTATAGAACCTTGTTTTTATATATTGTAAATTCATATAATATTGTCAATAAGATTTGTTATATTACATCTTTTCATACATGTATGCATCCTTTGTACTTTCAGATGTTAAAATCGGAGAGAAAACAGACCATTATTGAGTTGAGTAAAGAGTATTCCATAGTTACACCATACACCAGTTTTGTGGCTGTTGAAGAGAGAGAAGAGGTAGGTTTCACAACTGCAGGGTCAAAAGTTAGTGGATTATTATTCCATAGTAAGCCCAATGGGTAGGTCAAATAAGAGTTTAAAAAAAATCGAAGTGGAGTCACAATTTGCCAAAGTCGTGACAGACAGCAAGTTTCAGAGACAAGATATTAGAGAAGATACAATCAGGTTATGTACAACACTTTTCAAGCTGGACATCACTTGGTACCAAAATCTAAAATACAGCAATTCAATAAGAGCTTAAGTTTTTCAGAGGTTTTTGTGGTGTAATGTGCCCAACTAAATATGCCTTGCAGATACTGTGTGCAGTGTATATAGCTATACATGTCATGTAGATATTTTGGTATAGTGTATCTGTCTAAACATATCTAGATATTGTGGTAAAATTGTATCATGTAGATATTTTAGAGTGGACTCAAAGGAGAAAGCAGATTTGCTGGTAAATTATGTTTCCCCAAGAATTTTTGCTTCATTGTATTAATATTAAACCCTCCCACACCTTTCCACAAATGTGAGCATCCTCATTGACATATCAAGCAAAAACTAAGTAAACAACTTGGGTTGGTGATGGGAGGTAAGAGTTATGGTTGGGAATTGTTTCTTCCCTTTTTCTTGTATATAGATGGGAAAGACAAAAACTTCCATTCATCTTTACACAATTGCTGATTTGAGAATTAGTTGAGCTTCTTCCTAAAGTAATATGATTGAGTTATTAGATGCAATTTTGGAGAAATAGTTTTCTGAAAAATTTGCTGTTTGAAGGATATTATCATTTATTTTAATATACCATATATACTTGTGTATAAAACCTTTCATATATAATCCAACCCTTATAACTGAATAGGTATAAATGCTAAAAAGTGCATGACCCGCATATAAGCCAACCCACAGGTCCAAGACTACATCACAAGATGCAAACGTTGAGTTCTAAATGCATTTATTTTGGCAAATTTATAGCAAAAATGTTACAAGTATTCTCTTTTGGGGTTGGCATGTATGATTATTACATATAAATGGTATAAATTTGTTTAAAAAGTCAATACATTTATTTAATTTTATGTTATTGTTTCTATTTTATTGTTTTTTGGTGATCATTCTAATAGTCAGGAAAGACAGTTACACATCAAAGTAATGTTATAGTTGCCAGTCAGAATTCCCTCTTAACCAATTTCAGGATTTTAATGATTAACCAGCTAGTTTTTCTGTCGGTAAACAAAAGGCAAATCAAACAATTATAAACAAAGAAGACACTGATACATCCAGCTTTCCATTGTGTGGGAAATTATGATTTTGTCAAAACAGAACTAAAATAGATTGATGCTCTATTTAGAATTTTAGCCTTTATTATTACCATTCTTTAATGAACATGTAACAGTTATGCTGATTGTGCCTTGTGCAATTGTACCTTTTCATAAAGATTGCTTCAATTTGTAGCATCACCTATATCATTGGAAAAGAGTAACTCATGAACATTTGGATCAAAGGAAATGAAACAGCTATTTCCCAGTAGCTAAAATGTTATCTGGAAGATTGCATTTTGGTCAAAATAATGAATAAAGCGAAATCTGCATCTAATGTGTTTGAGAATAAACAAGAATTAAAGTAACACTAAGCGTGATTTGCACTATTTTAGCACTGTACTTTTTAGTACAGCCTGATTTCCCAGGTAAACTCGAACCAGCACAGGGACTTGTATGGTTGTTTACAAGTTAACTATTGGTCAAATATGTATTATTATTATATAGTACATGTATGACAGGGAAATTGTAGGCAATCACAAAAGCACCTATGAAATTATAAAGTCTTTATTTACCTTTATTTAATTTCATGTTGGAGGAATCAGAAAATATGCACATGCAAAATAATAACATTATGGTATCCAACTAAAAAAATCTTGAAAACTTTCAAGTTTAGTCCTTGTCATGCAGATAAGCTGCCCTCCTTTTTTCCTAAATTATTTGACTTGTACCAGTTAACATAATTTTATTGCTTTTAATATTTGATCTTGTTCTGCTTCTTGTTTAGTTACCTTTACCATGTAGCCATAATTGTGCTTGGGTGTTATAAAACACTGTGACATATTGTTTTGATAATCCTTCATTACTCTATATCAGCTTTATAAATTTCATTATTTGTTTATGCTTTTAGGGTGAAGAGAAACATGATGGCCCTTCTATTGCAGACCTAGTTGACCTAGAAAAGGTTGATATTCTACCATACATGCAATGGGATAATGCAGATGATTTTGATGAAATGGTATTATTTGTTCTTACATAATCTCTCTAGCTCTCTCTCTCTCACTCTCTCTCTCTCTCTCTCTCTCTCTCTCTCTCTCTCTCTCTCTCTCTCTCTCTCTCTCTCTTTCTCTCTCTCTTCTGACATTGGAGACTATAATATTTTGATCCAAAAGTCACTTATTTTTCTGTCTGTGATCCACTCTAACCCATCACAGACAGAGGGCTATTAAACATAAATTCATAACTTGGATTATTCTCCAAATAATAACTTGACAGATGAAATAAAACCCCAAAGATTATTTACAGCATCAGCAAGATGTGGAATATGGCAGACACTATTTTTAACTCATTTATCCTGCTATTAGCTGCAGGGTATTAGGTTTGCAGATTTAATATTTTTCTTTCACTCATATTGATATTTCCAGTCATCTTTTCACCTGTCGATGATAACTTCTTGTTATCAATCATTAGTTGGGCAAAACTTACTGCTTGTGAGTTATCCAGGTTGATAGGTGGATATGTTGTTTCAAGGTTTAGCTCTTGTAGACCTGACATACTTAAATTAACTGTCATTGTATCTCCAGTGGTTGTAGTTACTTTTGTTTTTCTTCTGTTGAGCTTTCAATTAACGTACCAAATTTTGTGTTATTACCATGAGATTTTGTGAATACCTGGTACAGAAAAAACATAATCAAGTTTGACACAGAGTGCTTAATCAAACAGTAACATAACCACAATTTACTGGATTGTCATTACCTGATAGTGGGACAAACTGGATTGAGCAAAACTAACCTTCTGATGTATTTATTACTTAATGTAATAGGACTATGATCGAGTTTATATCTACATGATCAGTCAACAGTCAATAAAGAATTGCTTAGTGAATACAGTGGAAAGCTAAAATATGTGTAGGCAATGATATATTTATTATAAAACAACCTGAAGATCTAATTCCATTTGCAGAGCTAGATTGTCTTTGATGACATTTTACTAAGCAATTCTGAGATGGATAAGATAAAATCTTACTTTTCATTGTCAGAACAAAAAAATGTAATGCAGTCTGTCTGGCACTAGGATTTTGTAACATCGATCAATTTGTCAGGCGAAATACAGTTTGTTTTATACTATTTGCTGTACTTGACAATGTTGATGTGCAAAATATAGCCTGAGAGATAAATTTGCTGAGCTTTGTTATAACACTACTGGAAGAAGTGCAGAAGAAAGATATTGAAAAAAATAGGAGGCCCTAGTGCGCTACAAGAAGAGGTAAAAAATTTAATCTCTGAATCATTACATCAAGAATTATTATCATGGTCACAAAGATGTCAGAAGAGAATCAGATTAAGTTTTATTAAAAAGAAACTGCAAGAGAACCAATATCAAAAGAAGAAGCTTGGTATGCCATGGCAAATATAAAAACTAACATGAATGATGATTTCACATTTCAATCGATCCAGCCAGCTGACCCGGTTTGGATTTCTGTTAAGAGACAGCAATGCTCTTACAGCGTTACAGATATAAAAAAAGCAATAAAGTTATTGATTACAACTAAAGTTTAATCTGCTTCATACAATTTTGAGCTCATTCCAAACTATAATAAACTGCATGCCAGAATCACTTTGAGAAACAATTTTTAGTATCACCAGTAGCATCAGGCCATTGTTAGGTTTTACTAGAAAACAGTTTGGTTCTATGTAGAGTGCTTTAGTTTCATACAATGGTGAATGACCAGTAGATGTAACAAAAATAAGTTCAATTTTAGTGAACTGCTCGATTGTCAGCTGGTCGTATACAGCGTGTGGCAATAAGGGACAAACTATTTATCTGTATAGTACTGATGTTCCACCAGGTTCGCTTATGCAAGTGATACCATGGCAAATAATCTATCCTATTAGTATTAAAAATCAAATATCTTTTGTCACGATGACACTGACTGATCAATCCTGCTGGCAGCTAAATCTCAATGATGAAATCATAACATATTGCACATGAGGTCAGTTAACTAATCACAGTGAGCTAGCTCACCACAACTATTCTCACCAAAGTCAATTTTATCAGAAGTTTTGTATACCAGAATGAAACATGAAAAAATTTATTGCAGAAAATCGTACATGGTTTGATTGGAAATATATTCTCTAAAATAGTTGCAACTTTACCTGGAAATGCAAATAAAGTATCACCTATGACAATTGATGCATTTAACACTTTTGCCATAGGAGCCTCATCAGCAGCTGTCAGACAAAAGATTGCTGATAAAATTGCAGAGCAGTCTTGCACCCATTGCAAATTGCAAGTGACAAGGATATAAAACAAGTAATTTCTGAAAATATCACCAATGTCAGAAACCGCAGGAGCTATGATAAAAATGACAAAAAAAAACTGCTATCTCTGCCAGGTGAATAAATATTAGAAAATTAATAACCAAAACTAGACCACATCCAGATATTGTAGCATTCTAATGGGTTACTGCGCAGCAAACTTTGATTTTATCTAACAAATACAAATAAAAATGTCTATAAAAAATACCTTGACCTGATCGTGGAAATGCCAACAGATAACTCAGGAACAGAATTTGAGTATGTTGAGTATCTCATTGAATCTAACAAAATAGGTATAAAAACTTGTAATACATTAGATGAAGATGTGTTTCTGTTGCCACACAAAGCTGTACTTGAAGTTTGAGGTAGAACCCAAACAACTGATAATCCACCTGGAGATATTACAGCTGATACACATATAACACTTGTGAACATTGGTTGGAGTTTATTTAGAGGTATCAACTAGCTAATTAAACTGTAGAAGATAGTTTGATGTACTTAACAATTGCAAGTACTGTTCATAATGTAGTTTCATTTAGCGATGACTACTCACAATCTGTTGCAATAAATATGATATGGTTTAGAGATACTGGACCTGGCACAATTGCAGTAGCTTAATTACTTAGAGTTGTTACAACACCAATTGCTGGTGCTGACAATGCTTGAACTAATAATCATGCATTTCTAGCTCTGCTTCATGCTCAGTATGTGACAACGCCATCAGCTGATAATGCAGTGGATAATGTCAGAAATGTGCTAATAGTTCTTTGCAATGCAATTGGAAATACCCCACCAGGTGATGCAGCTGCGATGCTAGCTAAAGCTCAGTCTATCATTCCAGTGATTAGAGCTCAATCTTACAATGAAGATTATGTTAAATGACAAACATTTACAGATAACTCAAATCAAATAACTATGATGCTGATACTTAGCATACTATTTAATTTGCAGAGACTATAATAAGTTATTTTATGGTATAAAACACATTTACACTTGATCGAGCTGATCAAAATGATTGTCTAATGAAAGCTGCTGGTGTCAATGATGCACAGTTTATAATTTCACAGTTGGTGTTGTGGATGCCACATATCATTCCTTTGATTGATAAATTAATAGAACCTGAGACAATGCTAACAAAATTCACAGAAAAAGTATCTTATGCAGAACAAAGTTTATCAAATTGCAATTCACAATTCTATCAATAACACTTGATGAATAACAACAGTATCAAGCAAACAGTTACCAAGGCATGTATTTATTGTGTTTTAACAACAGAATAGACATGGAAGTCAACTTCAAAACAATTCTGTACTGGATAGTCCAGATGTAAGATGAATATTTGTCAGAATAAATTCCAAGCAGTATCCTGACCAAGCATTCAAATATAATTTTGCAGCTAATGCTGCAGTATCAGCTGACAGAGATGTATTTTGAGCTTACATGTATCTGATGTAAAAATATCAAGATACTGACATTTAATCTCAAATTTTAATTGAAGAATTTAGGAAACTTCATTCAATATTTCACTTTGATGTCAGTAAGCATAACGAACAAGCTATGGTATCAACTTCAGATATTGAGGTCACGTGGACACTTGGACAAATATTGAGGTCACATGGACACTTGGACAGATTCTAGCTGCTCCAGATAATATGTATTATGCATACATGCTAAATGATAAATTCTTAACAATAGAATCTACCAAGGGAAGGATGACTGTTGTTTAAGTGTTAACTGGTGTGAGCAATACAACTTTATTCACAAAGTGATGGAATGTATTGATTTTCTTGCAAGTAGTGGAGTGATTGAAGTATAACTTTTATCAAACAAAAGGAAAAGAAAATACAATGAAATATATTATACACAATGTGATCTTATATCTGAGACAAATTAAAACATTAACACAAGCTATTATTAAACAATAATCTGTTTCACTGAAGATAGATTTCAGACTAGGATTGTCGAGCAATCCACCACCAGCAAAACTAACACTAACACAGTGGCAACTCAATAAAATACAACTGCAAAAACCTATTATGTTAAATTTATCAGCAGTGCAAGTTACTGCAATGGCCAAATTGCAGGTGATCCATGGTGGTATTTTGGGACCTGCAATTGCAACTGTTGTGAAAATGGTTCTACCAAAATTACCACTAGTTTTAGGAATGTTTAGGATAGCCGCTGCTTCAGGGGCAATATCTGGAGCAACAAAAAAAAAAGATGTGTCTGGTGATTAAGTCACCAGCAATGGAATCAAACAGTAATCTAGTGATTTTATCTAATGGTTATAATAAAAAAAATGCCTGGAAAACATAAAACAGCAACGACATGTAAAAACAACTAAGAAAAAAGAGAAATGCAAAGATGAACTGGAAAGCATTTCAATGTGGATTCATAGGTCTGTTCTTAGCTGGAAGTCTACTTCTCAATCTGCTGGGGATAGGAAAGGACTAAAGACAAGTTACTGCTCCACTCTCCACTGATAAATCAAAGTTGTGTTATAAATATCCAAAATTTCAACAATAAATCTGGTACAGATTGGGTACAGTTTATCAACAATAGATCTGGTACAGATTGGATACAGTTTATCAACAATAGATCTGGTACAGATTGGGTAGCATTTTATAACAACTGCTTTCATTCATCGGGCTGCCAAGTCGATGAAATCGCAATGCCTCATGACATGTTCCCATGACAACAAAAAATGACAAATCTGGTTGTAACTGTATAATGCTTGATGAGTTGAGTGATATGAAACTGAAAGGAAAAAGTGAGCAAGTTGATTGTATGCTAGTACAATGTATCATTGGAGCAAAATATAAACTTGGAAAGCCCTGGCTTGAGAGAAAAGTATACTTTACAACAATGGAGTGCAGAGCACTTTAGCACATGCACTTCACAGACCTAAAAAAGGTTACCTCGATGAAGCCTTATTGCAAATGCAGTTGATGACATATGGGCAACACATCTCACTGATATGTCAAATATTTCACAGTACAATGAAAACATAAGGTACCTGATGAATGTAGTTGATATTTTTTAGTAAATACGTGTTTAGGAAAAGCTATAACTAATGCAACAACAACTCTTTGAAATGAAATCCTGTATGTCAGACCAATAAAAACCTTACAAAGACTAAAAACACCATACATGAAAATTGTATTCATACATTATATAAGATCAACAGTTTTAAAACAAATGGTATACACAAAGAATTTTTACACATATTTACATCATTATTTACATTTTTGAAACTTTATTTCATTCTTTTTACTTATAACCTTATCATCTATCTGCTTTGGCTGAACAAAGAAGCTTTTGATGGAGTCTCCCTTTTTCATTTCAAAGTTTCTTTGTAAACAACTGTAATGTCATTACTTCATATTTTACAAAAAGCATGGGAAGATCCTAACTTGGATATATCTACGGTGCCAGGGCAGACTTTATTCCAATCAGTCTGAAACTTGCCATGATCTCTGCCAGTATCTTCAAGCTTGCATTTCTTTAAGTTAGGCTTGACCATTTGATGGATGGAATATTTCAACTAGATTGATTCATTTGAATATTTCGACTAAAATATTTTAACTAGATGAAAGAAAAAAAAGAAAAAAATTAAGATTTGACACATGATATGTGAAGATCTCCCAATTACAAATGTGTTATGAATTTATCTATATCTCCCATAAACTACAAGATATTATGCCAAGAGCTATAAAAAAAATGGAAATCTAGAAATAAAGAAATCGACATCAGTCCAGAAGTTTCTTCCTTGTAAGCTGTTGATGGTTTCTATTAAAAGTGTATATCTGGTGTTTGAAAAGTTATGAATTTGCTAAATGGTGTGCTGATTTTGGTCACAAACTTGATATAAATTGGCAGTGTTACACATTTTCAAGCCACAAAAGTGGTATCTGTACTACTGTCATTATAGCAATGCATCTTCATGTTTGCATTACATATCTGACAAACTTAATTCAAACTATGACAGCATGATAAAGTGCTAAATTCAGCAGACTGTTTATTTTTAATTATTATATTGTTACAAATTTTAATAAATCAACTTTATCGCCACACAAAAAAGTTGGACAAATTATGGTTACACCAACATGACTGCCACACTCTGCAAAGTATGAAAATTTTGTAAATTTTATGCATTTGATAGTAATAAGTATAAATAATAAAATAATCATGTATAAAATAAAAAAAACATACTACACAGGTAGTTAGTCAATATTAGAAATCTGAGTGAATGTCAAATTTCAGAGCCATAAACAAAAAGATCTTCACACACACGAGTTGAACCATGAGTGAAACTCATTTCATTATCTAATGAAAAGTATGCTTTTGATTATGATTTGTTTGGCTGTTTCAGGCCATCCTTATCTCATTGAATTCTCATTCTAAAATACAATTTTGCCCAGATTCCCAGATGCACACAAAGCGAAAAAAAAATATTTAACAAAGATTTAAATTTTGTATGAAAAATAGTACAAAACAGTTGTACGGCCTACACTGACAAAAAGGAAAAAAAAAACATACAAATTATGGGTAAATTGTACAAATTGACACCTATGCTAATGCTATGTGAGATATTATAATCAGCACATAAAGAAACCAAATAAAGTATGGATGTCATAGAGTGGAGTTTTTAATAAGCAATTCAAAGAGTTTCTGGAACAAAATAGTATTATCAAATATATCACTGGGAATGAAGGAAAAAGTGTCAGTGTCCAGAGATTTAATCACACAATAAAAGAAAAGATCTACAAACAACTCACAGCCAAAACCACTAACAGATATGTTGATGATCTGCAAAAGATTGTGTCAATTTACAATAACACAAAAGCATAAAACACTTGGAATGTTGCTCAATGAATCTGTTAATAATCCAGTGCTGGTGAACGAGAATATGTACCAAAGACACAAATTTAAAGTCGTTGATAGTGAGAATTTCACTAGTTGCAATATTATTGTCAGTTACACTCCCATATACCTGATAGACTCACATCCCCATTTGAATATTATCACACAACAGTTTATAAATAAAATCCTTGATAAACATTTCAGTATATTCCACATCATTCTCCAATGTCACTTTTATCTAACCAGCTGGAGTTCTAACCACAAATTTAGTTTTAAGATTAATCACCACTCCCAGCATATTTCCAGCATAGCAGTTGTACTTCTGATAAATGTAGAATATCTGCTGCTCACTAGCCATTGGTTTAAGTCAACTAAGCATAATTTTGTTCATCTTATAATAACACCAATTTAGTTTCTTTTATTGACGTTTTCATATTGTACTAATAAAGAAACATAAAACTGTAAATATAGCAATTTTGAAACTTGCTGATATCGCAAAGAGAAGCTTAATCTTGACAGAAAGATGTCAGCCTAAAAAAATTACAGCTGGGTTCAATAACACCTCGAGATCTGATGATAAATGTTTATTAGCAATGTTTATTTCTGTGCCAAAAATTTATATCATCTGCTTCTACCAACAATTAAGTCTGAGCTTGCCTTAGACAAGAGTCTAAGATGATAGTTAAGTGTTTTGTTCAGCTTTCTAAGCTAAATGTCTTCAGGATATCAACAGCAAATAGGCTTGCTGATCAGATGTCTCAGCAGCGAGAGGAATTTGCTAATCATTATATCACATAAAAATGACACTATGAAATATAATCCATTGCAAAGTAGCTCATATGTTGAGCTGCCCACTAAGATAAAAAACTCAAAATGTTGCATCAATGTCTGGAACAATGATGGCAAATGTTTTCAATGGCCTATATTAACAGTGTTATTTCCAGCATGAGAGCATTCTTATCAGGTATCAAATTATATTCGTCATGTTTACAATCTTAGTGGGATTGACTTTCCTGTTTTTGAAAATCATATTCCAAACTTTTGAGAAACAAAATAAACTCCTGTTATCAGTAGATATTAGTATGTTTGGTGTTAATGATGATACATAATAGATCTATCCAAGATGCATCAAACATCACCAACACCAATAAATGCACTACTTTATTAAATAAAGAACTTTAATGGGCAAGTGAGAGGGCAATATAACAAGCATAAGGAAAAAAACAATTTATGTTTCATATGCTGGTATGGTTGTAAGTCTCAACAGGTATTTGAGTAACATCTTGAGAATTGCTCTAAAGTACAGTGGATATCGATGCCTGGTGAAGACAAAAAGATTTTACAAATTACAAACACAAGATGAAAGTGCCTTTTATAATTTATGCAAATTTTGAGTTTGTTTTACTTCCAGTGCTTGGAGCAGAAAATAACCCTGATAAATCTTCAACAAAAAAAATTCAAGAACACATCTTGTGGAGTGGCATTTAAAAATGTCTGTGCTGCTGATAAAGGTTTATCAAAATCAATAAAGATTTATCAGGGCATAAATCCTGCCCTCTGGCGCCTGAAAAAAAACTTACAATGACCTTGATTTTCACTGATGTTATTTGCTAAGGCAAAAAAAATGAAACTGATAGCAGGAAACAAGAGGCTTGATTTGCTTCAGTAGAACTATGTCATATTTGTGAACAGGAGCTTTTGCCTTAAGATCATGTAAACTATCACTGTCATATTACTGGTAAGTATCGCAGTCCAGCACATAACAAATGTAATTTAAAATATACCACACCAGATTTATTTCCTGTTGTCTTTCAAAATTTCATAGGATATGATTCTCATTTGTAGTTTTAGCTTTACAGCCAAAAAAACCCATCAGAAAATGATGTTTAACAATAAAATAAAGTGCAAGTCTCTGACACTCAGCAAGATTTATTGATAGTTTTCAGTTTATGGCAGCATCATTCGATGAGCTTGTAAAAGGTCTGCATTAAATTCAATAATTTGACTAAATATTTTGGTGATAAATCAAGTTTATTGACACAAAAAGGAATTTTTCCTTATGAGTATCTTGATGATTGGAACGGAAAGATAAGTTTTTTTTCTTGTTTAGATCTTGAGAGTGTCAGTGATGTTGATTATGCTGAATAGATATGGGACTCATCCGGCTGTAAAAACTTGAGAGATTATCATGATTTGAATCTTATCACAGATGTGCTATTGCTCGCAGATTTATTTGAACATTTCTGATGTCTGCACTGATAATTATTCAGATGGATAAGTGAAAAACAATTTTTTGATGAAGCTGATAGAATCGTTACAGTGGGATGCAAGAACCCTGAAGTTCGTTATTTTGTTGGAGTTGATTTTGACGATCCTTTTGAGATTTATGATGAGCAATAACAACTATCCATTTTGTCCAGAATCAATGCTGATTGATTACAATTTATTATGATGAGCAATAACAACTATCCATTTTGTCCAGAATCAATGCTGATTGATTAGAGTTTATTATAATGAGCAATAACAACTATTCATTTTGTCCAGAGTTATTGCTGATTGATTACAGTTTAATATGATGAGCAATAACAACTATCCATTTTGTCCAGAATCAATGCTGATTGATTACAATTTATTATGATGAGCAATAACAACTACCCATTTTGTCCAGAATCAATGCTGATTGATTACAGTTTATTATGATGAGCAATAACAACTATCCATTTTGTCCAGAATCAATGCTGATTGATTACAATTTATTATGTTGAGCAATAACAACTATCCATTTTGTCCAGAATCAAATGCTGATTGATTACAATTTATTATGATGAGCAATAACGACAATCCATTTTGTCCAGAATCAATGCTGATTGATTGCAATTTATTATGATGAGCAATTACAACTATCCATTTTGTCCAGAATCAATGCTGATTGATTACAGTTTATTATGATGAGCAATAACAACTATCCATTTTGTCAATGCTGATCAATTACAATTTATTATCTGATGAACATATGTTAACCTTTTTCTGAAAACAAAACCTGAACAGCTCAATTGTTGGGAAATTTTAGATAAGTTACAACTCTCAAAAGGCTTAAGACTAATGGATGAATACTCTTGAATCATTTCATTATAATTTTACATGTGTACTCAAAGCATAATGCACAAATACAGATCACTTACATCATGTTTTACATGATCTCAGCTGGTAGAGTATCAGTCTTGTATTCAAAGGGTAGCAGGTTCAATACCCACCAGTTAAGGTCAGCTGCCTAGGCATGCCCATGGGAAAGGCATTTAACTAACATTTCCCCAATGTGATATAACAAACAGAAAAGTGCCATTTGTCCAGTTTTGGACTTCCAGACATTAAAATAAAAACTAAACTGCCATGGAAGTCACACAGAATTTGTATGCTCAATTTTTTAAAAACCCTGGTGAAAATTTGGGTTGTTTTGAAATAAATGATAATAAGCAAACTTGTAGGTTTCATAACAAACAAACCCAGTTATCTCAATTACGTCGGAGGTGTCAACAAATCTTTGACATAATTGGGACCCAAGAATGATTTGGTTTGGTGTTCTATTTCACAGCAACACAGAAAAGGTTATATCATTCTAAGGCAAATAATTTGTCTTAATACACCACAGTATCCTATCTTGTCCGAATCAGTGGCAGAAATTGAACCTGCACCGTTCTGGTCACAAGTCTGATGCATTAACCACTGAACCACCTTAACTGTATATATTGGCATGATTAAATATAGTTTTTGAATTCTGTTAGTCATCAGTCCTTCACCTCTGCATCCAAGCCACAATGGATGTCTGTATTTTGGATTGATGAAAGGTAGCTTGAATCATTGGAAATGATAGGAATAGGAATATTTACTGTCTATCAATGTCCAGTTATATTCTTTGTGCGTTTTTTTGTTTGTGTATATAACATTTCTTGGAAAATGTGTTGGTCTTTTTTCAGAGTCCAGAAGATACAATTAGAGGATTGCTGCAGAAGGGGAAAATTGCAGAGGGCTTTTCAATGAACAGAGCAGAGGAGATCTATACCTCCATAGGAGACCTTCTAGAAGAAGCCAGTCTCCATGAAAACAAAGATCTAGCCAAAGAGGTTTGAATGATTATAATAATAATAATAATAATAATAATAATAATAATAATAATAATAATAATAATAATAATAATAATAATAATAATAATAATAATAATAATAATAATAATAATAATAATAATAATAATAAAAATAGTAATTATAATAATATTCAAGTTAGATTGTGAAATATTTTGATGATAAAAAATATGACCAATGTGGAGTGAAAGGAATTCTCACATTCCAAAATCTTCAGTTATTCTTCTCATGATTTGAACCAGAACTTTTTTGAATGATTGAGAATGGAACTGGGCCCATCATTCTGGGATTTCTGAATGATTGAGAATGAAACTGGGCCCCTCATTCTGGGATTTCTGAATGAGATTGGAACTGGGCCCCTCATTCTGGGATTTCTGAATGATTGAGAATGGACCTGAGCCCATCATTCTGGGATTTCTAAATGATTGAGAATGGAACTGGGCCCCTAATTTTGGGATTTCTGAATGATTGAGAATGGAACTGGGCCCATCATTCTGGGATTTCTGAATGATTGAGAATGGATTTGGGCCCATCATTCTGGGATAGAAAATTTATGGATTTTGAATTTCAGGAGTAAATTCCTACAATCCGGAATTCTGATTAACTTCCTAAAATTCTGTCTTATATTGACATAAATGTGAAAATAGCAAATGTTAGTGTCAGTATTGAGTTGTGTTTGAGAAGATGACAGTATGTGAAATGGTGCAAGTCATTGTATATTATATGTAAATGTTTAATCTATGTACAATCTATTTTTTAAACAGTTTCTTTTATCTGATGTGTCATTTCTTCTTTAAATACATCAGCCAATCATAATACTTTTGAAGAACTTCTACTAACTCACAGATTCAGCCCTCCCAGATAATACTCTTAGCTAAATGGAGCTGAAGATTGTCTGCCAACCTAAATGGCAGTCAGGCAAAGTGATATCTTCATGGTATAACAATTGACAGCAAAACCTGTGAAATCCTCTGATACTACCAGATTCCAGAGGGAGTTTTCATTCATGGAAAACCCCATAAACATTATTGTTTCAGTTCTGAAAGTCTGTTCATAAACACATAATGAATTTATGGAATTGCTGTTTGTGAAAAAATGTACAATGCTGGACAGTCTGGATGGATTTGATAATAACATTGCTTCGAATTGTAGCTAGGAACATAACAAATATTTCAGTTTGTAATTTTGAAAGACAGATTCAAAGTTAGTTTAATCATAGAAATGGGCATGAGTCTATATCCATGTGATGTTTAATATATTTGTATCTTGCTTAGGTTTACTCAACACTGGATGATTTCTACTGTCAGAATGGATCAGAAGAAGTGAAAGAGGTTCTGGCACAAGTTAAACCTCACATCAAAGGTAATGCCATCATATACTGTGAATGTGTTCACATATAAACCAAGTCCAGCTGCAAACTGCACGGACTCAGGTCTACTGTCACATAATGTGTGGGTATTTTCAGGTCTACTGTCACATGATGTGTGGGTATTTCCAGGTCTACTGTCACATAATGTGTGGGTATTTTCAGGTCTACTGTCACATGATGTGTGGGTATTTCCAGGTCTACTGTCACATAATGTGTGGGTATTTCCAGGTCTACTGTCACATAATGTGTGGGTATTTCCAGGTCTGCTGTCACATGATGTGTGGGTATTTCCAGATCTAATGTCACATGATGTGTGGGTATTTCCAGGTCTACTGTCACATAATGTGTGGGTATTTCTGGGTCTACTGTTACATAATGTGTGGGTATTTCTGGGTCTACTGTCACATAATGTGTGGGTATTTCCGGGTCTACTGTCACATAATGTGTGGGTTTTTCCAGGTCTACTGTCACATAATGTGTGGGTATTTCCGGGTCTACTGTCACATGATGTGTGGGTATTTCCAGGTCTTCTGTCACATAATGTGTGGGTATTTCCGGGTCTACTGTTACATAATGTGTGGGTATTTCCGGGTCTACTGTTACATAATGTGTGGGTATTTCTGGGTCTGTGCAGTTTGTTAAGAGTTTTAAGTAGAACAAACTAGATAGAACTGGATCTGCCAGCATATTATGTGACAGCAGATTGGGATGTGCATTTATTATTGGAATTGACTTCTGTCTGAGTATACATGATATTTTCATGGTTTTCTTTCATGTGGTTTTATGGAAATTACATTTTATTCAGGAAAAGGGGTCCTATTATTTTCACAGAAGAACAATTTTTGGTTTGTAGCAGCCACAAATCCATGAAAATTATACCCCATAAAAAATAGTGATATTTAAAAAATTCAGTAGTCTTTCTCTAACAGATCCTTTGAAATCTTAAAGCATTTGATGTTTAAGAAAAGTCCTTAAAATATTCTGGAATTTTATGCTTCCAAAGCTGTATGAATTTTGTATTAGTTTGAGTGTTCATCCAATCGGCAAGTATTTTCTTAATGACTTTTTAAAATTTTATTACAGTCATGCTCTTCCTCATCTTGTGTTTTGATTGACAGGTTAGTTATTTAAAATGTGCACATTTATATGTGACAGGACCAGATCTAAAATCTGGCACCACCCTTAAATTAGCCTTGGCCTTTTCCATTTGAGATATTGGAGCTGATGTTCCGAGCCAATCTTTATAATTTCACTTCAACCAGTCCCACTAAATTTATAATTTCATTTCAGGGGGTCCTCATTTTACTTTGTGTAAAGAAGAATGGTTTGAAAAATATAATAAACACAAGAAGTAACTCATTTCACAGTTTTTAATATTATGTTTGTACTTAATCCAATTTAGTAAATGGTATGATGAGTTTAGGGTCTAGGGAGGACACTTTCTATAACTGTACCATACAGGTCAGAGTTTCTGGAAGTTGGAAATGTTTCTCTTTATGCAGATCTTACACTCGGTCATGTAATTCAAAATGTAAATTGTTTCTTTTCAATTGGTTTAAAATAAAGTTTGGGAAATTGGGGAAATATGCTTTTCTTGTAAGTTTATCACACACACACCCAGGTTCTGAGTAAATCTCATCAGGTGAGATAATAACAAATTGGCTTTCTTATCTGAGACAATAATAAAATTATGAATAGAGGAGTCATTAAGATAACTGAAAGAAACAAAATGTAGCAATAAAATAAATTGTTTTTCAATCAGAATTAATTATGAACGCATCATATTCTACTTTAGTATCCTAAATAATATTTTATTTGATTATACTTTTTAATGCCAAAACTTGATAATCTTGTTCTATGGAATGTTGTTAGTTAAGATGATATCTTTCACATCTGAACAATATTCACTTAAAATGACATTATTTTATTGTAAATCTGTTGTCTTTAGAACCAGTGTTTGCATTTGTGAAGACATTGACTGGGAAGACTATAAGAGTGCAAGTTGAGACTGTGTGGCAACTAAAAGAGGCCATTATGGACAAGGAGGGAATCCCAGAGGACCAACAGAGGCTTGTTGCTGCTGGAAAACAACTGACAGATGACATGCTTATTGAGGACTTGGGTAAGGTCTTCATCTGAATTAAAACTTGACTTGCTCTGCATGATGTATAGTATGACATTTCACTAATATTAATTAATCTCAGTGCTTCAGATATTATAATCAAGTGTGCTGTTTAGTGGAGAAACATCTTATCATTGCAAGAACAAATTATTAATCTTGTACTGAGGAGATGTGCTTTGAGTTAAAACTTTTGTTCCCTATGCAAGTTGTTGGTTAGTTTTCAGATCTTGCTTTATTTTTCTAATCCACATCCCACTCCATGATCTCAGAAGTTAAGTTGGCAGTTGCTGCCTAATTTTTCCTAAATCTTACGGTTTAGTACTTTTAGTTCTTTGATCTTTAGTCTTGTTTGGAAGAAAGTTTGTTATTATATACCTACCATAGAGTAACCAATCATAATGTTTCATTTGATTGCTACCCAAACCTCTACTGTAACAGATTATGAAAAATTAAGTCATTTTGAAATATGAACTGTATAATAACTGTTATTAAATAGTGATCTATATATTTTGAATTTTTATTATACTCGTCCATGTTGTATTGAAAAATCTGCATAAGTATTGTTGATCATCTGCAATACATTTTTTTCTGCATTAATTCATGCAATAAAAGTCAGTAATGTATAGATCACTGTATAATAACAGGATGAGCATTGCTTTAAAACCTCTCAGTCACTCTGTATGCAATTTCTGTGCTTTGTTAGATTACAAGATGTGACCTGATGCAGTTATCTTCACTTGAATGATGTCACATAACAGTAAACCACCCTAATTCAAGAAATGCAATGCAGCTGGCAATTTTAGACAGTATAAATTTTCAGGAATTTATAAACTATAAATTCTAATTTTGAATTGACTTATGCAAAAAGCATACAAACTAATAACTCTCCATATTTGACCTTTAAAGATATACTTGCACTATTTGATGATAAAAAAATAATCTTCATGATTTATTTCTTGTGAGTTAAGAGCAACAGTTACTCATTTCATAGAGCACTGGACTTACAATCCAGTGGTCACAGATTTGACCAGGCTGAGTCCACTTTCTTGATGTGTCCTTGGGTATGACACTGACCTTCCTCTTTCTTGAGCATGATACAGCCAATAATGTGTTAAAAGTGCCTTTAACAAAACCAAATAAGCCCCTACATCTTATCTATTTACTTTCTATTATTTCCAGGATATGAACCAACCATACATCTCGTACTTCGTCTGAGGGGAGGACCAGGTGAAATCCAGAGTAGTAAGGTATAGATACTTCTGTGTAACTTTTTCATGTGGGCAAGAATCATGTTTCCAGTTGGGCTCACATGGTTTCGATCATTTTATCTTCTGTAGTTGATATAATCCATATACATGCCTTAATAAATGTATACCTCCATATTTTCATCAAAACTTGCATTGTTGCAGGAGAATGGCTGCTTAAAACTACCTAGTTCATACTTATTTTGAATGCCAGGTGTCTTGTTACCACTTAAATTTGTTTCAAAAATGTCTTGTTGTGCATTATTTAGCATGACCATACTGGACAAGAGAATTCTTCTCCATAGTGGAGAGCTCCTAATTTGGACAAAAGGAGCAAACTCTTTTATTAATAACATACATGTAATGAAGACATTGTTATTAATCCGAGAAACTCTTGAGAAATTCATATTGGATCCTTTGTATAAGAAGCATTATCATGGGATTAAATTGATCGTGCAAATTAAAGAATCTATATAGGGTTAACTACAAATAAAATCCTTCTTGAAATATGATACTTGGAATTCAGAGAGCCATTTTTAAGTAGATAAAAAAAATATAATAGTAATGCAAATACTGTATACGTGGGAATAGTTACATAATAAAAAGTTATGAGAAAGTTGTGGGTTTTTCTATCAGACAACTTTTTTTTTATTTATCAAGTGTATAGTATTACCCTTGTCAGTAAATACTTTTAGTTTAGTTTTTCTTTACTTTTGTAGGCATTGTGATGGGGCATTGATGTACAATCAAACTCATTTTGTCTCTCTATCATACATGCAAGTAGTGTAGTGGAGGTGGTGGCTAGCTTTTGTCTTCTCAACAGGGTACGCAAGAGCCATCATGGTTTTCTGGCAGAAATGATTGAGAGTCACACAAGGCCAAAAGGATTATTATATATTACTATATGCTTACTTAATTTAAAGCAATCATTTAATGACTTTATATCTTTTGTTCTGTAGCTTGTTGTCTTCTCAACAAGGTACACTAGAACCAGAGATACTGCCAGTCTGATTGGAGTTATTTATCAAAATTATTAAAAATTATGCAATCAAAAACTAATCAGGATAAAGATCATGCAGATCACCTGCATTTCCCATGATTTTGACATATCCGATGTATGTTTTGTTTTATTGTTTGCAATTAAGATTTATTAAATGATTTTTGTTTGATCATATACATAACATAGAATAAGAGTTTGAATATAAGCACCTTTATGATCAAGATCTATTGTGTTGCAGAAACTATTGAGGGATTTAGATTGAATTGGCTCTATGAGGGGTATAGTAAACTGAGCCATTTATCAGCCATTATAGAAATAGCTATCATGAAAAATCAGTGAGTTATGTTGAAATAAATGATAACTGATTTCTTTAGGAATGTGAAGGAGGTAAATCATCTTCTGAGGATGAAATGATGGGGGGGGGACAAAAGGTCTGATATTCTGGTGCAAACTGAACATAGAGCAGAATGCAGTGCTACAGATGTAGCTGGCCTTATAATAGATGCAATACATGGACATAAATATTATTTAAACAACATGAATGAATTGTGTAAAATTATGCTTGGATATCCTGAAGACCATTTCCTTGAATTATTCAGTACATTGGTTTTGCCTTTATAAACAGAGAGGGGATTCAGATCTCAAAGCAGAATTCACACTGCTCGGAGAAGAAGTCCTGCATCTAAAATAATAAATAAACTGAGGAGCAGTCCTGCATCTAAAATAGTAAATAAACTGAGGAGCAGTCCTGCATCTAAAATAGTAATTAAACTGATGACTATATAGATGTGGTGGAGTCCAGCATAAAATTTTCAATTTGCCTTTGAAGAAGTGATAAAAAATGTGTAATAATATTTACCAGCTGAGCAAGCTGTATTAGGTATGCTGATTATAAGCTAGGCATGCATACACCCTATATATAGGTTGTCAGAGAGGTGTTACAAAATCATTAATTCCTGTTATAAATTGGGTATGTAGATACCCTTTGCATTGGTTGTCAGAGAAGTGTTACAAAGTCATCAAATTCTGTTATAAATTGGGTATGTAGATACCCTTTGCATATGTTGTCAGAGAAGTGTTACAAAGTCATAAATTCATGTTACAAATTGGGTATGTACATACCCTTTGCATATAATGTCAGAGAAGTGTTAGGGGCCCCGAGTGGCCAAGTGGTCTAAAGCGATGTCCGTTACGGATCACTGCCATCTCACCTCTGTCTTCGTGGGTTCGAGTCTAAGATTCGGCGAATGTGGATATGTGAGAAAGCTTGCCAGTAGCTTCTCGTGGGGCGGTGGTTCTTTCTGGTGATTTTCTGGTTTCTTCCTCCACCATTAATACTGGCCGCCATGAATAGCCTATCGTGTGCTGAAAAATGGCGTTAAGTTCAACAACAACAACAACATCAGAGAAGTGTTACAGTCATCAATTCCTGTTATAAATTGGGTATGTAGATACCCTTTGCATTGGTTGTCAGAGAAGGGTTACAAAGTCATCAATTCCTGTTATAAATTGGGTATGTAGATACCCTTTGCATTGGTTGTCAGAGAAGGGTTACAAAGTCATCAATTCCTGTTATAAATTGGGAATGTAGATACCCTTTGCATTGGTTGTCAGAGAAGGGTTACAAAGTCATCAATTCCTGTTAAAAAATGGGTATGTAGATACCGTTTGCATATGTTGTCAGAGAAGTGTTACAAAGTCATCAATTCTTGTTATAAATTGTGCATGTAGATACCCTTTGCATTGGTTGTTTGAGAAGTGTTACAAAGTCATCAGTTCCTGTTATAAATTGGGTATGTAGATACCCTTTGCATTGGTTGTCAGAGAAGTGTTACAAAGTCATCAGTTCCTGTTATAAATTGGGTGTGTATATACCCTTTGCATTGGTTGTCAGAGAAGTGTTACAAAGTCATCAATTTCTGTTATAAATTGGGTATGTAGATGCACTTTGCATATGTTGTCAGAGAAGTGTTACAAAGTCATCAATTCCTGTTATAAATTGGGAATGTAGATACCCTTTGCATATGTTGTTAGAGAAGTGTTAAAAGTCATCAATTTCTGTTATAAATTGGGTATGTAGATACCCTTTGCATTGGTTGTCAGAGAAATGTTACAAAGTCATCAATTCCTGTTATAAATTGGGTATGTAGATACCCTTTGCATTGGTTGTCAGAGAAGTGTTACAAAGTCATCAATTCCTGTTATAAATTGGGTATGTAGATACACTTTGCATATGTTGTTAGAGAAGTGTTAAAAGTCATCAATTCCTGTTATAAATTGGGTATGTAGATACACTTTGCATATGTTGTTAGAGAAGTGTTAAAAGTCATCAATTCCTGTTATAAATTGGGTATGTAGATACACTTTGCATATGTTGTTAGAGAAGTGTTGAAAGTCATCAATTCCTGTTATAAATTGGGTATGTAGATACACTTTGCATATGTTGTTAGAGAAGTGTTAAAAGTCATCAATTCCTGTTATAAATTGGGTATGTAGATACACTTTGCATATGTTGTTAGAGAAGTGTTAAAAGTCATCAATTCCTGTTATAAATTGGGTATGTAGATACACTTTGCATATGTTGTTAGAGAAGTGTTAAAAGTCATCAATTCCTGTTATAAATTGGGTATGTAGATACCCTTTGCATTGGTTGTCAGAGAAATGTTACAAAGTCATCAGTTCCTGTTATAAATTGGGTATGTAGATACCCTTTGCATTGGTTGTCAGAGAAGTGTTACAAAGTCATCAATTCCTGTTATAAATTGGGAATGTAGATACCCTTTGCATTGGTTGTCAGAGAAGTGTTACAAAGTCATCAATTCCTGTTATAAATTGGGTATGTAGATACCCTTTGCATTGGTTGTCAGAGAAGTGTTACAAAGTCATCAATTCCTGTTATAAATTGGGTATGTAGATACCCTTTGCATTGGTTGTCAGAGAAGGGTTACAAAGTCATCTGTTCCTGTTATAAATTGGGTATGTAGATACACTTTGCATATGTTGTTAGAGAAGTGTTAAAAGTCATCAATTCCTGTTATAAATTGGGTATGTAGATACCCTTTGCATTGGTTGTCAGAGAAGTGTTACAAAGTCATCAATTCCTGTTATAAATTGGGAATGTAGATACCTTTTGCATTGGTTGTCAGAGAAATGTTACAAAGTCATCAATTCCTGTTATAAATTGGGTATGTAGATACCCTTTGCATTGGTTGTCAGAGAAGGGTTACAAAGTCATCAGTTCCTGTTATAAATTGGGTATGTAGATACCCTTTGCATTGGTTGTCAGAGAAGGGTTACAAAGTCATCAATTCCTGTTATAAATTGGGTATGTAGATACCCTTTGCATTGGTTGTCAGAGAAGGGTTACAAAGTCATCAATTCCTGTTATAAATTGGGTATGTAGATACCCTTTGCATTGGTTGTCAGAGAAGTGTTACAAAGTCATCAGTTCCTGTTATAAATTGGGTATGTAGATACCCTTTGCATTGGTTGTCAGAGAAGTGTTACAAAGTCATCAATTCCTGTTATAAATTGGGAATGTAGATACCCTTTGCATTGGTTGTCAGAGAAGTGTTACAAAGTCATCAATTCCTGTTATAAATTGGGAATGTAGATACCCTTTGCATTGGTTGTCAGAGAAGTGTTACAAAGTCATCAATTCCTGTTATAAATTGGGTATGTAGATACCCTTTGCATTGGTTGTCAGAGAAGTGTTACAAAGTCATCAATTCCTGTTATAAATTGGGTATGTAGATACCCTTTGCATTGGTTGTCAGAGAAGTGTTACAAAGTCATCAGTTCCTGTTATAAATTGGGTATGTAGATACCCTTTGCATTGGTTGTCAGAGAAGTGTTACAAAGTCATCAATTCCTGTTATAAATTGGGTATGTAGATACCTTATGATGCTGTCATCCTTCAGTAGTCATTTGGCATTGGAGGTAGGTGTGTGAGATGCCCCCCTCCCTTATAAGAATCTTTGAAGAATTTTATTTATCTTTAAACAGAGGATAAAAATATGTTTCTGTAAGAAAGAGTTTTGATGAATTAGTTTTGATTATAAAATATCTACAATACTGGGCAATATATTCATAGTTGGATGAATTAATTACATGTATGATAACAAAAACGTGTCTGACAATAGATGTTTTGCAGTATTTAGATTTGTTTTGTGTGCTATTTCACAATATGAATATGCAATTTTGTTCTAATTATTCATTTGTTTTAATTAGTTACTACATCGATATACAGTGAATTCCCAATTTTTAATGGTTAACCAATTTGTGTGCATTTTATAGTCATTGCAAACCAAGCAAACAAAATTTTTCTGTTGCAACAATAGGACCAATCCTCCTTAAATGTATAAATCAATGACCAATTTACATTTTTGTCTTGATGAAAATTAGGTAATGTAAAAAATCTTTTAAATTGCATCAACAAAGCCTTCCAGGTTGGAGTATATATCAAAATCCACTATGCATGTGACAATTCATTTATTGCAACTTTACAAATTTTTCTTAGGTAAGTATGTTTCTCCATTCCAAAGGGAGGGAGACATGTTATTTTAGTGGTCCATCCATGCATGTACAGTACCTTTTTAAAAAACTGTCCATCCTTGCATGTGCAGTATAAATTTAAAAACCTGTCAGGTACTAAATTTGATATTTAGATATTTTGAGTGGTTCCCAAGATCTGATTAACTTCTGGTGACTTATTTTTCAGTTTTTATACACATTTCTAAATTTTTTGAGTTTCAACTTGTTGGACAAAATCCTGTAATCACTATTTAGCAAAAACATGGAGTAGACAAATTAATTTTGATCTTCACATTTATAATTTTGTGTGCATAAAACCTGTTTAGATTTAGAATGCATTAAAACAATTCATTATTCACACAATTATTTCCATTTTTGACTAGAGACTTTTCACAAAATGCTTTTTAGAACAATATAGCATTCAAATGAAATGTTTGCAGATGACTTTGGATTCTTGTGCCTATATACCTATGTACCTGAATTTTTCAGTAATTTTAATTGTTTTGCACTTGGACTTATTTGGTGTGCAATGGAATAATCTACATATGATATATGTGTTTAAGATTCTGCAAGCAGTGGAGGTTATGCATTATGAGTGGGTGAGGCTGTATCTCCTTAGCATGTAATCCGAGTACCTTTATTCATCCACCTAATTTCAGGGAAACCTGTGTTAAGGAACACTTCCATATAAAGAACACCTGCTCATACAAGACAACATATCAGGGTCCCTTCTCTTGTATTATGTCGCAGGCATTATGTATTATTAATATTATGGTCTACATGAATTGAATTAGTTGTTTGAGAACTATAAAGCAACAAATACACCTGGTGCAAATCCCCTTTCTCACCTGTCTTATCAGCCTCTCTTTTTGATGAATTTGTTGTCATTGTTTGGGGTTTAACACCGTTTTTCATTACATAATAAGCTATGCATGGCAGCAAGTATATTGGGTGGAAGAAGAACCTGGAAAAATCCCAGGAAGAACTCCAAACCCATGGGTGGCTACTGGCAAGCTTTCTCACATACCCATGCTGAGACTTGTATCCATGCTGATAGTTGGTGATCTGCAGTGCCTTACACCAGTTGGCCACCCATTCTTTGTATGCTGTTGTTTTGAACCTTTTTACATAGAGTAACAATATTAAGTTACATTTTATGTTAAAAACGTGTATCTTGGAATAACTTAGTTAAGCACTGGGAAGTGCATTTTCTCAAGAGAACAATAATACTTGTCTTTAGCAATCTATCTGTCGTAAATAGGAGCATTAAAGCATATGATTGAAAATGGAACTAGACAACTGTAATTATACAAGATTAATGGAGAAAGAAAACATTTTTTTATACCAAAGTTTGTCTAAAAAGTATTGCAATTTACCAATTTTGTCAAAATGGGTATACTGCCTGAAAAAGATACAATGACAGAGAAGGTCATGTGATTACTATCAATTTAGTTTGACATCTTGGTTTTGTAAATTCATTATTAATTTATAATAAAAAATATTTAGTTTTTTATAATTTTCTTCCATTTTTGTCCAGATGTTTACATCGTGTCCTGTTAGTTGCAAATTTTTTATTTAAATCTTTTTAAATGAAAATATGGTATAAGACTACATCAACAAGACATAGGTAAACTTTTATTTGAACTGCTTAACAGTTATGGCCCTTGTTTGAGTCATAACTTTGACTTTCCATTGTGACATGTGTTGAGGGCATCCATGACACAATTCTTGTTACATTCTTTAATTTGATCTTTATATTTTTTTCTAGGATACAAACCAGCCAAACATTCACAGCGGGGAAATTGAGAAAATATTTACACCTGATTATATTCCTCAGGAGGAACTTCCCTCTTTCACTACTGTAGACACTGATGGTTATCGCCAATCATTATACCATCCAGATAAAGAAGAAACTGCCAAAGAGAAATGTCCTCCTAGAAAGAGCACAAGGAAAATGAAGAGTAAACTGGCTATGTCTGCAATTGCCTACAACCAGAAAGACCAGGATAATAAACTGACCTCTTGTTTAGGTGAAGCAAGAAGATTTAGTCTGCTAGAAATAGGAAAAGAGATTTTTGACACCATGGATGGTAAAGTTTCAGCAGACCAAGTAGATTCTGAGAACAGTGGGAAGATGGAAGAAATGGGAAAGATTACACCTGGTGAGATGGTTGTTGACATTCCTTCTTGGGAAGGGCAAAACTTTCCCTCTCAGAAAAACATATTTGATACTCACGATATTAACCCTGACATCACAGACATGGACTTGGATGGCACGTTCAATTCTATTGGTGCTACTGTTGATGGAGTAATTAATAATACTGATGCTCCTCAGTTCACAGCTGTTCCTCTAGGGTATTTATCTAACAATACAGCACATGCTTATTATCTGTCCTCAGTCCCTTCTGAAATATCCTCTTTTATGTCTCCATCATTGGATCAGCCTCCAACTGAGAATGGACAAGTTGATGGACTATACAGTGATGTGGTTTCTGGCATCACAGAGATCAACCCACAGTTTGGACAAGAAGACTTTGGCAGGGTAGTATTGGATGGTCACAGTATTGAATATTGTATGATGAATGATCCAGGCCAACTGTTGAAGCAGCAACCGCAGCAGCATCTGCAAGTTCAGCAGCAAAATCTACAGTTGCATCAGCTGTTGATGAAATCTCGGGGTTCAGATCATACCATCCAGTTACATAAAGATTCTACTAGCTCAGTCAAGGCAGTAAAAAATATTTTAGAAGAAAATATGCATCCAATGAAAAACATTTATCAACCTGCATTTTTAGATAGTTTGGGCAACAGTGTGACCCCTTCCCAGTCTTACCAACCAACGTCTCCTTCTTACAGCCCTACTTCCCCATTCTACTACTCAGCATTATCTCCACAGAAATCTGAGCCTTTTAAGCTAAATCCGGAGCCACAGAAATCTTTTGCACAAGGCACATTCATCTTGGACCCAAAACCAGGATTGAAAATAAATAGAACTGAAGCAGATCAAATAACTAGCAATGAACCTCATTTGATTGGAAAGGAAAAATCATCAACACATGCTGAAAAATATAAAGGAATGTACCAAGGACAAGTTCAAATTACAAAAATAAGTTCCATGGGACACTTGGAAACTTACAAAAAACAAGCAAGTGACTTGCCACAAAAAAAGAAACCATTTGGAGGATCAAGACAGTTTCCTCTGTCAGTATTGGGTCAAGGAGTTCCTAGAAGACATTCTGGCACAAAGGCTGCAAGAAAATCAGCCTCATATCAACAGTTTATGAGTAGTAAAAGTTCAGTGATATCAGCCTCAGAGGAAGAAGAAGATGAAGAGAACAAAGTAGATGACAAATTAAAGATGGAAAAACTATGTAAAAGAGATCATGCAGCAGAAGTTTCCAGACAGTCCAGGGGTGGATTTAGAGGTAGAGGTAAACAGATCATCTTATCCAAGAGATCAGAGCAGACTACAAGAAGCAGAATTGGGTCTCCTCATAAGAGATCAAGAAGAATTTCAAAAAGTAGTAGTAGCTCTTCAGAAAGCCAGAGATCCAGGTCTGTGTCTAGAAGTTGGAGCACATCTGCCAGAGTTCTGAAAAGAGATTTTTCACCCGGTGGGAGCAGGTCTCCTAGGAGATGGAGATACAGGAGCAGATCTCAAGAGCATTTAAGAGATCTTTTACGAAGTAGGAGCAGATCTCGAAGAAGTGTTAGTATGGCCAGCAGTATATATAGAGATAGGTCTTACAGTAGGAAGAGGAAACGAAGTAGCTCACAAAGTCGAAGCAGGAGGAGATCCAGAATCAGAAGCACTTCAGAAAGGAGATCCAGAGATCTTTCAGGAAGACAAAGCATATCTGGGATATCTCCAAAGAGACGACACAGGTCTTTGAGCCAGAAAAGGTCATCCTCATTGTCATCAAACCCTTCCCCTGTAGAAAGGATTACTTCACAGAAAAGGAGAAACGGGGGCAGAACAGAGATTAACAGATCGAGAGGTCAAAGGTCACGGAGCAGAGAAAGAGATCAGAGATCAGATGACAAAAGTGCAGTCACTTGGAACCTGAGAATTGGTCATCCAGGTAATATCAGGACAAATAATCATTATATCTGTAGAGTAATTACTGTAGCAAATTAAACCAAAATACATGTATATTCATCAATCATCCTTGGCATTTACTTATTGTTATTTCAACATTTACTTATGTTTAGCCATCTCCATTTTGTTTTTCACTACTTTGACTACATCAGCAGACCTTCCTTTCATCCATTATATTCAGGATCATCCCAAAATTTTGTTTAAGAATATAAAATTTCTAATTTTTAATTTAAGTTTTAAAAATGACCAAAAAATGCATTTTTATTCATGATGGTTGTGTCAAAGAGCAAAAGTGATCATACATGAATGCTTTCATGTTGCATACCTGATTTTGGGTGTTGTTCCATACCAGAAAATAAACCACAGTAAGAAATAAACCACAACAATAAGATAAGCAGCAATTTAGTTTCAATCCCAGCATTGACCACTGTAAATGCTGTAGCATCTCCATTCCCACCAAAGAAATTTACACAAGTGAACTCTGGCATTACTGTACCATATATACAAGCATTAATTACCATCATTAAATTAAATACAGGATTGAAGAAACTTAACATGCAGCTTACGTGCCCTCAAAAAAAATAATTCAGAATAAATATTTTATGTAGAAAACAATGTTAAATGCCTTTCATGTTGAGAATAATACACTAAGGTGGCATATAAAACTTGGGGAAAAATAGTTGCCACATATATGATAGCTTGAGCCTGCATATTTAGGTGCTGCTAGTTACAATAAAAAAAGGCATCATTTATTTACCAATCAGTTGCTGATGCTTACATAACACTCACTGTCAACATGGTTCCTTAAATGATGCTGGAGGGCCAGTCCTTTTCAAAAGCTAATTGCAGTGATGAAAATTAACTGTTAATTAGTCACCCTTGCTTTCTTACTTGTTTACTTTAGACTGACCATTAACTGTTGTGCAGTTAGGCCTCAGATGACCAGAATATGAAAAGAAGGCACATTCTGGGGAAAAATAAGGCATGTCACAGGGAGAAACATTGCGTCCTTTGAGAATTTCATGTATATTGGACCTGGAAGATCAGTCAATATTTAGTGAAAATGAGGTTTATAAATGCTGTGAAAAACACCCAGTTTTAGGTGCCAGTCTATTTTTTAATCAGTCTCCTTACATGGCTTTTGAAACGTTTGAGTGATGAAGAAATTCTGCAATTCATCTGTTATGAGTGATGAAGAAATTCTGCAATTCATCTGTTATGCTGATATTTAGTGTGTTCATTGAATTAACATTAAACAAAAGCATAAAAGATGAAAATGGAAAAATGATTGATTTTCATGTTATGACTGTAGCATACATTTTTTACATTAAGTAAATAACATAAGAGATATAAATTCTTTGCTAAGTTTTTTTTTGGTCGATATAAACACTGATCTGATTTCTTGTCTCCAAATTCTGATTTTTTTTCCGTTGGCATTATGATTTTCATTCCACTCAAGGTGGCATGAATGCAGCAGCCAATATAATTTCTTTGGAGATGTGCCTAAAGCTGACTGTAGTGTCTATGATTGTGAAATTCAGAAAAACCAGTCAAATGTTTCAACAAAAGCTAGCTAGATCTGGTTAAAATATGTCTTCTTACAAACTTAATTTTTCTTTGATATTTCTACAGATTATATCTTTTTCTTGATGGACTGTGTATTGCCTTGTTTTATTATTAATTATTTTTTTAATACACACATATTTTGCACATTTACATTGTTTCATTTCAATTTGTTACATTAAAATAGGATTAGAAATGATGTAGAATGTTGTAGATGACTTTAAAGGAGAATGGTGTAAATAAGCTGAGTTGTTCTCTGAAAATAAAGTATTATAATTTATTATTATTATTATTATTATTATATTATTGTTGTTATTATTATTATTATTATTATTATTATTATTATTATTATTATTATTATTATTATTATTATTATTATTATTATTATTATTATAAGTTTGTATTATTATAAAATAGAACATTTACCAAATGAAGAACTGAACATCACTTTATATTCTAGGATGTCCATTTATGACTTGGTAAGACTTTTGGACCATTTTCTAACTTCAATTTTGTCAACTTTTTGACCATAAATGTGGCACTGTATGAAAATATTTCAAAATGAAATGAGTATGACCTAATTTTTGTCATGATTAAATCTAAGTTAATTAGTTTGTTTGGATGATTTTCTATTTTTTTGTATTTACAGTAAGAAGAGTAGTTGATGGAAAAGGAAAGCTGCAACCTTGGTAAGGTCTATACATTTTTTAAAAAAGTTAAATGCATCTTGACTGGGCATATTATGAAATGGCATTTGTCAACGCACTTTAACTGCTCAAGGATGATGAAACATGACCCAAATAGTAATCCTGACTGGTTGTTAGGGAAAATGTGGCATGTGCTTTAATAATGGGCATGTAACTTTTTGAACTACTGGCAATATTTTAAATGCTCTTTACATGATGGTGTTACATGCACCATACTGTTTGCATGATGGTGTTACATGTACCATACTGTTTGCATGATGGTGTTACATGCACCATACTGTTTGCATGATGGTGTTACATGCACCATACTGCTTGCATGATGGTGTTACATGCACCATACTGTTTATATGATGGTGTTACATTCACCATAATCATGTTCCTAGCTCAAATGTCATTGTCAGGAGATTATAGCCATGACCAAAATCAGAGGTTTGGTTAAATGTAACTTTTCACTTGTTTTCAGAGACAAAAACTAACTTTTAAACTGCTGAAATCTCACAGTGCCAGTTGAAAAATTTTCAGTTTACTAGAAACTCTGGAACTTGCTTCTCCATAATGAACCATATCTGAGAAACAAAAGCTTGCTGTTCATCAAGTTTTCATTTTGCTTGATTGCCATGCTGTCTTTGATCACATTTGTGAATGAGTAGTTAATTACTTACATCATGATATTTATAACAGTGTTTGCTTGATCAATTGAAATGAGTCGACCTGACATGACTGTGACATCTAGCTCGTACACAGGTAGAATTTACATGCCTTTGAGTTTCTATTTTATTCCTTCCCTATATTTAATACAAAAGATGTAATTTATGTGATAATAAAATGCAGGTCTGCTATTAATTGAGTGTAACAAAACAAGAAATAATTGCACAAGTTGGAGATCAATATATGGATGGCACTTAATTCTCATAGAAATGCTGGCACACATTGCTGTGACTTTAGCTAGACATTTTTAAGTATGCTTACAAGAGGGCATATTGCATTTATGATGATTCCATTAAAAACCAAATAAAAAGATAGAACTAAAACTAAAACATACATTTCACTTGAAATAATTAATTGACATTTATTTATTAAAGTATTGTCACCTGTGGGAATTAATGACATTTTTATTTTTTGGTACTTAAATTCATGGTTTAAGAGGAAGAGTGCTCCTAACATTCATTTCTTGTGTTTTTAAATTTGTGGTTTGGGGATCCACAAATTTCATGAAATTTTGTACTGCATGAAAAATGGTGATTTCATAGTTTACCTCTTTGAAGTATTTGCAAAGAATGGTGATATTTAAAAAATAATTACAATAATGTACATATGATACAAAACAAAACATTCATATTTGTTGTTTAAAATTTGTAAAGACATGGATTTAAGTTGTAAAAAATTATTCATTGTGGATGCTCAAATTGTTTTTAAACATTTTTGCACATTAAAATTTTTTAAAAAAGAAAAAACAGCCAGATGGGACTTTATAGTCACAGAAGATGCTGCACGGCTACAAACTAGGACACCTTTCATGGGCGCATTTCCATTGTCTCTTGAGACTAATGGAAGCCAACCAACCAATAAAAATTATAATGGAGACAAAATTGTTACCATATTTTAAACAGGTGGTGTATTAAAGTAGAAGTAGCTT
This sequence comes from Potamilus streckersoni, assembly GCA_016746295.1. NCBI lineage: Eukaryota > Metazoa > Mollusca > Bivalvia > Unionida > Unionidae > Potamilus > Potamilus streckersoni. The sequence goes on from JAEAOA010001935.1 coordinate 2,817,389, forward strand.
GCAATGTGAATTATTTTTTTTTTTAATGGAAAAAATGGACCTGTAAAAACTGGAAGAAAATTAGGGGTACAGAAAACTAGATGTTTTTATGCTGATTAGCAATTTTGGGGTTTTTATTTCAGGACCAGATTGACTTACATTGATATGTGCATCGCAGATAAATTGATTCCAATGGTAAATGTAAGTATAGAGGACACACTGATTTACTTCACTTCTAGATTTCAGTTTTGTTGAGAATTGTAAAACTCCCTTTCTTAAAATGCAAAATGCAACATTACATCAAATAGAAAAGTACACTATCTATACTTACAGGTTGAGTCCAACTGAACATTTTGCTGATACAGATCTGCCATTTTTAAATGCACCAGCAGAAGGACCACTCGTGTGGCCTTAGTAGTGTCAGTCTTGGGGGTCTTGTGTTCAAACCCCAGCTGGGTGATTCCAGAGATTTATAAAACTGGAAGTAGCAGCTGCCTCACTAGGTGCTCAGCATTAGGAGATTAGCATTAAGACTGGTTAACCTGGTGTCAGAATAATGTGACTGAGTGGGATAATATGCTGTATAATGCCTCAGTGTTTGACATCACTGTAAATTGCCACAATGCAGTCATTTTAGTGATATGACTGAAACATTGTTAAAGCTAGGTTAAAATTAAAAGCACACACACACACACACAGAGGTAGAACTGGGTCTGTTTAGTTTGATAAGAGTAATTAGTACAACAAATAACATAACTCCTGATCTGCCAGCACATAATACAGTATTGGAAGTATTTTAATTTTCTGTGGATATGTACTGTTATACCCAGATTCATGGAAGTTGGTGAGGAGATATATCTTCATGAATACACTTCCACATAAGTAGGTCACTGTTACCTATTTTTCCTGCAGTGACTTTCAAATTTGGTAAAATTGACTGATTTAGGCTTTTTTCAAGGTCTGTTTTGAGCTCATGGCTAAATAGTTTTTAGCAACCTCTATATATTGTTATTCATGGTGACGGAATTTATCTTGAAGTATACTTGATGAGTACTACACTCCATCACAAAAGTAGATTATTTAACCCATATTTCATGCTAAACTGAGTTTAGTTAAATTTGAGGTCTTAAGTTTATTTCTATGGCTTTGCGCATGTTTTCTTCATCAAACTCGGTGATTGTATTCAACTTTGTTAGTTCCATGACCACATACTACTCACTATTGCCAGCATGGATTAAGTTTGTGCATTCAGCTCATGACCCAGTTAGAACCCTGTACATATACTTTTATACATAAATTAATGAAAATTGGTGAGGGAATGCATTTTGGTGCTTGAGTGCTACACTCTTATCACAGAAGTAGGTCATTGTGGCATATATTTCATGCTTCACAGACTTTAGTTTAGTTATTTTAAGTTTATGTCGCAAGCTCTGATCATGCTAAAATCATCAAACTAGATGATTGTATGCATCTCTGTTAGTACCAAATAAGGTCACTGTGACCCCATACAACAAAAGAATGTCATTATAAGTAGGTTACTGACTAATGCTTTACATTTCACTGGCTTCAGTTTTATTTCTGTATTCCTTAAACTAGGTGATTTTATTCTCTTAGTACAACAAATAAAACAAATAAGGTCACTGTGACCCCATACAACAAAAGAATGTCATTGTGATCTACATTTAACGTTATTCTGTCTTATGTTTTTGCATGTAACCCTTGACCACATTGGTGTTTATCTGTTGTATTATACTGCTATACCAGAAATTATGAAACATTGCAAAAGAATGCATATTGATAAAGACTACACTAATGTTATAAGTAGGTTACTGACTAATGCTTCACATTTCACTGGCTTCAGTTTTATTTCTGTATTCCTTAAACTAGGTGATTTTATTCTCTTAGTACAACAAATAAGGTCACTGTGACCTATTTTTAATTTTGTATTAGCTTTAGTTAAGTTGTTGCATTTAGTTCATGACCATATAAATTTTGGGCATGCTGTGTGCATACTGTCCTGTATAAAATCAGTAAACTTGTGGATGCATCTTTATGAACACAACTCCCTCATTTCAGCAATTGGTCAGTATCAGACATATTTTACATTTTACAAACTTGGTTTAAATATTATGTTTGATGTTAATTTTTCAGGATTATCCATGTTATAATTGTGAAATTTATGATGGCATGCATATCTGTGACCATCACACTATTACAATAAAAAAAAGCTAATTCTGACCAATATTTCATTTTTTTGTGTTTGGATTAAGTTTCTGAATTTAGCTCATGGGTATTGGGCATGTTATTTGCATGCTATTTGGCCATAAGTCTTGAATCTTTGTGCGTAGATGCATCTCTACAAGATCTATATCTTAAGTCTTTGTGACCCATATAAATGTAAAACATGTCTTGAGAGACCTCTACTATGAGAAACCACCTATTTTGAGAGACTAGAATCTCCATGCACAGATTTATTGATTATATATTATTATGCCCTGTTATGAGAGATCACCTGCCTTGAGTGACCATTATTTTTTGGCAGAAGGGGTGTTCTACTGTAACATGCTCTGTGTATTTGATGAAGTGTAGCAAGTTCATTTACTGGATGCAGTAATTTTCCAGTCATGAAACTAGATAATTGGATGTATCTCTGTTGCCACAGTAGCCTTAAAACCAAACTTGATAATTGGCTGTATCTCTGTTGCCACAGTGGCCTTAAAACCCAACTTAATAATTGGATGTATCTCTGTTGCCACAGTGGCCTTAAAACCCAACTTAATAATTGGATGTATCTCTGTTGCCACAGTGGCCTTAAAACCAAACTTGATAATTGGATTTATCTCTGTTGCCACAGTGGCCTTAAAACCCATCTTGATAATTGGATGTATCTCTGTTGCCACAGTGGCCTTAAAATCTAACTTGATAATTGGATGTATCTTTGTTGCCACAGTGGCCTTAAAACCCAACTTGATAATTGGATGCATCTCAGTTGCCACAGTGGCCTTAAAACCCAACTTGATAATTGGATGTATCTCTGTTGCCACAGTGGCCTTAAAACCCAACTTGATAATTGGATGCATCTCAGTTGCCACAGTGGCCTTAAAACCCAACTTGATAATTGGATGTATCTCTGTTGCCACAGTGGCAAAACCCAACTTGATAATTGGATGTATCTCTGTTGCCATAGTGGCCTTAAAACCGAACTTGATAATTGGATGTATCTCTGTTGCCACAGTAGCCTTAAAACCAAACTTGATAATTGGCTGTATCTCTGTTGCCACAGTGGCCTTAAAACCCAACTTAATAATTGGATGTATCTCTGTTGCCACAGTGGCCTTAAAACCCAACTTAATAATTGGATGTATCTCTGTTGCCACAGTGGCCTTAAAACCAAACTTGATAATTGGATTTATCTCTGTTGCCACAGTGGCCTTAAAACCCATCTTGATAATTGGATGTATCTCTGTTGCCACAGTGGCCTTAAAATCTAACTTGATAATTGGATGTATCTTTGTTGCCACAGTGGCCTTAAAACCCAACTTGATAATTGGATGCATCTCAGTTGCCACAGTGGCCTTAAAACCCAACTTGATAATTGGATGTATCTCTGTTGCCACAGTGGCCTTAAAACCCAACTTGATAATTGGATGCATCTCAGTTGCCACAGTGGCCTTAAAACCCAACTTGATAATTGGATGTATCTCTGTTGCCACAGTGGCAAAACCCAACTTGATAATTGGATGTATCTCTGTTGCCACAGTGGCCTTAAAACCGAACTTGATAATTGGATGTATCTCTGTTGCCACAGTGGCCTTAAAACCCAACTTAATAATTGGATGTATCTCTGTTGCTATAGTGGCCTTAAAACCCATCTTGATAATTGGATGTATCTCTGTTGCCACAGTGGCCTTAAAACCCAACTTGATAATTGGATAAACCCATCTTGATAATTGGATGTATCTCTGTTGCCACAGTGGTCTTAAAACCCATGAAGATCATTGTGGTCTACATCTTGTACTTTGCTAACACAAGTTAAGTGTTCATGACAAACCTGCATACATCCATCAGAAGGTTCTTTGTAACCATGACAGTTTGTATATCTATGTATATTCAGTGGAAACTTTCAGTATTAATAACTGTACATTATAATTTATCATATGTTACCTCAGCATGTTACATGTGTATTCTACATATGAATGAGTATAGAAATTAAGTGTGTGGAATATACAGCACACTTTTCATGTGAGGGCTCATCTGTTCTTTATCACAATCTTTATTGATGCAAACTATATACTGCTGTCTGTCACTTCAAGGATACTCTATACCTGTGACATTTATCCAGGCAGAATCTAAGAAGAATGATTTTAAAAGTCTTAGTAAGACTGTTTATTAACACCATATTATGTCCACTACGATATGATCAAAAATAATGTTTGTTTTTAACTTTGCTGGTCATAGACGGGAAGAGCTAATGGTCTGGTATGCCATCCATTAGAACAAGTTTTGTTGTCACTATTCCTCCTAAACATCTTAGAGGATTGCCTTGAAACTGTACACACACATTCATCTGTTGGTCTTCTTGGTTCCAAATGAAAATGGTCTTTTCAGACATTCAGTATGTCCACCACAGTGGCCATCTTAAAACTATAGTTATCACTAAAACTATGATGTCTAGTTGGTCCTAAATGAAAATGGTGCCAATCTGACATCCAACATGGTTACCATAGCAGCCATCTTGAAAATCTTTTTATTGCTACTCCTCATGAATGGATGTTTGTGTCTGTGTGGGTTTTCACTGAAAGACTTCTGATTATATCCAATATGGACACCTTGACAGCAGTCTTAAAAATATTGTCACATAACCATAAAGTCATTTTGATGTGTGGAAGACTTATTATGATGTTCAGTTGATTTTAGTTGATAATTGATACTCAGTTGGTCCTAAATGAAAATTAAGCCAGTTATACATTCAGTGTGGCTGCTCATATTACTACCCCTTGAAAGGATGGTCATTATGATATGGGCTTTTCACCCAAAAACTACTCATGTCCAGTTTGTCCTAAATGAATATGGTGCCAGACTGATATCTAATGTATGTACTATGAAGCTATTATGAAAATTTTGTTATTGCTGAAGAATATTAGAGATGGTTTCAACTTTTAGCAGTACAAACAATCTTAGCTTGAATTTCTGGAAAGGATGCCTTATTAGATTTTTTTGTTGCATCTGCTTCATTAACAAAATAATTCAACAGTAATAAAATAATTTTAACCCAGCTTTAATCTATATAAAATGCTTTCCATTGTTTCAATAAATGCAGCAGTGTTTCAAAAGCCAAGCTGTCTCTATTTTCAGGGACAGTACTGGGAGGTAACAACTGATCTGTGCAGCGCATTAAACCTTTCCTTGCAGGATACAATAGTAGAGATGTATACAAGGGGTCTTTATGCTTTTGGTAAGTCTAACTTGTTCAGAGATTCAAACAGCGACTCACCAAGCATATCAGTACAGTATACTGGATTGCTTACAATAATTGTATGTGTTTAATGTGCAGACGCCTAAAAACAACTAAAAACCTAAAAACCAAGTGTTCTCATCTCAGGCACATTTAGGCAAAATCTTTTATGGGATTATGGATTGTCTATTAAAGTAAAATTGGTTCCTGTCTTGAGACAGAATAAGTTATTGTATCATATTTGCTGTTTATTTACTTTTCTGAAAAAAAACTTGGGTATTTTGTTTGTCCTTAAATCACAGTATTTCATACATCTTTTTGAGCAAACAGTCATCAAAATTGTATTGATTCAGCATGGTTTTTGAAGGTAATTGTCACCAGCTAAAACTTTGATGTGCCAAGCATAATTATAATGCATTAACTTAGTTGTTTCATGCTCATGTATGAAATGTATTTCAGATGCTTCATGCAAATCATTATAAATACTGGAGCTGAACATTCAAATTGCATCTTGTGTCAGATCTCGAATCTGAACAAGTATAGCTGACATCAACATGGGCCATATAAGAAACTCATAGGCTACTAAAGGCATGTGACAAAATATCAACATGGGCCATGTAAGAAACTCATCGGCAACTAAAATCATGTGACAAAATATCAACATAGACCATGTAAGAAATTCATAGACTACTAAAGATATTTGACAAAATATCAACATGGGCCATGTAAGAAATTCATAGACTACTAAAGATATGACAAAATATCAACATGGGCCATGTAAGAAACTCATAGGCTACTAAAGGCATGTGACAAAATATCAACATGGGCCATGTAAGAAACTCATAGGCTACTAAAGGCATGTGACAAAATATCAACATGGGCCATGTAAGAAATTCATAGACTACTAAAGATATGTGACAAAATATCAACATGGGCCATGTAAGAAATTCATAGACTACTAAAGATATGTGACAAAATATCAACATGGGCCATGTAAGAAACTCATAGGCTACTAAAGGCATGTGACAAAATATCAACATGGGCCATGTAAGAAACTCATAGGCTACTAAAGGCATGTGACAAAATATCAACATGGGCCATGTAAGAAATTCATAGACTACTAAAGATATGTGACAAAATATCAACATGGGCCATGTAAGAAACTCATAGGCTACTAAAGGCATGTGACAAAATATCAACATAGGCCATGTAAGAAACTCATAGGCTACTAAAGATATGTGACAAAATATCAACATGGGCCATGTAAGAAACTAAAGCAATGCCAGCCATCATGACCTATGCAAAAGTAAATAGTAACAGAAGCTGGGAGGAAGTTTAATGTGGGTGAGACTTCTATTAGGGAGCAGAGAAGAGTGAAAGAAATCAAAATGCTAGGGACAAAACAAACAAAGAGCATGACAAGCAAAAGTATCATGATCTAGATATTGGAGTCCTCGATAGAAGAAGACAGTGATTTCAGTATCTGCCATGGTGATTTGCTTTCAAGCAAAACTGATTGCAGAATGGAAGAAAATAAAGACTTCATGGGATCTTTGATCTGGGCCAATGTATTTGTATGAAAGAATGGTTTATCACTTTGGCAATGCAAACACAGAAGCTGACAGAAAATTATGAGTACAGACTACTCAGTTTGCAGTGATTCATCATTAAATGACACAAAATATAATTTCAAGATGAGCTTGTTAAAAATGCTGACCAGATGCCCTGGACATTTGATCTTCCACCCAGTACAACTGTCCACATGAAGGAAACCAGCAATGTCAGCAAAACCCACAATTGTCAACCAGAAAAATCAATTGACTTGGATATTTACCTTTATGGTAGATGGTGGAAAGCTCCCCTCTCCACATTGCGTTTTTGAAGAGGAAGACTCTTGTCCTCTCTTAGTGCACTTTGGTACATGTACTTTACTGCCTAGGGAACTCTAATGTGCTGATGTAATTTTCCTGTCAAAATACATGTGTATGTTAGTTTTCGTTCTCAATATTTCCTTTCATAAGTTTTATATGTAACCGTAGCCAATGAAATGTATTCTTTTGTTTAAATTGCTATTAGTTCTTTAATTGACACAAATTTAAAGATGGTTACTACTGTTGTTAAACTCAAGAACAATTAAACATTTTATGTGCCTTATATATACACAGAAAAGACCTATTTTCATTGTGTCAGTAATGATTAAGAACTAAATTGTGTAAGATATGTAAAGAGTGATTTGGCCCATCTATTTCTAATCTGAGAATTAAAATGAATATCATGGTTCCACAGAGATTTCAGGAAACAATTATTATTAGCCATTTGTCTTGTCATTGAAAACACATACCTTTTCATAAAGTCTTAAAAACAAAATACATTATAAGTTACAAACATGGTAAATCAAGACTATTGTTATAAGCAGTAACTAGTTTTCTATTTATACATAAATTAAGTTTTGTCCATGGAGAAGCACAAAATATTTTACTTTTTTTAATTATGCCATTTCAGATTAGATGTATGGATGAATATCAGCAAAACTATATGCCTCTACTGCTATTACAACTATATGCATCCACTGCTATTACAACTATATCCATCTTCTACTATTACAACTATATCCATCTACTGCTATTACAACTATATCCCTCTACTGCTATTACAACTATATCCCTCTACTGCTATTACAACTATATCCCTCTACTGCTATTATAACTATATCCATCTACTGATATTACAACTCTATCCATCTTCTGCTACTATATCCAACTACTGCTATTACAACTATATCCATCTTCTACTATTACAACTATATCCATCTACTACTATTACAACTATATCCCTCTACTGATATTACAACTATATCCATCTACTGCTATTACAACTATATCCCTCTACTGCTATTACAACTATATCCATCTACTGATATTACAACTATATCCATCTTCTACTATTACAACTATATCCATCTACTACTATTACAACTATATCCCTCTACTGATATTACAATTATATCCCTCTACTGATATTACAACTATATCCATCTACTGCTATTACAACTATATCCATCTACTGCTATTACAACTATATCCATCTACTACTATTACAACTATATCCCTCTACTACTATTACAACTATATCTATCTACTGCTATTAAAACTATATCCATCTACTGCTATTACAACTATATCCATCTACTACTATTACAACTATATCCCTCTACTACTATTAGAACTATATCCCTCTACTGCTACTACAACTATATCCATCTACTACTATTACAACTATATTCCTCTATGGCTATTACAACTATATCCATCTACTGCTATTACAACTATATCCCTCTACTGCTATTACAACTATATCCATCTACTACTATTACAACTATATCCATCTACTGCTATTACAACTATATCCCTCTACTGATATTACAACTATATCCATCTACTACTATTACAACTATATCCCTCTACTCCTATTACAAATATATCCCTCTACTACTATTACAACTATATCCCTCTACCGCTATTACAACTATATACATCTACTTCTATTACAACTATATCCATCTACTGCTATTACAATTATATCCCTCTACTCCTATTACAACTATATCCATCTACTGCTATTACAACTATATCCATCTACTGCTATTACAACTATATCCATCTTCTAATATTACAATTATATCCATCTTCTGCTATTACAACTATATCCATCTACTGCTATTACAACTATATCCATCTACTACTATTACAACTATATTCCTCTACGGCTATTACAACTATATCCATCTACTGCTATTAAAACTATATCCATCTACTGCTATTACAACTATATCCATCTACTACTATTACAACTATATTCCTCTACGGCTATTACAACTATATCCATCTACTGCTATTACAACTATATCCATCTTCTAATATTACAATTATATCCATCTTCTGCTATTACAACTATATCCATCTACTGCTTTTACAAATACATCCATCTACTGCTATTACAACTATATCCCTCTACTGATATTACAACTATATCCCTCTACTGATATTACAACTATATCCATCTACTGCTATTACAACTATATCCATCTACTGCTATTACAACTATATCCCTCTACTGCTATTACAACTATATCCCTCTACTACTATTACAACTATATCCCACTACTGCTATTACAACTATATCCATCTACTGCTATTACAACTATATCCATCTACTGCTATTACAACTATATCCATCTACTACTATTACAACTATATCCATCTACTGCTATTACAACTATATCCATCTACTGCTATTACAACTATATCCATCTACTGCTATTACAACTATATCCATCTACTGCTATTACAACTATATCCATCTACTGCTATGACAACTATATCCATCTACTGCTATTACAACTATATCCATCTACTACTATTACAACTATATCCCACTACTGCTATTACAACTATATCCCTCTACTACTATTACAACTATATCCCTCTACTGCTATTACAACTACATTCCTCTACTGCTATTACAACTATATCCATCTACTACTATTACAACTATATCCCTCTACTCCTATTACAACTATATCCCACTACTGCTATTACAACTATATCCATCTACTGCTATTACAGCTATATCCATCTTCTGCTATTACAACTATATACATCTACTAATATTACAACTATATCCCTCTACTGCTATTACAACTATATCCATCTACTGCTATTTCTAATATATCCATCTTCTGCTACTATATCCCTCTACTACTATTACAACTATATCCCTCTACTGCTATTACAACTATATCCATCTACTACTATTACAACTATATCCCTCTACTACTATTAGAACTATATCCCTCTACTGCTATTACAACTATATCCATCTACTGCTATTGCAACTATATCCATCTACTGCTACTACAACTATATCCATCCACTGCTATTGCAACTATATCCATATGCTTCTATTACAACTATATCCATCTACTATTACAACTATATCCCTCTACTGCTATTACAACTATATCCCTCTACTCCTATTACAACTATATCCCTCTACTACTATTACATCTATATCCCTCTACTGCTATTACAACTATATGCATCTACTGCTATTACAACTATATGCATCTACTGCTATTACAACAATATCCCTCTACTGCTATTACAACTATATGCATCTACTGCTATTACAACTATATCCCTCTACTGCTATTACAACTATATCCATCTACTGCTATTAAAACTATATCCCTCTACTGATATTACAACTATATCCATCTACTGCTATTACAACTATATCCCTCTACTGCTATTACAATTATATTCATCTACTACTATTACAACTATATCCCTCTACTCCTATTACAACTATATCCCACTACTGCTATTACAACTACATCCCTCTACTGCTATTACAATTATATTCATCTACTACTATTACAACTATATCCCTCTACTCCTATTACAACTATATCCCACTACTGCTATTACAACTATATCCCTCTACTGCTATTACAGCTATATCCATCTTCTGCTATTAAAACTATATCCATCTACTGATATTACAACTATATCCCTCTACCGCTATTACAACTATATCCATTTACTGTTATTACTACTATATCCATCTTCTGCTACTATATCACTCTACTACTATTACAACTATATCCCTCTACTGCTATTATAACTATATCCATCTACTGCTATTACAACTATATCCCTCTACTACTATTAGAACTATATCTCTCTACTGCTATTACAACTATATCCATGTACTGCTATTGCAACTATATCCATCTACTGCTATTACAACTATATCCATCTACTGCTATTACAACTATATCCATCTACTGCTATTACAACTATATCCATCTACTATTACAACTATATCCCTCTACTGCTATTACAACTATATCACTCTACTGCTACGAAAACTATATCCATCTACTGCTATTACAACTATATCCCTCTACTGATATTACAACTATATCCATCTACTGCTATTACAACTATATCCCTCTACTCCTATTACAACTATATCTCTCTACTACTATTACAACTATATCCCTCTACTGCTATTACAACTATATCCATCTACTGCTATTACAACTATATCCATCTACTACTATTACAACTATATCCATCTTCTACTATTACAACTATATATATCTACTACTATTACAACTATATCCCTCTACTGATATTACAACTATATCCCTCTACTGCTATTACAACTATATCCCTCTACTGCTATTACAACTATATCCATCTACTGCTATTACAACTATATCCCTCTATTGCTACTACAACTATATCCATCTACTGCTATTACAACTATATCCCTCTACTCCTATTACAACTATATCCCTCTACTACTATTACAACTATATCTATCTACTGCTATTAAAACTATATCCATCTACTGCTATTACAACTATATCCATCTACTACTATTACAACTATATTCCTCTACGGCTATTACAACTATATCCATCTACTGCTATTACAACTATATCCCTCTACTGCTATTACAACTATATCCATCTACTACTATTACAACTATATCCATCTACTGCTATTACAACTATATCCCTCTACTGATATTACAACTATATCCATCTACTACTATTACAACTATATCCCTCTACTCCTATTACAAATATATCCCTCTACTACTATTACAACTATATCCCTCTACCGCTATTATAACTATATCCATCTACTGCTATTACAACTATATCCATCCACTGCTACTACAACTATATCCATCTACTGCTATTAAAACTATATCCATCTACTGCTATTACAACTATATCCATCTACTACTATTACAACTATATCCCTCTACTACTATTAGAACTATATCCCTCTACTGCTATTACAACTATATCCATCTACTGCTATTGCAACTATATCCATCTACTGCTATTACAACTATATCCATCTACTGCTATTGCAACTATATCCATCTACTGCTACAACTATATCCATCTACTGCTATTGCAACTATATCCATATACTGCTATTACAACTATATCCATCTACTATTACAACTATATCCCTCTACTGCTATTACAACTATATCCCTCTATTCCTATTACAACTATATCCCTCTACTATTACAACTATATCACTCTACTGCTATTTCAACTATATCAATCTACTGCTATTACAACTATATCCCTCTACTCCTATTACAACTATATTCTCTACTACTATTACAACTATATCCCTCTACTGCTATTACAACTATAACCCTCTACTGCTATTACAACTATATCCATCTACTACTATTACAACTATATCCATCTACTGCTATTACAACTGTATTCCTCTACTACTATTACAACTATATCCCTCTACTGCTATTACAACTACATCCCTCTACTGCTATTACAACTATATCCATCTACTACTATTACAACTATTTCCCTCTACTCCTATTATAACTATATCCCACTACTGCTATTACATCTATATCCATCTACTGCTATTACAGCTATATCCATCTTCTGCTATTACAACTATATCCATCTACTGATATTACAACTATATCCCTTTACCGCTATTACAACTATATCCATCTACTGCTATTACTACTATATCCATCTTCTGCTACTATATCCCTCTACTACTATTACAAATATATCCTTCTACTACTAATACTATTATTGTGAGAAAGCTTGCCAGTAGTTTCTCGTGGGTCGGTGGTTCTTTCCGGTGATTTCTCGGTTTCTTCCTCCACCATTAATACTGGCCGCCATGAATAGCCTATCGTGTGCTGAAAAATGGCGTTAAGCCCAACAACAACAACAACTACTATTACAACTATATCCATCTACTGCTATTACAACTATATCCCTCTACTACTATTAAAACTATATCTCTCTACTGCTATTACAACTATATCCATCTACTGCTATTGCAACTATATCCATCAAATGTTATTACAGCTATATCCATCTACTGCTATTGCAACTATATCCATCTACTGCTATTGCAACTATATCCATCTACTGCTACTACAGCTATATCCATCTACTGCTATTGCAACTATATCCATGTACTATTACAACTATATCCCTCTACTGCTATTACAACTATATCCCTCTACTGCTATTACAACTATATCCCTCTACTGCTATTACAACTATATCCATCTACTGCTATTACAACTATATCCCACTACTGATATTACAACTATATCCATCTACTGCTATTACAACTATATCCCTCTACTCCTATTACAACTATATCCCTCTACTACTATTACAACTATATCCCTCTACTGCTATTACAACTATATCCAACTACTGCTATTACAACTATATCCATCTACTACTATTACAACTATATCCATCTTCTACTATTACAACTATATATATCTACTACTATTACAACTATATCCCTCTACTGATATTACAACTATATCCATCTACTGCTATTACAACTATATCCCTCTACTGCTATTACAACTATATTCCTCTACTGCTATTGCAACTATATCCATCTACTGCTATTACAACTATATCCCTCTACTGCTATTACAACTATATCCATCTATTACTATTACAACTATATCCATCTACTGCTATTACAACTATATCCCTCTACTGATATTACAACTATATCCATCTACTGCTATTACAACTATATCCCTCTACTCCTATTACAACTATATCCCTCTACTACTATTACAACTATATCCCTCTACCGCTATTACAACTATATCCCTCTACTGCTATTACAACTATATCCATCTACTGCTATTACAACTATATCCATCTACTGCTATTACAACTATATCCATCTACTGCTATTACAACTATATCCATCTATTACTATTACAACTATATCCATCTACTGCTATTACAACTATATCCCTCTACTCCTATTACAACTATATCCCTCTACTACTATTACAACTATATCCATCTACTGCTATTACAACTATATCCATCTACTGCTATTACAACTATATCCCTCTACTGCTATTACAACTATATCCCTCTACTGCTATTACAACTATATCCATCTACTACTATTACAACTATTTCCCTCTACTCCTATTATAACTATATCCCACTACTGCTATTACATCTATATCCATCTACTGCTATTACAGCTATATCCATCTTCTGCTATTACAACTATATCCATCTACTGATATTACAACTATATCCCTCTACCGCTATTACAACTATATCCATCTACTGCTATTGCAACTATATCCATCTACTGTTATTACAGCTATATCCATCTACTGCTATTGCAACTATATCCATCTACAGCTATTGCAACTATATCCATCTACTGCTATTACAGCTATATCCATCTACTGCTATTGCAACTATATCCATCTACTGCTACTACAACTATATCCATCTACTGCTATTGCAACTATATCCATCTACTGCTATTACAACTATATCCATGTACTATTACAACTATATCCCTCTACTGTTATTACAACTATATCCCTCTACTGCTATTACAACTATATCCATCTACTGCTATTACAACTATATCCCACTACTGATATTACAACTATATCCATCTACTGCTATTACAACTATATCCCTCTACTCCTATTACAACTATATCCCTCTACTACTATTACAACTATATCCCTCTACTGCTATTACAACTATATCCATCTACTGCTATTACAACTATATCCATCTACTACTATTACACCTATATCCATCTTCTACTATTACAACTATATATATCTACTACTATTACAACTATATCCCTCTACTGATATTACAACTATATCCATCTACTGCTATTACAACTATATCCCTCTACTGCTATTACAACTATATCCATCTATTACTATTACAACTATATCCATCTACTGCTATTACAACTATATCCCTCTACTCCTATTACAACTATATCCCTCTACTACTATTACAACTATATCCCTCTACCGCTATTACAACTATATCCCTCTACTGCTATTACAACTATATCCATCTACTGCTATTACAACTATATCCATCTACTGCTATTACAACTATATCCATATACTGCTATTACAACTATATCCATCTATTACTATTACAACTATATCCATCTACTGCTATTACAACTATATCCCTCTACTCCTATTACAACTATATCCCTCTACTACTATTACAACTATATCCATCTACTGCTATTACAACTATATCCATCTACTGCTATTACAACTATATCCCTCTACTGCTATTACAACTATATCTCTCTACTGCTATTACAACTATATTCATCTACTACTATTACAACTATTTCCCTCTACTCCTATTATAACTATATCCCACTACTGCTTTTACATCTATATCCATCTACTGCTATTACAGCTATATCCATCTTCTGCTATTACAACTATATCCATCTACTGATATTACAACTATATCCCTCTACCGCTATTACAACTATATCCATCTACTGCTATTACTACTATATCCATCTTCTGCTACTATATCCCTCTACTACTATTACAAATATATCCCTCTACTACTATTACTATTATTGTGAGAAAGCTTGCCAGTAGTTTCTCGTGGGTCGATGGTTCTTTCCGGTGATTTCCCGGTTTCTTCCTCCACCATTAATACTGGCCGCCATGAATAGCCTATCGTGTGCTGAAAAATGGCGTTAAACCCAACAACAACAACTACTATTACAACTATATCCATCTACTGCTATTACAACTATATCCCTCTACTACTATTAAAACTATATCTCTCTACTGCTATTACAACTATAGCCATCTACTGCTATTGCAACTATATCCATCTACTGTTATTACAGCTATATCCATCTACTGCTATTGCAACTATATCCATCTACTGCTATTGCAACTATATCCATCTACTGCTATTACAGCTATATCCATCTACTGCTATTGCAACTATATCCATCTACTGCTACTACAACTATATCCATCTACTGCTATTGCAACTATATCCATCTACTGCTATTACAACTATATCCATGTACTATTACAACTATATCCCTCTACTGCTATTACAACTATATCCCTCTACTGCTATTACAACTATATCCATCTACTGCTATTACAACTATATCCCTCTACTCCTATTACAACTATATCCCTCTACTACTATTACAACTATATCCCTCTACTGCTATTACAACTATATCCATCTACTGCTATTACAACTATATCCATCTACTACTATTACAACTATATCCATCTATTACTATTACAACTATATCCATCTATTACTATTACAACTATATCCATCTACTGCTATTACAACTATATCCCTCTACTGATATTACAACTATATCCATCTACTGCTATTACAACTATATCCCTCTACTCCTATTACAACTATATCCCTCTACTACTATTACAACTATATCCCTCTACCGCTATTACAACTATATCCCTCTACTGCTATTACAACTATATCCATCTACTGCTATTACAACTATATCCATCTACTGCTATTACAACTATATCCATCTACTGCTATTACAACTATATCCATCTATTACTATTACAACTATATCCATCTACTGCTATTACAACTATATCCCTCTACTCCTATTACAACTATATCCCTCTACTACTATTACAACTATATCCATCTACTGCTATTACAACTATATCCATCTACTGCTATTACAACTATATCCCTCTACTGCTATTACAACTATATCCATCTACTGCTATTACAACTATATCCATCTTCTACTATTACAACTATATATATCTACTACTATTACAACTATATCCCTCTACTGATATTACAACTATATCCCTCTACTGCTATTACAACTATATTCCTCTACTGCTATTGCAACTATATCCATCTACTGCTATTACAACTATATCCCTCTACTGCTATTACAACTATATCCATCTATTACTATTACAACTATATCCATCTACTGCTATTACAACTATATCCCTCTACTGATATTACAACTATATCCATCTACTGCTATTACAACTATATCCCTCTACTCCTATTACAACTATATCCCTCTACTACTATTACAACTATATCCCTCTACCGCTATTACAACTATATCCCTCTACTGCTATTACAACTATATCCATCTACTGCTATTACAACTATATCCATCTACTGCTATTACAACTATATCCATCTACTGCTATTACAACTATATCCATCTATTACTATTACAACTATATCCATCTACTGCTATTACAACTATATCCCTCTACTCCTATTACAACTATATCCCTCTACTACTATTACAACTATATCCATCTACTGCTATTACAACTATATCCATCTACTGCTATTACAACTATATCCCTCTACTGCTATTACAACTATATCCATCTACTGCTATTACAACTATATCCATCTACTGCTATTACAACTATATCCCTCTACTACTATTACAACTATATCCATCTACTACTATTACAACTATATCCCTCTACTGCTATTACAACTATATCCATCTACTGCTATTACAACTATATCCCTCTACTGCTATTACAACTATATCCATCTACTGATATTACAACTCTATCCATCTTCTGCTACTATATCCATCTACTGCTATTACAACTATATCCATCTACTGCTATTACAACTATATCCATCTACTGCTATTACAACTATATCCATCTACTACTATTACAACTATATCCATCTACTGCTATTACAACTTTATCCCTCTTCTGCTATCCAACTAGGATCATACAGATATGAAATGGGTTTACTAAATGTCATTTTGTCGATGTTATCTCCTAAAATATTGGTAGCTTTCTGTATAATGCTCTTAATAATAATACTTGAATTAAATGTAAGTTCATTGAGTTGCTTAATTACAGATCAGGAAATCTGCAGGAATGCAGAAAGAGTTCTGGCAACTATGGCTGTTTTAATCACATTTATTGACATCGTGTACCGGTCTTTTCATAACGATGGATTGAAAGTTACACCAGAAATGGACCTGGATATCAAAGACTTCAAGCAGCAACTGAGCCAGACGATTTACATCCGCGAACCCAACAATAAAGTGACCTTTGTTTTTCTCCCAGTTAATATGGTCAGTGCATTAAATTGGCTGCTGAGACAAGAGAAGCTGTCCCATGTGTATCGAAGACTTGGACTTGGACATACCCCGAGAGAGTTCCTTGAGAATATTGTGAATGCTATATTGGATTGATTCTTTGTGGCATATGTAAATGATTTACACGACTTATTAATTCCAATTAAAGTTATAAAAATGAGCTGAAATAAGTTCTATGTTCAGCAAGTCTTGACAGTACAGTTAACACTACCATAATGTCTGAGTTTTTTTTGTTTTGTTTTAGCCCAAGCATAATTATAATGCATTATCTTGTTTCATGCATGAGTGGGAAGTGAGATGTAGGAGTAACTTTTCTGGTGGCATCAAGCGTTACATTTTTGTTGAAGTTTTTATTTTTATATTATTTTCTAAACCCTTTTATAGATTTTCATTATACTTGGCATGAATCATTTTGAAGCTAAGATAATTCAGTCTTTCATGTCCTTGCTTGCTACCTTTACCTTTTGGTTAAAGTCACTCTCGGTCATACAAAATTTGAGTTAAGGCTAAGGTTTAAGACTTGTCATTATTTATATTTCCTAAACCCTTTGAGAGATGTTATTCATACTTTAGATGAATCATTATGAAGCTAAGACAGTTCATTCTACTAAATGCACACTTATTCTTTGGCCTTGGAGTCAAGGTCACAGAAATTTACATTTAGGCTTTGATTAATACGTTTCCATTTTCTTTTATTTCTTAAACACTATTTTGGATTTTCTTTACACTTGGGATGAATCAGGATGAAGCTGAGTCAATTTATTCTGTCTGTAACATGCATGAATGTCTCTTAGGATGAAGGTCATAGTCTTAGGAAATTTTCAATAACAGTTTGTTTAAGCTATTTTTATTTGTTTATATTTACTAAACACCTTGATGAATTTTCTTTCTGTGTTGGATTAATCATTTATATTTGAAATAAGACAGTTCATCATGTGATATGCTTGCTTAAACTTTTGACCTTGGCCTCAAGGTCACACACATTTCACAGCAATACTTTGATTATTGGCACAGTATAGAAGCTCTAGCATACTTACATTTCATTTGATTTTATTTCATAATTGATGAAAATCAGTAACAGTTTAGTTTACTGTCATTTAATAAGCATTTTTGGCATGTTTATGTATATTACCACACTATGTTTACAGCATATCCTAGATAGACAAACTTTCGAGGCAACAATCTCGTGTGACTTTCATTAATAGCATTATGCTTTGGGAACATTTTACTATTAATTGAATTATTTTTTTGGCATGAAGTACCTTCTTACTATAAGGCAGCTCAGTATAAGGTTGGTATGGCCATAGATCCCACTCATTATTTAATAGCAAAATTTAGGAGGCCTCCATTTAGGTGGACCACTTTTATGGGTTCATTGAAGAATATTATAGTGAGGGAATTCTGTATCAGTTCCTATGTGGGGTTTTCACTACAGTATCATAGTGAGGGAATTCTGTATCAGTTCTCACATGGGGTTTTCACTACAGTATTATAGTGAGGGAATTCTGTATCAGTTCTCACATGGGGTTTTCACTACAGTATACTATAGTGAGGGACTACTTTATCAGTTCTCATGTAGGGTTTACACTACAATTCTTAAACTTGAAATGGTTTAACCATGTGATTTTCATTATAAGACTTACAGTGAGGAAATACTGTATCAGTTATAATGTTGAAATTAGAAAAGACACATTCAACAGTGCATATATTCTATGTCTGATAGGGAAGGAGGCATACATACAACCATACATACATGCATACATACATACATACATACATACATACATACATACATACATACATACATACATACATACATACATACATACATACATACATACATACATACATACATACATACATACATACATACATACATACATACATACACTTGGTGTCTAAAATTCAGATTGTGACTACATGATCCAATAAAAATAGGTACAAAATCATTGAAAGGAATTTAACAACAGCTGATTACATGCTTGGTATTTCTACAAAGCAATAATTGTATAGTACTAGTGATTGTTGTGTATTGGTTATTTTATTGTTACTCTGCCTGAGTGGATGGTCCTAACAGCACGGGGTTTTTCACTGCAAGATGGTTTATGATGTCTGGCTGGTACTAAATGCAATTGATGCCATTCATTATGGCCACTACAGCCATCTTCAAAATCTTGTTATCACCACTTCTCTTAAACAGAAATTCATAGTAGTATGTTGGTTTTAAAATTGTACACATCTGATGTTCAGTATGGCTACAGCAGTGAGCAATTTGGTGGTACTGAATGTAAATGGTGACTGGGCAGAATGATCTCCCCTTGATATAGGGATTGGAGACGAAACCATGAAATATCTCAGTCACTATTTCTATTCATGCCAAAAAGCATGCTTTTACCATGAAAGACCTTCCAAAGGCCAAAATAACTTTGATACAAGTTGTAGGAGTTCTCACTTCTAAGGAAAGTATACTCAATTTATATTTCAAACTTGTCTTTCTTTCTACTTCGACAAAGCTCTGCCTTTACAATTTTATCACACTTTGTTGTCATTACACATTTCATTGTATGTATTTGCACTGGTAGTCTGTATGACTTTGCAATAAGTTCTGTCTGAAAATTTTTTTTCATGCAAGTTCCAGATACCTTTAGACAACTCTTAATATATATTTAATTCCACAATGCTGGCTACAAACATTTCAGTTTTCTCGACTAGTACATTTATCATCCGAATGCCATGCTTAATTTGTCTTACAAATTAGACCAAAGCATAGAAATGCATAGCTAAGGATGAAAACAACATAGGCCTACATGCTGACTGGCTTCAGCACCTTTGTCACTACCACAGTACTCCTCATTGTTGGTGATACCTATAATGGCCTTCCTTCTCAGGATTTGACTCAACACTTCTTAATGATCAGTGAGGGAACAAGCAAAACAAATTATCATCTCACACAGGTATGGACAGGTCATGTAGTTCAATCACCTGTAACCCATCCCAAAATTATGACTCATACAGCATCCACCCTATAGACATGGCTAACTTCCATTTAGGTGGCGCTCTACAGTGTCGTATTTAGTATAGGTTTAGAATTTTAAAGAAAAAGAATTTTCCCGGGTTTCCTCACTAGTTATACTGGCTATTTAAAAGAGACTTTGTATATCTTAGGTTCTGTTTAAAGAACCTTTAATGACCTTTATTTTGGTATATGATTGATGGGTGCAATATGGGTTATAGAGTATACAGCTTGGCCTTACTCCAGATGTGCACCTTTCAAAAAAGTGCTAGCTCTACTTGCACATTTTCACTTCTTGAACTTCAGAGGTAAATTGTAAAAAAAAGAACTAATACTTTTATTACATTTTATGTATTTGGTAATTCATTTTTTGCACTTTTAGAAGCAGGTGTTGTCTAGTTTCGAAAAATTAATTTTCCCTATTTGAATAGCTGCCAAGAATAGTGTACTTTAGACTAATTCAGGTTGATTTTTGGAGCACAAGGGAGCAGTCATTTTAGTTAGCAGCTAAGATCATTAAAAATGTCCAAAAGTACAATATCCAAAAAAATTTGAGCCACATTACACGAAAGTAGCATATAGGTATGCCAACATTCTCTCCACTGTGCATGTACATAATAACTGGTGAGTGCCACCTTAGACCAAGCTAGGCCTGCTACAATGGATAACAAAGGACAAAGACCTCAAAGCACTCTATATTTACAATGCCCAGCTTAGTACCTTAACTTTAAACAGATGTCACTTCTCAAGTTTCTCAACCCTAAGACAGTTGAAGAGATTCTTTAATTGGTGACTGACTGGAAATCACTATTTCTACTTCTGGACACTCCATGAGTTTTGTTAGTGGCAGACATGAACACTCTCCTCCTTCAGCTTCTCAAGAGATGGCGATCGACATCACCTCATGCAAGTAAAGATGATCAGCTTCTTTTCCGGCTTCTTCATCACTTCTTGATGTCAAGAGATGTCAACATCACCTCATGCAAGCAAAGATTACCAAGATTGATGAGGTATGCAAATAAGCCACTAAGGAGACAAGTTTTCCTACCAACAACTGCAGCACTGATATAAGAGCATTTTGAAAAAATTGGCAAAGGAACAAAGGGGCACAACTCTAGCAAAAATCTCTCACAAGCTATCCTACCATAGTTCCTCCCATCAAGACACACAGTTCTCATAAATCAAAGTGGACCAAATACAGAGAGTTAGCGATTGCATATGACAAAGTTTCTCTACATGACTTCCTCCATCTCTCAAAAAATGACATCTCCACACAGCACTTACCACAAATCCTGATAGGATGAATTCTTTTGTGATGAATGGATTTGCCATGGCAATTAATGGACATGACAAGTGGTTTTCAATGTGTAGAGTCCCATCAGCTACAAACATTCCAACACCCATTCAGAATCACCACATTGCTGCAAGAAATAAATGACCTTCTCCAGAAAAATGTGTTAGTAATCATTAAAAATATAAATTTTTCAGGATTTTATTACATGTTTTTCTTGTTTCCAAAGGCAAATGGCACTCTGTGTCTGTCATCAACATAAGTGCACTTAATCAACACATTCATGCTCTTTGATGGAAACACCATGCTGCATTTTGAATTCTGTTCAAGAGGGAGCCTTCACAATCAAAGTGGACTTAAACAATATCCCAATTCACAAGGCTTCCAGGAAGTTCCTATGATTTACTGACAATGACATTGCTTATCAGTTCCAAATGCTCTCATTTGGTCTCAACATCAATCCATGAGTTCCTGTGAATTACCAACAGTGACAATGCTTATCAGTTTCAAGTGCTCCCATTTGAACTCAACATTAGTCCACAAGTTCCTGTGATATACCGACAATGACATTGCTTATCTATTCCAAGTGCTCTCATTTGAACTCAACATCAGTCCATGAGTTCCTGTGATTTACTGACAATGAGATTGCTTATCAGTTCCAAATGCTCTCATTTGGACTCAACATCAGTCCATGAATTCCTGTGATTTACCAACAATGACATTGCTGATCAGTTCCAAGTGATCTCATTTGGACTCAACATCAGTCCATGAGTCTTCACTCTTCTGATGAACTGTGTTATGGCTTACATCCAGACAATGTTCAAGATGGTGACATCACATTACTTGGATGTTACCTGCACTATCATCTGATGAGTTATATACTAAAACATGATGTGATAACCCTTGTTACACTGCTGGCTTTCCTCATCAACAAGGACAAGTCTAATCTAATTTCAGTAATTTGTGCATCTAGGTATGAAATTCAACACACATGTAAACAGAACACATCTTGCTTAGGAACAGACATTGAAAATCAGGACCATGTTGACTTTGTTCCTTTTGAGGGAAACTCCACATGGGAATTCCTTAGTCAAACTTGATTACACCAGTCCCGGATCACAAAGCCTGGCAGTGAGTGCACTATCCATAGATTGGAAGGTCCAAATGCATATACCTAACCTCTAACACCTCTGATTTCAAAGGAGATTAAAAAAATAGAGGATCAGAGTGTCACCTCATTCTTATTGTACCACTCAGATGGAAGTAGCTGTGAGTTAATGACCTTGTCAATCTCACAATGGAAATTCCCCAGACAATAGAGAATTACTCTCATCAACTGAAACAACCAAGACAGCTGTTGTTTCTCCCTTGTCCAGAGCTTGTCTGCATGAATATTAAACAGTCCCTCAGAAATAAACATTTGTTTCAACCAGAAAATTGATTCAAGCAAGAAGGCATGTGAAGGGAAACAGACAACTTTTACACAGAGGTGTTCACAGGAACACATTATACCTCTACAAGCATCTTTACCTGAAATAGCTAACCTCCTTCTCTGGCTCTTCAACAAGAAAAACTAGACACAATGGTTGGTGACACCTTACGTTCATCATGGAAGAAAGGGTATTGGATAAAATGGAGACCTTTCAGACCTCCTCTCCAACAAACATTGGCTCTGTGCCCAAAATGAAACCTATCATGGGTATTAACCTAGATGAACCATTTGAACTGCTTTCAAGGGGATCTTTCATACAAGACCTGCTTCCTTATCACATTAATGACAGCACTCAGAATCATGGAATTCAGGGATCCAAATTACATGTAGTTCTGACATGATGGATAAGTTTCACTTATGATGGTCCCTCTTTCATCACCAATAAGAGGCTTCCATCCATGGGTAACCAGACATTTATAATGAAATCATTTATCAACTCTGGACACTTCACTCAAGGCCAACTACAAGACCCAGTACGAGCTTTGAAATGGTATGTTACAAGGACAGAACCTTTGCATCAAAGGAAATCATGCCTGTTTTCACCTCTCAAACAGGGATAGAATGATATAACAGCACAGACTTTTGCCCTGGTTTAATTGGGTTATTCAATCTGTGTATTTATAAATAACTCCAGCTCAGATGAATTTGTTACACATTTCTGCACACAAGGATACAGCAGTTGTCGTAAGCATTGCCTTTGACTGGAACCATTCTCTAACTGGTACTATCCATGCAGTGGGACAGGGATCGCATTCTCCAGTTTTTACCCCAGAAATCTTGTATTCTAAAAAGCTCAACTGTGGGACCTATAGCCATGGTACAACAGGTTGCTTTTCAACTATGGGACCTATAGCCATTGTACAACAGGTTGCTTCTCAACTGTGGGACCTATAGCCATGGTACAACAGGTTGCTTTTCAACTGTGGGACCTATAGCCATGGTACAACAGGTTGCTTTTCAACTGTGGGACCTATAGCCATGGTACAACAGGTTGCTTTTCAACTGTGGGACCTATAGCCATGTTACAACAGGTTGCTTTTCAACTGTGGGACCTATAGCCATGGTACAACAGGTTGCTTTTCATTTGATGGATTCATGAGATGTAGCGTTTGCTGGATTTAAGGGAGTGTAAATTTTCCCTTTTGGAAGTTACTCCCCATCATATGGAGTCTTCCGCTGTTGGGTTACCTAGAAGCTGTCTCACATACCTTAGGGCCTGGAGATGGCATCACAAGTGTAAGGAGACATATCTCCCTCTACCATTTACCTATGCTCATAAAGTATGATGATTGGGTACTGTATTTAAAGAAGAAACTAATTTCTTTTAGAAAAATATGTTTCTTGATGAATATATACCCAATCATAATATGCATATACCATTCCAGCAGTTACATCCATGTGGAGAGCATGCCTTATATTTCTGTGGTAGTAACAGATATTCATAGGTTTTTCCACTAATCCCTTTATCAGTGAAATTCAGTGGTATTAAAAAGAGGAGTTTTAAATTTCTTCAATGTGCCTAATTGGACAGTTTGTGTGCCTGATTAGACTGTATGTGCCTAATTGGATAATTTATGCATCTAATTGGACTATGCATGAGCCTAATTAGACATGGAATGTATTTTCAATCTTTTTGCCAGAATGTTGAAAATCACAGGCTGGGATTCACTGCTCCACAGGTACCTAGAGATTCAATTTAGTATCCTATCCCTGAAGTAGGGGTTCTAATTTTAGAACTAAATAGGTACCTGATTGGTTCGTTAGATTCCCGATTGGTTTGATAGACAGACCTGGCTTCTTGCTTCCTGCTTGAGAACCTGTTTATGTGCATCATGTTTATCCAACTGAGATATAAATAGGCATCTGATTAGACAATTTATGTGCCTAATTGGACAATTTATGTGCCTAATTGGACAATTTATGTGCCTAATTGGACTATGTATGTGCCTAATTGGACAGTTTGTGTGCCTGATTAGACTGTATGTGCCTAATTGGATAATTTATGCATCTAATTGGACTATGCATGAGCCTAATTAGACAATGTATATGCCTAATTGGACAATTTGTGTGCCTGATTAGACAATGCATGTGCCTAATTGGTGCATAATTTGACAGTTTATGTGCCTAATGAACAATGCATGTGCCTAATTGGTGCCAATTTTGACAATTTATGTGCCTAATGGACAATTTTTATGCCAATTGGACAATTTATGTGCCTAATTAGACAATGTATGTGCCTAATTGTTTTATAAGGCAGACATTTTGATAGACTCAAACAAAGACACATTACTGATATAGTAATGAATGCCTGCAAGGTCTGTATGATATGTGCTATAATCAATGTCCATACGAGTTTCAAATTAAAAGTGATAGATTTATTTATTTACAGCACCTTAGTATTGAATAGCTTTTCTTTTTCATTAGATTTGTTTCTTGTGAAATAAGATCATGTACATACCTCTAAGAGAAAGATTATGTTATTTAAAAAATATTTTTATACCCACTATTGTTAGTTTTATTTCATTGTTCTGTTTTGTTTTAATTTTATATTAGAAGTTATATAATAATGTGTATGCAGTTCCATGCAAATCAGCTGTTTTGTTTTTACTAATTTAAGACCTGGTGACTCTTACATGTTTTCATGTGCTTTTTAAAAATTGTTATACTGTTTCATATAGCTTGCATCGTGCATCAGGTTCCTTTTTACCATAATGTTGATGCTAAACTGTATTTTATATAATGTTTTTATTTATTTGCAACAATTTACATTCATAATTAAATTATTTGTAATGCAACTTTATATCAAGGAATAAATATTTTTAATGCATTTCAGATAATTTGCATTTTTTTATGGTTAGTTAGCTCTATTCGTTATAGACCAGAAACAATTTCGTGATGATTTCTTGTTTGTGGTTTATCTATTCCTCCATTCATTAGCATAAGTTTATCACAACTCCTTTTGATTTGCTTGGAGGAACTGTCAAGCAACTTTAAAGAAAAATATTTCTTCCACTGCCTATTTGGTCCTAAATGTAAATGGTGCTACTCAGACATCCAATATTGTTGCCACAGTGGCCATCTTGAAAATTTTATTGCTACTCCACTTGAATATATGGCCATATTGATGTGGTATTTGATTAAAAAATTTCTTATGATGTCTTGTTGGTCCTAAATGAAAATCGTGATGATCTGGTGTATCCACCACAACAGCCATCTTGTTTTATTTTTACTCCTACTTAAGAAAAGGTCATATTGACCTGATGTATCCACCATAAAACTTGTGAGGATATCTAGATGATCATATAAAAATGATGTTAGTCTGATTTTCACTATACATATATCTACCAATAGGTGGCCATCTTGAAAATCTTGTTATTTCCATTATACTGGAATGGATGGTCATGAGATTTTCCCCAATAGATTCCTTATGAGGACTTTGTTGGACTAAATGAAAATGGTGCCATTCTGACATGCCTCTGATGTCCATCTTGAAAATCTTGTTATTACTCCTTTTCATAAATAGATGGTTTTGTTGACATGGATTTTTCACCAAAATGACTCAATATGATATTTTCTTGGTTCTAAGTGAAATTTGCATATTTTGGACATATAATATAGTGGCTATACTGGCATCTTTAAACTCTGGTTATCCTCTCTCTTCTTGCTTGAATGATGGCATTGAGATTTCGAAACACTTCTGTCTTTAAATCTGATTATCCTCACTCTTCTTGCTTGAATGATGGCATTGAGATTTCATTGAAACACTTCTGTCTTTAAACTCTGGTTATCCTTTACTCTTCCTGCTTGAATGGTGGCATTGACCTGGAGATTTCATTGAAACACTTCTGGTAATATATACATAATTGGTTCTGCAGGCAAATAATGCAGAGCACATGCACTTTTGTGAAGAAAACCAGATTGATCCTGGAGTCAAGCCAAAGCCAAAGTTCATTGTTTACATTTTTGTATTTGATAGAGCTTATGAACACAATGGCTTGTACAAGGACACAATGACTTGTGCAATGACACAATGACTTGTACAGTGACACAATGACTTGTACAATGACACAATGACTTGTACAATGACTCAATGGCTTGTACAATGACACAATGACTTGTACAATGACACAATGGCTTGTACAATGACACACTAACTTGTACAATGACACAATGACTTGTACAATGACACAATGGCTTGTACAATGACACAATAACTTGTACAATGCAAGTGAATTTTGATCAGACTTTGTACTTAGTTACATTGTACTGAACAAATTTTGATAGTTAGCACTGATTTTAAGGACAACAGTTTTATTTAGGTTTTAAGTTGTATTTGCTTGTCATCATGATAACACAAATATGTATGAATGAATTTTAATAAAATCTGATCCATGGATATATATTATTAATATCTTGAATAATTCTATTTAAATACCTTATTTTTCCCAAGCAGATATTTAATTACAGATTTAGCCAAAAGTAAACTGTAAGTCTAAGGTGTATTTTACAGGTATTTTGTGCATATGTTAATTCAGACATGTAAGAAAATATATTTGGTACCAAATTTAGTATGTTGTAGTTTGTCAGTAACATCAGAGATTGTTCCAGTAAATGAGTAAAAGGAAAGTAAAAACAGTTTTGTTATGGATTCCTGGAAATTCTTTTGATTCAGTAGAGTATCAGTTTGTATGAAGAAATTTTTTTCTTTTTTTTTCTCAGTATGACTCAGAATGCATTATACAATGTGGTTATTTTAGTCCATTCATTAGTTAGTGCATCATTTTGTAGCAATATTTTGTGTGTGAAAATGAAACATGGGATCATTAGGATTAGGATTATTAAAAAGTTTTTTTGTACAGTCGTCTTGAGCTGATGTAAAATTCCTTGTGATAGAATCTGCATGTATGGATGTGTGCCTTGTTCTAAATAGAGACACATTAATAGTGAATTATGTTTTTGTCATATTTTAGGCATTTTTTCCCATGAAGAGTCATTGATCCCATAATTGGATTTTCTGTCTGGCATCAGATATCTTGCATATTTTGGTAAAGTAAACAGTTTGTTGCTCATTATTCCAAAGTGCATGCTATTGTATTCTTTGTCAACTTTTTTATCAAAATTTTATAATGGTTAAGTTTCTTTTCAGCATCTTGAGATTTCAGCTGTTCATTATTGCATGCCAGTCAGTTTTTTTATGTTAGTGAATAATAGAGAAACTTTGATGGCATTTGCCCTGTGTCTGGGAATTCCTCATCTTGCCAAATTTCACACTATTTTGCTCCTCTATTTTTTAATTTTTCCTTTCTTTTTTTTTAGAAAATTATAAATGTTCTTAAATTATGCATTAATGCCTTTATTGAAATGGAATCAACATCATCTTTTATGAACTTGACCTTGTGTATGTCAATCATTATGTAATTCCTTGGATACTTGTCAGAGTTCAAAGCAACAATGGTCACTGATGGTCTTACCACCTAGGCATATTTCACTGTGTAACTGATTCAAAATCAAACTGTTACATCCTTATAATCTTAATTTAACAATTCATAAATTTTTCTCTTGAAATTATTTAAAAAATTACTTCAATTTATTGGAAACAATTTTGATTTTAAAAAAATACCTTCCAAATCAATAGGGGTGGATATCTCTGCTTTGATATTTTTCAGTCTTATACTTAACTGAGATATTTTGTTATACATTTCAGGATACTGCATTGATCAGGGATTCATGTTTATTCTACGTTGATCTTGAGAAATCATCATATACTTTATCATGTTACTTTCTTGACAAGATGATGGTAAAAGTATTCCTTATTATAAGTCCAACTGCAAACTGCACAGATCCAGATCTGCCATCTTATAATGCTCCAGCAGATCTGGGTCTATGCAATTTGCTAGGAGAAATCAGTAGAACAAATAAAATGGATCTAGATCAGCTGGCACAGTATGTAGCAGTAGACTGGGGTAAGTTAATAACAGTTGGTCTTGACTTGTTCAACAGTTTGTATGGTAAATTTACCCATCATAAGTTACTTTATTTTAATGAAATCAGTTGATAATTACAAGGGTCAATATGGTCAGGGATTATGGTTCAAGGTTAGATATCAGTGTCAGTTGAATATTGACTTTAGTAGAAAGGTTAAGGCTGGCACACCCTAAGTTAATCTGAATCAAATGTTGCAAATCACAGTATTTCAGTTCAGTTAAATTTCATCATATTAGCAACATGTGGTTGTAGTGAATAACTGATGTGCAGAATTATACATTTTTGATCGTGATACATGCTATATAACTATGAGTTGTGAGATGGCATGTTATGCTATTAACAAGGCAGTTATTAGAATGAAAATGACATTTCTGCTGCTATCAGTGTGAGATGTCCAAATTAATTTACATTTTGTAAAAAAAAACCCACAATAGTATTCCTTGCAAACAACCACAAGTTAATGACAATGGTGATGAATAAAACTTGCTAAATTTTGTAAAATAGTATGATCACTAATATTTTGTTATTCACAGTAGTACACATGGACAAACTCATACTACAATAATGTATAGTTGTCCAAATATGCACCAAGAATCACTTCTGATATTATCAAAATTTTTGGGTCTGACTTCTTAAAGAAGTAGTTAAACTTGGAACTGCTTTTTTCTGAAAGACTTATTCAGGCTTGAGTTCAGGTAAAATGCTTTATCTCAGAAACTGCACTTGCAGGTAAAACATGATTGAAATCTGATGCAGATTAATCTGTCAGGCAATCATATGTGGGGTAGATAAGTCTGTCAACAGAGTAAATATAGGAGTAGGGTGTTGAAAGCTGCAGTTCATTCACAGATCAATGAGAAAATTCTTTTGACAGTGTACTTGTTACACCTGTAAAACAAGAAAATTAGTTTTATTTATGTAAATAACACCCTTAGGCAATCTATGGAAGTGACTCAGTTCATGTAAAAATAGTTAAAAATTTAGACAAAGCTTTGTTGTCTCTGCCTGATTTCAGGTTTTTTAATTTTAAAAAGACCTGAAAGATCCAAATGTTATCTGAATGTATGTACTTGTTGTGTAATAGTATACCTTGGGATGACTTGTACAAAAGCCATTTATTTTTCCACTACTGTCTGTGAACTCTTTCAGTGTAACAAAGCTCAAGGCTACAGTAAAATTTGTTAGCTTTAAACTTTCTATAATTTTAAAAAATAAAACACCTCAAAATTCAATTATATCTATAATACTCATTTAATAATAATAATTAATAACTTTGTTATTATTTTCCAGTGATTTAGGATGGGGAATATGGCTAGTGCAATGTCCATTTGTTTGTCTTTCCTGTCTGTCTGCCTGTAAACATTTTATTTTAATTTCTGGAGCATAATTTTGATCAACTTAATACACAAGTCAAGCAAATTGTGCAGAGGTGACTTTAACACCTATAATTTTCTGCACTGAAAAACAAGTAGTATAAACATTCCAGACCATATGGTAGTTAGTACAGACATTGCCAGTATTATCTTGACCAATAGGGTATTATTACTATAACATTTGGATTAGAGAACAGGGACCCTATAACCCTGTGGTCTTGATAAAGGGTTACTTTTGGTAAGAAGAAGCAGGTGCAGTTGTTTTGACAGTTGGATTGGGGAAGAGTAATCTGTTATCCTAACTATTAATTAGCAGAAGAGAGTCCTGTGTGTTTGCCAGTTGGTATGGGAAAATTATCCTATTCTCTTTACAGGGGAAAGAGTGTAATATTGTCTTCACAGTTAGATTTTGGAAAAGTGTGCTACTGTCTTGGCATGGTAAAAAATGTCCTGTTGCACTGATAGTTGAATTTGCAAAGAGCATCCTGTTGTCATGGTCCTTAGATTATGCAAGAAGTTCCTATTGTCTTGATTGTCAGATTGGGGAAGACAGTTGGTCTTAACAGTTGGATTGAGGACAAAGGTTTGATTGTATTGACAGTTGGATTGAGGACAAAGGATTGATTGTATTGACAGTTGCATTGAGGAAGAGGATCCAGTTGTCTTGACAGTAAGTTAGGGGAAGAAAGTTATATAATCTTGACAGTTGTTTACAGGAAGAGGGTCATATTGTCTTGACAGTTGGTTACAGGAAGAGGGTCATATTGTCCTGACAGTTGGTTACAGGAAGAGGGTCATATTGTCCTGACAGTTGGTTACAGGAAGATGGTCATATTGTCCTGACAGTTGGTTACAGGAAGAGGGTCATATTGTCCTGACAGTTGGTTACAGGAAGAGGGTCATATTGTCCTGACAGTTAGGAAGAGGGTCATATTGTCTTGATGGTTGGTTACAGGAAGAAGGTCATATTGTCTTGACAGTTGGTTACAGGAAGAGGGTCATATTGTCCTGACAGTTGGTTACAGGAAGAGGGTCATATTGTCCTGACAGTTGGTTACAGGAAGAGGGTCATATTGTCCTGACAGTTGGTTACAGGAAGAGGGTCATATTGTCCTGACAGTTGGTTACAGGAAGAGGGTCATATTGTCCTGATGGTTGGTTACAGGAAGAGGGTCATATTTTCCTGACAGTTGGTTAAAGGAAGAGGGTCATATTGTCCTGACAGTTGGTTGGGAAGATGGTTATATTGTCCTGACAGTTGGTTACAGGAAGAGGGACATATTGTCCTGATGGTTGGTTACAGGAAGAGGGTCATATTGTCCTGACAGTTGGTTACAGGAAGAAGGTCATATTGTCCTGACAGTTGGTTACAGGAAGAGGGTCATATTGTCCTGATGGTTGGTGACAGGAAGAGGGTCATATTGTCCTGACAGTTGGTTACAGGAAGAGGGTCATATTGTCCTGATGGTTGGTTACAGGAAGAGGGTCATATTGTCCTGACAGTTGGTTACAGGAAGAGGGTCATATTGTCCTGATGGTTGGTTACAGGAAGAGGGTCATATTGTCCTGACAGTTGGTTACAGGAAGAGGGTCATATTGCCACCATGGTTGCCATCTTGAAAGTGTTATTATTTGGACTTCTTTGAAGAGATGGATATGTTGACTATGGCTTATCACTAAAGTACTTATGAAAGTGGTTTGTCTTAAGAAAATGGTTGTGATTTGACCTTCAGCGAGGCCACCATAGTTGCCATCTTGAAAAGCTTGCCATCATTACTTCTCCTAAATAGATAGTCATAGTGACATGGGATTTTGACTTGAAGACTTCTTGTGATATATTTACTTTCAGTTTAATCCTATTTGTGCCTAGTTGGCACATAAGGCATCCACTGCAGACCTCATTTGGTCCCTGTCCTGTGCCACTTTCAGTGCTGATCAGACCTCAGATAAGACCACTATTGGAGCCATTTTGAAAATCTTATTATAGCAACCCAATACTTGCTAACAGATGGTCATATTGGCATTGGGGTTTTTGACCAAAAGATTTCTTATGGTATCTAGTTCAGCATGATTGAAAATGGTGCTGATTAGACATTCAATAATATGGCAAAGGAAGCCATCTTAAAAAATTTTCAGTGTAACTTCCCAGTATTTAACAAATCCAGAACACATAGCCATACTGACACTTTTTATAAAATAGTTGTAAAACACTTTTGGGGGGGGGTATATAATTCTGTATTAAAATGGAGCTGATCTAACTTGTAAAATGGTTGCCTATTCTTCCCCTGAATGGATGTGTATTTCAACATGGGATTTTCACAAAATAGTATAGCAATACATGGCTGGTTATGAATAAAAATGATGCATGGCATCATAGTGGCCATCTCAAAAATCATTTATCGAGGATTTATCTCTGATTCCTGGAAACTGTTTTAGTAGTAAGACAGCGGTCTCTTTGAGGGAGTCTTATTTTGTTTAATTGTGGTCCCTTGAGGGAGTCCTGTTTCGTTTAATTTCGATCCCTTTGAAGAGGTCCTGTTTTGTGTAATTTTGGTCCCTTTCAAGGAGTCCTGCTTTGTTTTATTTTGGTCCCTTTCAAGGAGTCCTGTTTTGTTTAATTTTGGTCCCATTGAAGGAGTCCTGTTTTGTTTAATTTCAGTTCCTTTGAAGGAGACCTGTTTTGCTTAATTTTGGTCCCTTTCAAAGAGTCCTGTTTTGCTTAATTTTGGTCCCTTTCAGAGATTCATGTTTTGTTTAATTTCAGTCCCTTTGAATGTTCCTGTTTTGTTTAATTTTCAAAGCAGCATAATTAGTGACGTAAAGCAATTAGAATGAGTTACACAGCAGCATTGAGTCAGCAAGTTTTCATATGATATAGTTCTGATATTTATAAACTTTTCTTTGCAAGAAGGAAGTAAGTCTACTCTTAGGATGGTAATGTGATTGCAAACCTATGTTCAGAAATATTAAATTTTAGTGAGCTGTGTGCAGTAATGTATCATTGTAGCTTTCTTCTAGCAATAATTTACAAAATCTTTTATATGAACCTTGATTATCCAAATCATCAGTTTGTCCAACCGCCTGTCTGTAGACTATTAAAATTGCATGGTTGATATTCCCCATAGGGATCACCATTGTGATGTCATTAGGGGGGTTGTCAAAAAGACAATATATTACTCCATATATGATGATATATTACTCAATATATTACTCCATATTTGATGATTAACAATGATATTTTGACAATAATTTGGGGATTTTTGTAGCTGATATTTAGTGTGACTGAGATTGCATACTTTGTGATAAAGTCAATAAAATTGACAATGATGTTTAAATTGGAGATGTTCATCCATCAGATTATTTTATATTACTCACATCAGTGCTTTTAATGGAAGATTTGAATGCCAGAGCAAATAATGTCAATGATTATTTGGAAAAATATTGGCTCTTTGTCAGTCAGTTAGATCTTGGGGCCAATTAAATTTTTCAATAATACCATGAAATATTTGAATGTGTTTAAATTGCATAAGATTCAGATAAATGTAAGATGAAGAGATTGATACTGACAGGGAAAATACTAACAGACATATGTAGAAATTATCTTAGTGATACCAATACAAGTGTTGTTTTTTTCAACTTTCCTCACTATGTAATTGACTATTGTCTTGTTTCTGATGATAATTTATATATGCAAACATGACCTGCTTTATATAGTGGGTCACTGCTAGTTAATTATTTAGTTTAGTTTTTACCACAAAACTAAACAAATTTTGCTTGTTGACAATAATACATTATCCAAAAGAATCCAAGATGGTAAGAAAATAGAAAGGCTGATTTAATTTAAAATATTGATACAGGTAACCGAAAGAGATTATAAAGAGTAAATATTATAGCATATAATCTGTATGTCAGAATGACATCAACAGTCATTTTTTATTAGTCTTGTCATTATTTAATGACACTGCTTCAAAATATTTTTTAATAAATAATAGCAATCCAATTTGTACTGAAAAGTTTTTATAAAATGATCATTTGGAACTAAATTCCAAAAGACCCATAGAAAATATTACCATGCAAGAAATATACACAAAAAATAACAGCACACCAACAAATAGGATAAATCTTATCTATCCTGAGTTCTGCATCAGAATCTCTTTTATAATCTTTAATGCCATATAACCTTTGCATAGAATGAGCATGCTCTTCATTTTTACATCATTTGCATTGTATGAGAGTTTTTATCAATCTTTCACTGCCATTGTGGTTCTACCAACTAGAATTTTGCACATGCTTAGTTGTGATGTTATATGGAGATTCTCCAATAATTCCTGTATCCAAGTATTTCTCTTATATAAGAATAGTTATAGTTTTCACTGAGGAGTTAAACAAGGTGGCTATAGTTTCTGTCAGCATTAGGAATGCTTTTTATGTAGATTTTATTTCTGTCAGCATTTGGAATGCCATTTTTGTAGCTATCATTTCTGTCAGCATTTGAAATGAATTTCTTTGAAAGTGGTAACACTACAGGGTGAGCAATTTTTGATGTGTTTTAAATTTATATTTGAAAATGGTTGATTTGTTTTTGAAGTTTACATTTTGCTTGTCATTGTCATCAATAAATGAGTTCTTTTTCACCATTTAGGATAAAAAAAACTAATTGGGATCTAATTATCTATTAAAAATGAAGATGTTGTTATTTTGATTAATAAAAGGTGTGTATGTATTAAGTTTATCTGTTGTTTTATATAGTGGTAGCTGTCTTAAATCAGAGTAAGGAAAATTAAGGTATCTGACATTACAGCATATATTTTATGTAATCTGCTTGGTAATTTTAAATTTTACTCACAGAAAGAGGAACTAACCAGGTTTATGTACAAAAATGTTTTATGTTTGTGTGCATGTGTGACTTATAATTATGGTTTATTGCTTTTCATTTGCCATAATTAAATATTTAAATGTTGATGGAATCATTGGAGAGTGAAATGAAATGATAGGGTGTTTAAAACAATGGTAATTGGTTTTGGTGGAATATAAATTGGATAATTAAATGTTGATTCCATGAAGCTTTGTATAATTTGTTCAGTGTATATTTGTATTTCATAATTGTCTTCATGCTGACAAGGTTTTTGTACATTTAGATGAAGCTTTGCATGTCATAAAATATGTGTGAATTATGGAGAAATCAGCAACACAAAAGTAGTAGGTAGTAGAGGTAAAAGTTTAGTTGAACCCATCTAAAATTTTAGCTCAGTAACCTTTCTGACTAGAGTATATGGAGTACATTTTTATACTTTTTAAGTGCAGTAATCTTAATGACTACACTATCTGACCTAGTTTTATATACATTGGCTGATTTTCCTTTGTTAGACAGTCTCTTTAAATAAAAATGTTTGTAATATTATCCAGGTCATCAAAGACTATTTGGTGATACAGGTCAACCACATGTTTCAGATGTACAGTATTATACCAGACACACTGGCATGTGAAATTGTCAAGATGTACAATATTTTACCATACAGACACACTGGCATGTGAAATTGTCAAGATGTAAAATATTATACCATACAGACACACTGGCATGTGAAATTGTCAAGATGTAAAATATTATACCATAAAGACACACTGGCATGTGAAATTGTCAAGATGTACAATATTTTACCATACAGACACACTGGCATGTGAAATTGTCAAGATGTAAAATATTATACCATACAAACACACTAACATGTGAAATTGTCAAGATGTACAATATTATACCATACAGATACACTGGCATGTGAAATTGTCAAGATGTACAATATTATACCATATAGACACACTGGCATGTGAAGTTGTCAAGATGTACAATATTATACCATACAGACACACTGGCATGTGAAATTGTCAAGATGTACAATATTATACCATACAGATACACTGGCATGTGAAATTGTCAAGATGTACAATATTATACCATACAGATACACTGACATGTGAAATTGTCAAGATGTACAATATTATATCATACAGATACACTGACATGTGAAATTGTCAAGATGTACAATATTATACCATACAGACACACTGACATGTGAAATTGTCAAGATGTACAATATTATACCATACAGACACACTGGCATGTGAAATTGTCAAGATGTATAATATTATACCATACAGACACACTGGCTTATGAAATTGTCAAGATGTAAAATATTATACCATACAGACACACTAACATGTGAAACTGACTTATGTCACAACACAGCCCACCTGTCTTACATCACAACACAACACATTGATTAAATCATCCAATGAGAAATTTCACCAGACAATTTCATTATTTAATACAAACCTATGCAAATGACCTATTTATAGGTCTTTGCAATCTGCAATCATGGACCAGAGGTGAAATATACAATATAGATATACATAACAGAATATACATGTTGTGAATGTCACTAAGATCAAAGCAATTTCACCATTTGAATTTGTAATAAGATTGTTGGTAACAAAATGTCATTTTCAAAAGTCCAGGTACCAGTTATTGACTGATTATAACAAAATGTCATCTTTTAGGATCCTGGTATCATTTATTGTAACAAATATCTTCCTCTAGGGTCAAGGTATCAATTATTGCTTGATTTCAAATATGGATTGCAGTACAAAATGTCATGTTAAATAGTCCAGATATCAATTATTGACTGTTTGAATATAATAAAATGTCATCTTCATGGTTCCATGTTACATTTATTGAGTGATTAATTAATTGTAACAAATGTCATCTAGTGTCCAGGTCTTAAATAATGATTGATTTGGAAATGTTGTTTGCAATATATTACTCTTGCTAAAAACTGCTGCAGTACTTTTTCTGGATATTAATTTATGTTGATCACTATATATATAAATGAGTATTGATGCAATGAAAAGTTACCAACATCAGTTAGATAAATGTTAGAGATACTGATAAAATAATAATCTTCTGAATTTGAACTTTGTAAAAAGCTTTAAACAAATAATTTTCTTTTAGTTTTTTTGTTATTTCATTAATAGTGATTTTAAAATGTATTTAAGTAGGAAATTCATCATGCAGACTAGTACAGATCTTTGCAAAAGAAACCAGCTGTAAAAAGATTTTGAGCTATTAAATGCTGGACAGAAGCGGTTTTTCAGTGCTTTTGCAGATTGATGTTGAGAATACCATATGTATTTTCTAAAACAGTAAAGTCCAACTGCAAATAACAGACAATGATCTGCAGTCACATAATGTACCAGCAGATTTGGGTCTATGTTATTCTCTCTTCTGATCAATCCTAAAATGGCGCATAGACCAGATCTGCTCACACATTATACAGGGGTTTGTTCAGTTTGCAGTTGAACCCCACTAATAACTGAGTATATATAGTATAATGTGATGGATGTATGCAACAAATATAAATCCACTCAAAGATATGCAGTATGAAGTGGTATTTCATTCCATAGATTAAATGAGGCAGTACATTAGAATTTCAGGATAATTGAACAGGAGATAATAATTTGATTAGGAAATGAGGATAAATTGCAAGAATTAAGCTTTTGACAATAAAGTTAATTTATGAAGGCTTTCAAATTTTCATCTTGCTTCTTTGGATGGAGATAGTGAATTTGATCTACACTTAGCGAATGAGAAAAAATTTAAATCTAAACCATTCTGGAGAACCATTTATTCCAGATTCATCCCAGTTAATAGTGGAAATGAAAATTGCAGAAAACCAAAATTAAGAAACATAAAATTACAGGAGAGCAACTTTATGGTTTGAACAGCATTATCACCTGTATCATCTCATTTGAGTCCGCTTGGAAGTCCATTTCATGAGGACACAGTTCTGTATTATCTCATTTATTTAAATTTTAAGTCCATTTCATGAGGACACAGTTGTATATTATCCATTCCAGTCAGCTTGGAAGTCCATTTCAAGAAGACACAGTTGTATATTATCCATTTCAGTCAGATTGAAAATACATTTCCTGAGGACACAGTTCTGTATAATCTCATTTATTCAACTTGGAAATCCATTCTATGAGGACATAGTTCTGTATTATCTCATTTATTCAACTTGGAAGTCCATTTCATGAGGAAATTGTTATGTATTATCTCATTTATTTAAATTTTAAGTCCATTTCATGAGGACACAGTTCTGTATTATCTCATTTATTCAACTTGTAAGTCCATTTCATGAGGACACAGTTCTGTATTATCTCATTTTTTCAACTTGTAAGTCCATTGCAAGAGGACACAGTTCTGTATTATCTCATTTATTCAACTTGTAAGTCCATTTCAAGAGGACACAGTTGTATATTATCCATTCCAGTCTGCTTGGAAGTCCATTTTAAGAGGACACAGTTGTATATTATCCATTCCAGTCAGATTGGAAGTCCATTTTAAGAGGACACAGTTGTATATTATCCATTCCAGTCAACTTGGAAGTCCATTTCAAGAGGACACAGTTGTATATTATCCATTCCAGTCAGATTGGAAGTACATTTCCTGAGGACACAGTTCTGTATTATCTCATTTATTCAACTTGGGAGTCCATTTCATGAGGACATAGTTCTGTATTGTTTCATTTATTCAACTTGTAAGTCCATTTCCTGAGGACACAGTTCTGTATTATCTCATATATTCAACTTGGAAGTCCATTTCATGAGGACACAGTTCTGTATTATCTCATTTATTCAACTTGTAATTCCATTTCATGAGGACACAGTTCTGTATTATTTCATATATTCAACTTGGAAGTCCATTTCATGAGGACACAGTTCTGTATTATCTCATTTATTCAACTTGGAAGTCCATTTTATGAGGAAATAGTTCTGTATCATCTCATTTTTAATAAGCTTGGAAGTCCATTTCAAGAAGACACAGTTCTGTATCATTTCATTTCATTTAGTTTGGAAGTCCAATTCACAAGGATATAGTTTGGTTTGGGTTTATTTTGTGGCTGAATTGGTCAGAAATATGTGACTGCTTTGCAACAGAAATGGCAGTCATGATTCTTTCATAGAACCATATTGATCATAGATATATAGATAATACACTAAAATGTGCAACCATGGGATTCCTTGGTGTTTTTCATTCCAGAAGGTCACTTGTTATTAAAGGCAACAAAATGACTTTCACTAATTCCTTTCTCAATAATCAATCATTCAAAGCACAAACTTCTGTAAGGGGAAAATCACTTGAACCATTGACATGTGACATATCTTGGCCAGAATGGTGGATAAAGTATACATTTCCATCTATATGCTATGCACTGTCATTACCTGAGCAACTATCACATCAGAATTGTTATATCTGCAATTACCTAATTGTTCTGGAAAAATTACAGTCTAGGATAATGGATTTGTACAAATCCACCCTGCTTCATCTCATGAACTAAACTGTAACAGTTGTAAACCCTACCCTAGTGTACTCATGTTCACAAAGTTTTACAGTGGATATAATAAAATTAAGGAATTTGTTATCAGATACAATCAAAACATGGAATTTCAACAAATAATCACTTTTGTCAACATATACAATTAATGGCATGGGTTGTATCAAAGTATGAATTTATCAATGGATATCATCAGTTTATGTAAATTATCAATGGATATGATCAGTTTATGGAAATTATCAACAAGTATGAATAATTTATGGAATGATCAACAAGCACGATATGAAAGCTCTTAAGATCGAGGTCAACACTTGGGAAGTGCTTGCCCTTGACATGTCCAGCGAAAGCCAGCGAAGAAAAGTTATGACAGCTCGCCGAGGAGAAAAGATCTCAGAGGAAAAGGATGCAGTTCCAACCAAGACCTGACTCAAAATTCAAGTGTAGCAACTGTAGCAAGGATTGCCACTCCCGTGTGGGGCTTTATAGCCACAGAAGACGCTGCACAACTACAAACTGGGACACCTTTCATGGGTGCATTTCCATCGTCTCTAGAGACTATCGGAAGCCATAAATGGAATTATCTACAGATATGATCAATGTATGCAGTTATGATCAGTGTATGGAATGACCAACAGATATGATCAATGTATGGAATGATAACAGATATAATCAATGTATGGAATGACCAACATATATGATCAATGTATGGAATGATAACATATATTCAATGTATGGAAATATCTACAGATATGATCAATGTATGCAGTTATCTAAAGATATGATCAGTGTATGGAATGACCAACAGATATGATCAATGTATGGAATGATAACATATATTCAATGTATGGAAATATCTACAGATATGATCAATGTATGCAGTTATCTAAAGATATGATCAGTGTATGGAATGACCAACATATATGATCAATGTATGGAATGATAACATATATTCAATGTATGGAAATATCTACAGATATGATCAATGTATGCAGTTATCTAAAGATATGATCAGTGTATGGAATGACCAACAGATATGATCAATGTATGGAATGATAACATATATTCAATGTATGAAATTATTGTTCATCAGCAAGTATGTTGGTGCAATAGATTGGATTATCATACAATGGCATTGACTTCTAGGTTCAAAACCTAATATACATATATATATCTATATTTGATCTCATATCATCCAGGTGATGGTTGTAAATGCCTCCATTCCACAGTTCATGATAAATAATTTCATGTAATCCTCCCAGCCTGCTGAAGGTTCCTTTGGGAAATGTGGTACTAAAACAGTAATATATATTAGACATGTTTAGGTACTAATGTAATAATATATATTAAACATGTTTAGGTACTAATACAATGTATATTAGATATGTTTAGGTACTAATACAATAATATATATTAGACATGTTGTGGTACTAAAACAGTAATATATATTAGACATGTTTAGGTACTAATATAATAATATATATTAGACATGTTTATGTACTAATATAATGCATATTAGACATGTTTAGGTACTAATACAGTAATGTATATTAGACATGTTTAGGTACTAATATAATAATATATATTAGACATGTTTATGTACTAATACAATGCATATTAGACATGTTTAGGTACTAATACAGTAATGTTTATTAGACATGTTTAGGTACTAATACAATAATACATATTAGACATGCTTAGGTACTAATACAGTAATGTATATTAGATATGTTGTGGTACTAAAACAGTAACATATATTAGACATGTTTAGGTACTAACACAATAATATTAGATATGTTTAGGTACTAATATAATAATATATATTAGACATGCTTAGGTACTAATACAGTAATGTATATTATATATGTTGTGGTACTAAAACAGTAATATATATTAGACATGTTTAGGTATTAATATAATAATATATATTAGACATGTTTAGGTACTAATACAGTGTATATTAGACATGTTAAGGTACTAATACAATAATGTATATTAGACATGTTTAAGTAAATACAATAATGTATATTAGACATGTTTAGGTACTAATATAATAATGTATATTAGACATGTTTAGGTACTAATACAATAATGTATATTATACATGTTTAGGTACTAATACAATAATGTATATTAGACATGTTTAGGTAAATACAATAATGTATATTAGACATGTTTAGGTACTAATACAATAATGTATATCAGACATGTTTAGGTACTAACACAATGATATTCATTACAATGACATTAAGTCTGAATTTATAGAACTTTAGAAAAAATTTTAAAACATTGCAAATATAAATAAGTTCATCATATAGAATAGATAGCAAGAAAGAACCAAATTTTATATTACACAATCTCTACAGATGAAGATTGCTTCTTGAAGGCAGACAGTTTCCTGAAAAGGCTTGTGTGCATTGTGACAAAATAGAGAAAAATTGCACTATAAGTACCAATGATGTGGTCAAATCCATGGCCAGAGAACTTAAAGTTAATGGACCCCCTAATACTGGTGCTTGGTACACGTTTCAAAACAGAAAGCTATATTTTGAAATTATCCATGCTAAAACCATACACCCGAGGTAACACTGTGCATGGCAACAAAACACAGTTTACATCAGTGTTAATGTATAATACAGAAAGGTATTCTTATGCACACAATTCCATGAGAGTGATGATGCCACAACTTTCTGTTTCTGCTTACATGCTTACAGAGAAAAGACAGGAATTCCTTGCATATCAGTCATAATAATATTATCCCAACATTTTGGTTCAATCCAGTGAATGTTATCAAATATATGACTTAAAAACTTTCACACAGCATCCTAAATTTGCTTTCAAAGACCCCCCCCCCATATGTTTGCTTTTGCAACCAAGATAGGAACTCCTAATATACTGGAACACACATTTTTCGGAATACAATAATATGGTCCAAAATTATCAGAAGAATACAGCAATACATGCAGAAGATGCAACTTTACAAAATGCAGTGGACCTTAAATAAATGTCATTGTTGACACCATTACTGTTAATGGATGAGCAACACATTTTTATTGTCACAGGCAAGACAAAACTATTTGGATGTACATCACCTGATTATATCCATGTTCAGTCTGATCAATATATTACCAATTAAAGCTTCTGTATCATCATTAATAACACATCTTATTGTTTTAGGCTTAGTATAGGTTGCCCTGGGAACTAGTGAAAGAAAGCAAATGTCTTGGAGTTGGTTGCATCACTTTTAAAATGCAGAATACACAGTTATAATAACTGCCATAGGTAGGGTTGTCTTGACATTGAGAGCCCTTTAAGTTGTTGATAAGTCCAACGTAAAGACAATGCTTAACAAGGATGAGTGTACAATTTCTTATGGGACTAAGATAGATACAGTGTGTGCTTGTTATCAATTTCTTATGTGACTAAGATAGATATAGTATGTGCTTGTTATTAATTTCTTTATGAGGGCTTGTAAATCTGACCTTTTCTTTATTGAAAGTGAATTTCATTTCTGTATGCAACTACCATATATACTCATTTATAAGACAAGTTCAACTGCAAACAGCAGTGACCCAGATCTGCCCACACTTAATGTTCTATCTGATCTGGGTCTGTGCAGTATTTTTAGAGTAATTAGTAAAACAAACAACATAGACTGTGATCTACAAGCACATTGGGCTATAGTACATCATGATCTTTGTTGTTT
Source organism: Potamilus streckersoni (assembly GCA_016746295.1). Taxonomy (NCBI): domain Eukaryota; kingdom Metazoa; phylum Mollusca; class Bivalvia; order Unionida; family Unionidae; genus Potamilus; species Potamilus streckersoni. The sequence continues at coordinate 2,862,142 of JAEAOA010001935.1, forward strand.
GCAGCTTGACTTATAAGCAAATATATACAGTTGTCCTTATTGTCTAAAGTAAATTTGCAAGTTTATAAATGACTTCTTTCTTCAGTCTTCAAGCAAAAGTTGTTTTAGTTTAGTAGACATCTCCATATAATGTACACCTGCCCATTAAGAACAAGATTTACAAGAATATTTTCTTTTTTCATTATCATTTGCTATCTCAAATGAAAAGGGACACCTTTCCATAAAGGACACTTTTTTTGTGGTCCCCTGAAAGTAATCTGTAGACAAGCTTTTTTTTGTATTTCTTTAGTATTACATGGTAACAACTTGCATTAATTAACAATCTAGTCAGTTAATATCATTCATAATGTTTTTGATGACATCAATATTTATACAAATACAGTAAATTTAGTGGTTTAACAAGATAATAATTTGGTGAGTAACTGATCATTTTTGGTTTCCACACTAAATGTTCAAATGTTTCATAATAGCAAACAATGTTATGATTGCCAGTACAGTATTATAGTAATTATTATAACAGGCCCAGATCAAACATGGCCTGAAACTATCCATTCTCAAGCATTTCACTGCTGCTTAAGTTTGTGTACATAACTTCCAATAAATTCTCCTCAGTTGATGGGACATAACCAAATTCAACTTACTGATTGACTGACTTTCTAACATGTTATTATTGGTGAGTTAATGCCAGGAATTTCAATTTACCTGTCATAATCAGGATATTATTCTTCAGTATGACATTTTGATTGGTTCCAGGTAACTAATTAAAAGGGAATTTCATATTAACCTAGGGCATAAATGTCATCTTGCTATATTTCATAATGATATCTGTAACTTAAGCAAATACTGATCATGTTGCACACTGGAATTATCTAAGCATGTGTGATAATTTAAAAGTAAAATTTGTATTTAAAAAAGTAAGGCAGGAGTTTAATATGTTAAGCTTTTATTATTCCTTTACCTATATATGTTACCCCCTGCCAGGCCTACGTGCCCACCTGCATATGTTAATAGGCAACTAAAAGCAGCTACCTTTTTGCCCTAGGATTTTTATGTCTCATGACAGTGTTCCAGATGAAAAGGTTTGGACATTTTTAAAATGTACAGTTGTTGTTTTAAAAAAATAGACCTTGTATTTATAGAATTTTACTAAATTTTATCTTTATCTTTTGCTTTGTTTACCTTTTGGGGGACCCCTAAACTTACTTAATGCTTTATTACCAGGATTGTGCTGATGTGCCAGTAGACCCTACATACATTCATTTTTAGTCACTAAAGTTAATAATTGTTTTCCCTGAGCAGATTTCTAGATTGAGTGGTCTGCAGTGGATAATAAAACTAAAGAGAAATGTCCCTTTGAAAACAATTCATCCTGATAATTTTTCATTTTACTATTAACCTGGTAAAAATAATGTGAAGAATTAAGTACTGTATTATAAGATGTAATTTTGATATTAATTCAATTTTTGCTTAATTTCGCTGTCTGAACAAGCAATAAGAGCAACAAATGAAAACCATGAAAATTTTGTGTGAACTTATATATTGTAATCAGCTAAGGCACCAAACATTGAGACCAGAGATGTGACTTTTCATAAAATCCTAGAACCACAAACAGTTACTTAATATTTATCTTTTTCTAGTAATTATATATTATCCAAAAAAGACTGTGTCATTTTGTGATATCACTTGGTAATAGCTATGACATATTAGTTTCATATATTTGGAAATTTTACATAAAACTTAGTATTTTAATTTCTGTTGTTTAATGTTACACCACATAAGTGGTTGTGACATTTAGTATTACTCTTGTCTTTCAAATCTTGTGTCTTAATGTCTCAGCGCTAAATAACCTTCTTGTGTTGCTGTACCATAAAATACCATATTGTCCATCAGTTTGTGTTTAAATCAGCTTTCAGCACTGTAGTAGAATATTTGTGTTCAAAGGACACATTCTTAGCTGTTTGCTGTTTTAAACATTTCCAGCATTTATGATGTTAAAATTATAAACTGAGATTTCATTGGCATGTTTAGCTCTCCAGGCTATAGGCAAAGTGATCTGTATTTTTGGCCAGCATGTGCCATCCTTTGACTGCTCATCAATATTTGCCTGTTACCACATAAGAGCTCATATTTCTGGTCTAATTTTGATCAAACTTGAAATGTGGGCTTCTGGTTTACCAAGCTTATTACCATTTGGGGTGTTGGATCCAAGTTGTATGCAAGTATGTATGGTAGATAGACTCAAAGAATCATAGTTGATTTAGAGCTTGAGATGAGGTTTTCAGAATACAATATACAGCTAGATGTGATGACTCAGTTTTCAGAATACAATATACAGCTGAATGTGATGACTCAAAGTTTTCAGAATACAATATACAGCTAGATGTGATGACTCAAAGTTTTCAGAATATACAGCTAGATGTGATGACTCAAAGTTTTCAGAATATACAGCTAGATGTGATGACTCAAAGTTTTCAGAATATACAGCTAAATGTAATCTCAAAGTTTTCAGAATACACAGCTAGATGTGTTCACTCATAAAGTTTTCAGAATACACAGCTATAGGTGATGACTCAAGTTTTCAGAACATACAGCTGGAAGTGATGACTCTTAAAATTTTCAGAATACACAGCTGGAAGTGATGACTCATAATAAAGTTTTTAAAAGACACAGCTAGATGTGATCTCTTAGAGTATAAGTAATAATATTAATCTGTAGTATAAATGGATGAGATTTTAGCAATAATTGATTAACTACTACTACTACTACTACTACTACTACTACTACTACTACTACTACTACTACTACTACTACTACTACTGCTAATACTACTACCACTACTTCCACTACTACTACTACAGCTTCATTTATCTAAGGTTACTCAATAAGATGACTATTCATTAAGGCCTTCTCTATAAGATGACTATTCATTAAGGCCTTCTCTATAAGATATGACTATTCATTAAGGCCTTCTCTATAAGATATGACTATTCATTAAGGCCTTCTCTACAATCTATGTACATTATTTTTTTAACACTAGTTAAAATACAATACTTTCTTCTTACTTAGTATTTAATCAAAGCATTTCTTTTAAAAGCTCTGAAATAATTTGATTGATTCACATTAAAACACAAACTTCTGAACAAGAACCCCTGAACATGTAAAACTCTTAATAAAATTCTGTTTTAAGGTTTTGGCAGAAAAAGATTTCTTCAAATATTTGTACATAACAAGATTGTATTTGGCTAAACATGTCATATTGATATTGTGGTGCAGTGTATCTGGCTTAACATGTCATGTAGATATTGTGGTACAGTGTATCTGGCTAAACATGTCATGTAGATATTGTGGTACAGTGTATCTGGCTAAACATGTCATGTAGATATTGTGGTACAGTGAATCTGGCTAAACATGCCATACAGATCAAGTGTATGTGGCTAAACATGTCATGCAGATATTGTGGTACAGTGTATCTGGCTAAACATGTCATGCAGATATTGTGGTACAGTGTATCTGACTAATCATATCATGCAGATATTGTGGTACAGTGTATCTGGCTAATCATGTCATGCAGATATTGTGGTAGTGTATCTGGCTAAATATGTCATGTAGATATTGTGGTATAGTGTATCTGGCTAAACATGTCATGTAGATATTGTAGTACAGTGTATCTGGCTTAACACATCATGCAGATATTGTGGTACAGTGTATCTGGCTAAACATGTCATGTAGATATTGTGGTTCAGTGTATCTGGCTAAACATGTCATGTAGATATTGTGGTGCAGTGTATCTGGCTAAACATGTCATGAAGATATTGTGGTGCAGTTCCCTTTAGTGCTTTATATACTAAAACAACTTTGCTGCAAACAGTTCCTTAACCAGCTGGTAAGAATGATTCATTTTTACAATTTCTGGTTGCATAATATGTCAATGTAACATTATATTTCTCATATTACTGATCACAATTTTACTCCAGTGTAATAGAGCTTTTCATACAGGTCATCCACACATTGATCTATATGGGTTGCTGTATAGAGCAACAAGTCTGAACAGATTTTTTACCTAGTTTTATTAACTTATCATCCCTTTTGATTGTTGTACTTTTTGTTGAAGAGCTTATGGAGAAACTTTATTAATTGGTGGTTGGAAGCCTTTTTAGCTTGCATTGATTGATTCTTTAAAAAAAAAACAAACACCTGACACCTTTACACTAATGATAGCCATAATTGCTGACTTTTTATGATAAATCTCATTTATACAAATTCAACAGATGCAAAATTACCAACTGTGTTTGTATGCAAATATTTTCATGCTTCTGTCACAATTATGAAGAGTTCATATTATGTTACTAGTGGCCTAATGTCATGTTATCATGTCATGTCATATGCATTACAAATATTTGTTTCTTAACATTTGAAGGATTTCATGGATTGAAAGCTGATTGGGATATGATATTTTAAATTGAGAAGGCCACATTAAAACTCAGTCATCCAAATTGGAGACAAAATTGAGTGGAGTTACCGTCACCATGTTTGACTTACAACTCTGATCTTTAACTTGATCATGATACCTTGGTCAAAGTCAACTTAAAGCTTTATTTTGAATGATACAATTTTTTTTCTTCATTGGTTTTAACCTTTTTGTAATAAGAAATGCAATGTATCTGTTGCTTGCACAGAGCCAGATCTACCAACATATAATGTGCCAGCAGATCTGGATCTATACAGTTTTTTAGGAGTAATTAGTAGAAAAGACAGCATAGAACCTGATCTACAGGCACATTATACTATGGCAGATGAAGATAACTGTTGTTTGCAGTTGACTTGACTTATAATTGAGTAGATATGGTAGGTGTAGTGGGTGTGGTTGTCTTGTCTAAGTTTGTTTATCTTGTAATTTATGTATTGAAATATGCCTTTCTATGATCTATCACACTTCATTTTGTACATAGCCAACATCATACTGGTCAATCATAAAGTGTCAGCAATGTTGCCCGGCAAAGGCATAGATACATGTATTCCTATACAGTGACAACAATAAACATTGCACAGCAGTTCTCTCCGTTTTATTAATACAAAGACAATAATAAATCTGCTGGTAATATTCATTGATATATGATGGCAGTGATCATCACATATATCTATCAAACATAATGGCACTGAATTATCACTGATATGTCATACACAATGGCAGTGATTACCACTGATATGTTATACACAATGGCAGTGATTACCACTGATATGTGCAGTGAATTATCACTGATGTATCATACAAAATGGCAGTGATTATTACAGATATATCATACATAATGGAAGCATCATTGGATCTATAATAATAAATATCATTACCATATGTGTTGCCACAAAATAACAGCTAAAAGAATAAAATAAATTCCATATAAACTCATTTATAAGTAAAGTCCAACATCAGATAACATAGACCCAGATCTGCTGTCACATGATGCATCAGCAGATCTGGTTCTATGTTGTTCTACCAAATACTCCCACAAACACCATTCACCCAGATTTATCAAAGGCAGACTGGGTCTGTGCAGTTTGCAGTGGAAACTGACTTATAAATGTTTAAATAATGGTACCCTTTCCCTGAGTCTACCAGACCTGCAAGGATTATGTTGAATCATGTTTTTCTCATAGCAAGTATTATAAAATTGGTAATAGGTCTCAAAAAATGTTTGAATTGTTATTGTAGTTGATTTGGTGTTTGCTGTGATTTCTCCAAACAAGTTAGGCTTTATACACCAGCCAGTCTAATTGATGGAGGAGGAACCTGGGAATACATCATCAACAACAACATGGGTTGTCAGTGATGATTAATTTTACAGAGAAACCAAACAAAATTCATCATTGAGATAAGTTAGGGTCAAAACTTTAATGTTTTAGACATCCTGTGTGTCTCAGTTAGTGAAGGTTGGTTGTTCTTTCTGGATCCTTCCTCCAGCAAATATTGTCTGCCATGTAAGCTAAAAATAGAACAGTGTTAAATGCTACATAATTAAGAATGACTCCTTCTTCCATCATTGTTATCACTGCAAGTATAATGAAATATTGTTGGTGGTATATTAGATTTTTGCAGTGTGAGATGGAGTTTCTTCTTTGAATATGTTTGAGGGTCACAATAACATTAGGAATATAAACCCTCCAGACTAATCACTCCAAAACAAAAATGATTCTGATTACCCATCTACATGGGGTGGATCCTGGATTAAGGATTCTGACATAACCTGAGACCCATGTGTTACGTCCTTGCCCAAACAATCCTTTCCTTCATGCCTACTAGCTCTTGTCTGGAGTCTAGCCTTGCAGCAGAAATAATTAAGGTCTGAATCAGTCATGGAAAGATGGCTCTCCACTAAATTAAAGGGATGTGCTGAATCAGTCATGGAAAGATGGCCCTCCACTAAATTAAAGGGATGTGCTGAATCAGTCATGGAAAGATGGCCCTCCATTAAATTAAAGGGATGTGCTGAATCAGTCATGGAAAGATGGCCCTCCACTAAATTAAAGGGATGTGCTGAATCAGTCATGGAAAGATGGCCCTCCACTAAATTAAAGGGATGTGCTGAATCAGTCATGGAAAGATGGCCCTCTACTTTAAATGGATGTGCTGAATCAGTCATGGAAAGATGGTCCTCCATTAAATTAAAGGAATGTGCTGAATCAGTCATGGAAAGATGGCCCTCTACTTTAAATGGATGTGCTGAATCAGTCATGGAAAGATGGCCCTCCACTAAATTTAAGGGATGTGCTGAATCAGTCATGGAAAGATGGCCCTCCACTAAATTAAAGGGATGTGCTGAATCAGTCATGGAAAGATGGCCCTCCACTAAATTAAATGGATGTGCTGAATCAGTCATGGAAAGATGGCCCTCTACTTTAAATGGATGTGCTGAATCAGTCATGGAAAGATGGCCCTCCACTAAATTAAAGGGATGTGCTGAATCAGTCATGGAAAGATGGCCCTCTACTTTAAATGGATGTGCTGAATCAGTCATGGAAAGATGGTCCTCCACTAAATTAAAGGGATGTGCTGAATCAGTCATGGAAAGATGGCCCTCCACTAAATTAAAGGGATGTGCTGAATGAGTCATGGAAAGATGGCCCTCCACTAAATTAAAGGGATGTGTTGAATCATTCATGGAAAGATGGCCCTCCACTAAATTAAAGGAATGTGCTGAATCAGTCATGGAAAGATGGCCCTCCACTAAATTAAAGGGATGTGCTGAATCAGTCATGGATAGATGGCCCTCCACTAAATTAAATGGATGTGCTGAATCAGTCATGGAATTATGGCCCTCCATTAAATTAAATGGATGTGCTGAATCAGTCATAGAAAGTTGGCCATCCACTAAATTAAATGGATGTGCTGAATCAGTCATGGAAAGATGGCCCTCCACTAAATTAAAGGGATGTGCTGAATCAGTCATGAAAAGATGGCCCTCTACTTTAAAGGGATGTGCTGAATCAGTCATGGAAAGATGGCCCTACACTAAATTAAATGGATGTGCTGAATCAGTCATGGCAAGATGGTCCTCCAATAAATTAAAGGGATGTACTGAATCAGTCATGGAAAGATGGCCCTCCACTAAATTAAAGGGATATGCTGAATCATTCATGGAAAGATGGCCCTCCACTAAATTAAAGGGATGTGCTGAATCAGTCATGGAAAGATGGCCCTCCACTAAATTAAAGGGATGTGCTGAATCAGTCATGGAAAGATGGCCCTCCACTTTAAAGGGATGTGCTGAATCAGTCATGGAAAGATGGCCCTCCACTAAATTATAGGGATGTGCTGAATCAGTCATGAAAAGATGGCCCTCTACTTTAAAGGGATGTGCTGAATCAGTCATGGAAAGATGGCCCTCCACTAAATTAAAGGGATGTGCTGAATCAGTCATGGAAAGATGGCCCTACACTAAATTAAATGGATGTGCTGAATCAGTCATGGCAAGATGGTCCTCCAATAAATTAAAGGGATGTGCTGAATCAGTCATAGAAAGATGGCCCTCCACTAAATTAAAGGGATGTACTGAATCAGTCATGGAAAGATGGCCCTCCACTAAATTAAAGGGATGTGCTGAATCAGTCATGGAAAGATGGCCCTCCACTAAATTAAAGGGATGTGGGCTCTAATTACCATGAAAGGTACATTGTAGTAGATAGGTTCTTGGTCATGACCTCTCAGACTTATTGTCCAACTTTGATTTCATTAAGCCAAAATTACAGTACTCAAATTCTTTTCCTAAGTGTTATATTTCCAGGGTTGTGACTTGGCAGAATTCAAACTCATTTTAACCTTTAAGCAGGACCTCAGTGAAGTTCCTTTTATACAAAACCTTTTTCCTGATAGCATTTGATTCAGCTTGCAGAGTCAGTAAATTACATGCCTATCTCTGTTGACCCAGCATTCCTTTGATCAATTGGCTCAGTGGTCCTTTTGACACAACCCAGTTTTGTCACCAGGAATTGGTTGCCATCAGTGGGAATTCAAAAAGTCTTCATGCAACCTGTATTGACACAACCCAAGAGACTTTCAAAAAAAGACCTAATACATATGCTTTGACATTATCTCTAACTGTCTGAGCTATTGTGGAGTTCAAAGACATCTCATTCCTTCCATTATTTTTTTTATGGAATTGCACCACAGTCTAATATTTTTGATGCAAACTCCTTCATACGTTATCTGTTGAGTAACCTAGAAGGGTTCAATAGAGTCCATGCTTGATAATATGCCCATATCCTTACTTTGACCAAAGTTTGAAATATCAAATATAGGCATTGCTGATGGCATATCTATCACTTCAGTAACCTTTTCAAACAGTTTACAAGTTATTTCACCTGGGGTTCGCATTGTGTGAGAATATTGTATACATCTTTAACCATTTTTGATATGAGACATATTCAAATTCACAATCATCACTTTTAAAACAGACATTTATTAAAAATGCAATGCCACATGGCAACCTGATATTTATTGTATTGACTCCATGGTCACTTGTATTGTGCTTTATATGATGGGGTCAGATGTCATATTGTTTGATGTGGAATCAGACACATTATAATGCAGTCTAATCCTTACTATGACAAATATAGCTACTACCTGACAAGATAAAATCAATGTGATGTGCAGTTGGTATTGATTTTAGATGGGGAAATCCATCAGACTCTATCTAGTTGTTGCCACAAGAGTGCCAGACTGATAGAGAAAAGATAATAGAGTAATTTTTATGTTTTATACAAAGAAGACTCAGCCTAGGTGTCAAATCTTTCCAGCTCAGGGTTAAGACAGTTTTAAACTCCAGTCCAAAATATAACACTACAGGCCAAATATAACACTCAAGGATAAATATAACACAAGTCAAATATTACATAACAAACAAAATATAAGTTTCCAGGCTAAAATATAACACTTCAAGTCAAATATAACACTAAAAGCCAAATATGACACTCCAGTCACTCCACATCTCATCCCTTTTGATTGCTGTACTTTTTGTTAAAGAGCTTATGGAGAAACTTTATTAAATGGATGTTGGAAGTCTTTTTAGCTTGCATTGATTGATTAAAAAAAACATGTGACACATTTACACTATTGATCTCCATAAGAGCTGACATTTTATGATAAATCTCATTTATACAGATTCAACAGATGCAAAAGTACTCACTGTGTTTGCGTGCAAACATTTTCATGCCTCTGTCACAATTATATAGAGTTTATATTGTGTTACTAGTGTCCTGATGTCCTGTTATCATGTCACAAAAAATTTCTCCACTTCAGGTCAAATATACTGGTATCCCTGCAAGCAAAATGTAATACTACAAGTCAAATATAACACTTAGATAGCCAAATATAATACTCCAGTCAGATACAACACTCTAGGCCAAGTACAACACTATGAGCTAAATATAACACTCCAGGCCAAGTACAACACTATGAGCTAAATATAACACTCTAGGCCAAGTACAATATGAGCTAAATATAACACTCTAGGCCAAGTACAACACTATGAGCTAAATATAACACTCTAGGCCAAGTACAACACTATGAGCTAAATATAACACTCCAGGCCAAAAATTCACTACATTTTTTAGCAGGAAACTCCGGCTCAAGCATTAAGTTTCAAAATTATAACATTCTGTAATCTTAATTGGAATAAATTTAGGATCTTGAACCTTACAGATTTTCTTGATTTCTCTTCATGCAAACCAATTTTCATTTATATATTGATGCTATATTTGGGAATATTTTGGAATCTGAGTTTCTTGATCTAAATGTTTTGAGATTAGCAGGCCTGTAATGAGCACAAACTAATATATTCACAGACAACATTGATAAGATTTCTCTACTGGAATTTTAAATATACAGTGATTACCTTAAGCTGGTGTCTGAAGTTCTTGGCATGCTTTTTCTTATTTTCTCACATCCAGGCTATAGAAACCAATGCCTGTCAAAAATAGGGCTCCAAGTGGACAACTTGCCTAAGTCCTGTACAGATCACTGACATCTCACTTCTGCATGGGTTTGAGTCTCAGTAAGGCATGAACAGATCATTACCATCTCACTTCTGCATGGGTTTGAATCTCAGTAAGGCATGTACAAATCACTGACATCTCACTTCTGCATGGGTTTGAATCTCAGTAAGGCCTGAACAAATCACTGACATCTCACTTCTGCTTGGGTTTGAGAATCAGTAAGGCCAGAACAAATCACTGACATCTCATTTCTGCATGGGTTTGAGTCTCAGTACGGCCTATACAGATCACTGCCATCTCACTTCTGCATGGGTTTGAGTCTCAGTAAGGCCTGAACAAATCACTGACATCTCACTTCTGCATGGATTTGAGTCTCAGTAAGGCCAGAACAAATCACTGACATCTCACTTCTGCATGGGTTTGAGTCTCAGTAAGGCATGTACAGATCACTGACATCTCACTTCTGCATGGGTTTGAGTCTCAGTAAAGCATGTACAGATCACTGATATCTCACTTCTGCATGGGTTTGAGTCTCAGTAAGGCATGTACAGATCACAGACATCTCACTCTTGCATGGGTTTGAGTCTCAGGCTCGGCCAGTTTGGGTATGTGAGAAAGCTTGCCAGTGGCTTCCCGTGATTCACTGGCTCTTCTTGAGTTCTTTCTCCATCAGATGTACCACTATGCATAGATAATCATGTACTGAAAAATGACATTAAACCCAAAACAAAAGACCTGTAAAAAACTAATGAAATTCCAATTTCATTGGTTGAATCATTCTATCTGATACAGATGTGTCATTGATGACAGGTCTAAATGATCTGCAGAAGATCCAAATGACATTTATTAAGTACTTCTTGTTTTACTGGTATCATTTAAAGTTCAGTTTTATTTTTTTAAACTGAAATGTCATTCACTTGATGAAAATCACTCGGATAAATCCCATCAGAAAAACAAGAAGTTTCCATGATGTAAAACATACAATTTATATTCAGCAAAAGGTTCATGGGCAGACAATTTGTACAACACCACCACCCATGTGACCTAGACCTATTCATGCCTTAAGATAAATCAAAACACCCTCTTTTTAGAATGTTTTAAGGTTGTGAGTATAAAACAGAGATTACTAGATAAAAATAGATTATATAAAAAGAGGGTTCTTTTAAAAATATTTTGGAGCTTTTATATTTCTTATTTCATTGGGTGATTTCCCCCAAAACATTCTGTGATTTCCCCCAAAACTGATAACATTAATAATAATAATAATAATAATAATAATAATAATAATAATAATAATAATAATAATAATAATAACAACAGTAATTTAATAGGGCAACTCAATTAGTACATCCTACACTTTTTTGAAGCCCTCAACAAAACAAAAGCTAATGATCAAAATAAAGATTACCCTTTTGTACCTCTCACACACATATGTATGTATGTATGTATGTATGTATGTATGTATGTATGTATGTATGTATGTATGTATGTATGTATGTATGTATGTATGTATATATGTATGCATGTATGCATGTATGTATATGTACATGTATGTATGTATGTATGTATGTATGTATGTATGTATGTATGTATGTATGCATGCATGCATGCATGCATGCATGCATGCATGCATGTATGTATGTATGTATGTATGTACGTAAATGTATGGATGGATGGATGTATGTATGTATGTATGTATGTATGTATGTATGTATGTATGCATGCATGCATGCATGCATGCATGCATGCATGCATGCATGCATGCATGTATGTATGTATGTATGTATGTATGTATGTATGTACAAACATAAGTATGTACATGTATATATGTATGTATGTATGTATGTATGTATGTATGTATGTATGTATATATGTACATGTATGTATGTATGTACATGTATGTATATATGTATGTATGTACATGTATGCATGTATGTATGTATAATGCCTGCATGCATGCATGTATGTATGTTAGTATGTATGAATGTATGTATATCTGTATTATTATATTATTATTATTATTATTATTATTATTATTATTATTATTATTATTATTATTATTATTATTATTATTATTATTATTACTATTACTATTATTATTATTATCTAAACTGGTCATGATATGGTTTGTCAAAATCAGAAAGGGAAATAAGTTTGTCCTGTCATACCTCACAAAATAATACCAAATAAAAAATGCAGAAGTAAATTTCCAGTTGTTATGAACTTACCAAACAAATTATTATCTGACACTAGATGAAAAAGGAATATTATTTAGTAATTAATTAATAATCATTTAAACTGGATTGTACCTTTGTTGTTACATTAGCTAGCATAATTATGTAATTTAAGAGGATACACCTGTCATGGAAAATTTTGTTTTGTGGGTTCAACACCATTTTTCAGTAGATGAAAGGCTATACATTGCAGCCAGTATATTTGGTAGAAGACAAACCTGGGAAAACTCACAAACCAATGGAAAGTTACTGGCAAGCTTTGTTACATACCAGCATTTGTCAAGCCGAGACTCTAACCCACACAGACAAAGATGATAAGTCAGTGATCTGTCGGGGAGACAACTCATCCACCTGAGGCCACACTGTCATTAGAGAAAACTCAAAGTATGACAAAATTTGCCCATTGTGTGCACTGTTATCTTGTACATATAGATTCAATAGTCAAGTGAAATGAAGAAAGGTTTGTACATGTTATGAGCAGGTTTTCATTGCTGTCTCAAGGTTGCATAAGAAAATTAGAAAATAACATACAATAACATCATTTTTATCTCTTTTTTTTGTCACATTTAATGACACCAGAACACAAAAGTGTCTATATTGTGCCAACAAATATTAATTGTAATTTAAAAATAATTATATATTTAAAAGTATTTATACCCTTTGCATTACTTGTCCATAATTTGTAATCAATTACAATTACTGATTACCTTTTTTGCAGGAATTGATTACAATTACAATTTTTTATTTCAATTACTTAATTGATTACTTTAATTCATTACTGTACTACACTGTAAAGGGCAAACCAAGCAGCCAAAGCTACCCAGCAGTCACCCATTTCTGAATAGAAGATTCCATATACTGACCTCAAATATTGTGTGAATTAACATGTTTTTCATATTGACAAAATATGTAGAATGGAAATTCCATAAACAGGCATAAAAACATCCAACATTGTTCTGTGCAAAATGTGAATTAACCAATGAGAACTGTGAGCTGTGACAGACTGAACAGAAGTAATGTAAATGTACTCAAATTATGTGGATATAAAAGTACATGTAATTAATTACTTCAGTGTGAAAGAGTAATTGTAATCAACTACAACAAGTAATTTTAATTTTAATTCATTGCCCTTACAACAGTAAAATACAACACTGGCCTTTGCATTACCCATTATTCAGGGGGACTGTAGAGCAGCTTTGACTGCTTCATTTTAATTCTAAATAAATGGTTTTTTACAAGTGGAGAAAAGAATGGATGAACATGACTTTAAAAATAATAAACATTACAATTGATGTATTAGATAAGTCATAATGGTAAATAAGACATGAATATTTTCTTTAAGAAGGATGCTTGTAGTTGAAAGAGCTGATATAGGACAGATTTTAATGTATTATATAGAATCAACTACTATGGCAGTTTTAATCTGACATCTGATGCCTTCTTGTCAGTCTGTAATCTCTCACACACACAAACACACAGTTACATGCACACACACAAACACAGCCTGTGAAGGAATCTACACATGTAGACATGGTCTGCATGTGGATACTGTTGACTTTAAATGAGGTAAACACAGTTTGGAATGTAACTTTTGTCAGGTAGATGGCATACAGGTATGTTACAACTCCCGCTACTTTGGCTAAATGCCACTGTGAAGGCTAAGGGTCTCCACCGTCTTTTCAATCCCAGTTAAATGTGCTATCAAAATAGACACTGTCAATATTTCCCCCAAAGTCCTATTGGAGTAACAGGTAGTCAGCCAATAAATGGTGTGTACTGCCATTCAGTATTGCCTCCAAAGACTGAATCAGTTATTAGTAACTGTTTCTCACAGAGTGGCAAGTTGGATTTAGTTCTTTTTATGATTTTGTTCTAGTTTATGTGGATAAATTCAGGACATCTAAGAGTCATTCAATAAGGTATGAATATTGATTGATTATTGACTATTGGTTAAGGTTCAATTTAACAGGTGAAGTTGATAATTACTATCATAGCGTGTTGTCAAAATATTTCCTGACAACACTACATTGGCTTTTGGATGCAATATTGTCATTCCTAGGCATAAAATGTGATGATACAGCAGTTTACTGTAGTATGCATTTTCAGAATAAACATGAAGCTAGCAATTCATTCATTGACATACAGTCTACATTTAAAGTCAAAATCAAGTGATCACCTTAGTAAATGAAGTCAATGTCTACACATTTTTCATCTTTTACAGTATCTTTCTGACTCAATGTCTACACACTTTTCATCTTTTACAGTATCTTTCTGACTCAATGTCTACACACTTTTCATCTTTTACAGTATCTTTCTGACTCAATGTCTACACATTTTTCATCTTTTACACTACCTTTCTGACTTAATGTCTACACACTTTTCAGCTTTTACAATAATTATCGGACTCAATGTCTACACACTTTTCATCTTTACAATAATTATCCAAGTCAAGAGGTTACCCATTTTTCATTTTTAACATTTTCGACTCAAGGGGCATATAAAATGTACTTAAAGAAAAGCACCTCAGAATTTTCATTTGCTTGTACATAAGCAGTGAGTCAGTTTTTGAAAATTAGTTAGTAAGTTAGTACTTTGTTAACAATCCTTTAGTCTTTCAGTCCTTTAGATTCATAACCATATACCACAGTGTTAAACGCAGTGTTAGTCAATGCATGTAGACAAACCCATCTTTTAAAGTATCCTTTGTGACCAGCAGAAACTATCTATAATAAACAGCAATCAATATATTCCAGTACTGTCATGTGACCCACAGAAACTGGAAAGAATATTCTGGTACTATCATGTGACCAGCCCAATCTGGCCAGTATAAAGTAGCCAGCATGTGTTCTGGTACTGCAAGCTGAATTCTGAAAACTAATCTGATTTTATTTATTTTTCATGTACCATAATGAATTTCAGTCAAGTCCCACTGCACAGACCCAGATCTTATATATATTTTGTTTGGAGTAGAACATGCAATCAGGTGCATGTAGCGAAGGCTGATCAAGGTCTGTGTTATCTGTGTTTAACTTGATTATATTCAAGAGGTGACTGTCATAGTAGTACATATTATATTTGCAATCACATGACATTGTATTGCCATCACACTGTGGTCAAAAGCATGATTAATATATGGAAATTTCCATTGTGTGTTGTTGAATTATCCTGAAGGAAATTTTAATATGTCATATATGTTTGTGTGTGTGTGATTTAGATTTTTTTTAAAAAAAATTCAGTCATATCGCTACAATATCTGCAGAGTGACAGTTTATAGTGATGTCTAGCACTGGGGCTTCATGCCACAGACATGTGGCACGATGTCACAACCAGTCCCATTATCCTGACACAGGGCTGACCAGTCCTAACACTAACCTCTTAATGCTGTTAGTACCATTTTTTAAAGTCTTTGGTATGATTTGGCCTGGGTTCAAACCCATGACCTCCTGCATCCAAGGTAGATGTTCTAACCACTAGGACACCAGAGCAGTTATTATTGTCTTAAGTAAAAGCATACTTTCAACAAATGAAAGTAATTGTCACAATAATTCAACACTTTCCTTGTACCAATGAAAGTAATTACCACAATAATTCAACACCATTTCCTTGTACCAATGAAAGTAATTACCACATTAATTCAACAATGTTTCCTTGTACAAAGAAAGTAATTATAAATTAATTCAACACTGTTTATTTGTATTTTATGCCAACACATATTGTCTGTACTTGCCTACAGGTTGAGTCCAACTGCAAACAACATAGGCTCACATAAAGTGCTGGCAGGTTAGGGTCTATAATGTTTGTTCTATTGATTATCTTGACAAACTGCATAGATTCAGATCTGCCAGCTCATTATGCAATGGCAGGTTTGTGCATGTGCAGATTGCTGTTGGATTTCAAATAACTGAGTACATACCATATTATCCAAAGGAACAATCTCATAATTGATATCTATTGTACACAGCTATCTTTTATTGCAATGTATTTATTACATTTTAAAATGGCATTATTCACAATCCTTGCATTATCTTATGAATATAAAAGACAATATTATTTTAGGTAGATATGGTAGAAATACTAAAATTAAAACTTGTCAGGTCCCAAGCCAGAGCATATTTTCAATTTTATTCCAAATAATGTATGAACAGCTGTTGCTCCTTGTACTGATTTTGGATAATATATATTCAACATTAGAATGTTATTAAGAATAAATGTTTTCAAGTTGTCTATTTATGCACTCTGTAAATTCATGAACAGCTACAGTAGGTGTCAATGTATGTACTGATTGCATGCATTGTAAGCTTGTAATTGGTCTTGTGTAAGAGTAATCAATAATCTTATTTAAATTATTGTTTTAAATGGTTGGTGATAAAAGCTGAATAGAGCTTGTGTTTTGTTTTGCCCATAATAAGGCAGAGCATATATTTGTTCTCCATGCAGGCATCCAGATGTCCCTTGGCTTGTTACCAGTGGTTTCTGCACAATAACTTTTGTTGTCCACCATCTACCAGTACCAAACATTGTGGATGGCTTGTACTTTAAGAAAGGAAGTAGTCTGATGATTTTGGGGTGAGAAGGGCAAGGTCACTGACTGAAAAGGCAAAATATTTTCTGCATAATGACTTGTTCTGCACAATCAACAATCATCAAAATTTATGGATGGTTTGCATTTGGAGATAGGATGAATCATATCAATTTGGCAATAAAAGCTTGAAGGTCAAGGTCATTTTAACTGAAAGAGGAAATATAGTCTCAATACAAAAGCTTCAGTTGGTACCAGATTTTGTGGATATCTTGCACATGCCTTAAGGAAGTATCTTATTTGTTTTTCAAAAGAGCAATGTCAATGTCACTGTAATGATAGTTTTAAAAAGGCTTGTACATAATGATTATATTTTAAACCAAAATGTTTTGGATGACTTGCACTTAGAAAAAAGAAAAGCCCATTTGATATATGGGTCATAAGGTCTCCATACAATAATTTTAGTTTTCTGCCATTTTTAATTGTCAAACTTTATGGATAGTTTGGGGTAAGAAAGAAACCTATTGATTTTGAGGTGAGAAAGTCAAAGGTCAGAACCACTTTTTCAACCAGGAGAAGTAAAAATGGTTTATGAACATTAACTTAAATTACCAGTATTGCTATAACATAAAATAAATGGATCCATACATTACACTTAGTACTACTATCACACAATATCAAGGGATCTATACAGTCCACTAATTATTACTATCAGATAATATCAAGTGATCTCTACATTACACTTAGTATTACTATCAGATAATATTAAGTGATCCATACATTATACTTAGTATTACTATCAAATAATATTGAGTGATTCATACATTATATTTAGTATTATTATCAGATAATATTGAGTGATCTCTACATTACACTTAGTATTACTATCAGATAATATTGAGTGATCTGTACATTAAACTTAGTATTACTATCACATAATATCAGGTGATCTGTACATTACACTTAGTATTACTATCACATAATATTGAGTGATCTCTACATTACACTTAGTATTACTATCAGATAATATTGAGTGATCTCTACATTACACTTAGTATTACTATCAGATAATATTGAGTGATCTCTACATTATACTTAGTATTACTATCAGATAATATTGAGTGATCTCTACATTACACTTAGTATTGCTATCAGATAATATTGAGTGATCTCTACATTATACTTAGTATTACTATCAGATAATATTGAGTGATCTCTATATTATACTTAGTATTACTATCAGATAATATTGAGTGATCTCTACATTATACTTAGTATTAATATCAGATAATATCAAGGGATCTATACATTACACTTAGTATTACTATCAGATAATATTGAGTGATCTCTACATTATACTTAGTATTACTATCAGATAATATTGAGTGATCTCTATATTATACTTAGTATTACTATCAGATAATATTGAGTGATCTCTACATTATACTTAGTATTACTATCAGATAATATTGAGTGATCTCTACATTATACTTAGTATTACTATCAGATAATATTGAGTGATCTCTACATTACACTTAGTATTACTATCAGATAATATTAAGTGATCTCTACATTATACTTAGTATTACTATCACATAATATTGAGTGATCTCTACATTACACTTAGTATTACTATCACATAATATTGAGTGATCTCTACATTACACTTAGTATTACTATCACATAATATTGAGTGATCTCTACATTATACTTAGTATTACTATCAGATAATATCAAGTGATCCATACATTATACTTAGTATTACTATCAGATAATATTGAGTGATCTCTACATTACAATTAGTATTATTATCACATAATATTGAGTGATCTCTACATTACACTTAGTATTACTATCACATAATATCAGATGATCTCTACATTACACTTAGTATTACTATCACATAATATCAGGTGATCAGTACATTACACTTAGTATTACTATCACATAATATCAGGTGATCTGTACATTACACTTAGTATTACTATCACATAATATCAGGTGATCTGTACATTACACTTAGTATTACTATCACATAATATCAGGTGATCAGTACATTACACTTAGTATTACTATCACATAATATCAGGTGATCTGTACATTAGACTTAGTATTACTATCACATAATATCAGGTGATCTGTACATTACACTTAGTATTACTATCACATAAGTATCAAGTGATCCATTTATTACACTTGGTATTACTATCACATAAATATAAAGAGATCCATTCATTACCGGTACACTTAGTATTACTATCACATAATATCAAAGTGATCCATACATTACTCTTTGTATTTCACCTCTGTGTGAGTTCGAGTCCATGCTTGGCTAACGTGGTTAAGTGAAAAAGCCTGCCACTGTAGTTTCTCATGGGTTGGCAGTTCTTCCCAGGGTTTTCCAGGGTTCATCCTCCATTACTGATACTGGCCACCATGTATAGCCTATCTTGTGCTGAAAAATGGCATTAAACCCCATAACAACAACATCAGTTTGTATTACAATCACATAATATCAAGTGATCCATTCATTACACTTAGTATTGCTATCACAAAATATTTAGTGACTAATTCATTACACTTATTATTAATATTACATGATATAAAGGGATCTATTCATTACACTTAGTATTACTATCACATAATATTAAGTGACTAATTCATTACACTTATTATTACTATCACATGATATAAAGGGATCTATTCATTACACTTAGTATTACTATCACATGATATCAAGTGATCAATGCATTATCCTTAGTATTACTATCACATATTAAAAAAGGGATCCATCCATTATACTTAGTATTCCTATCATGTGATATAAAGGGATCCATCCATTATACTTAGTATTCCTATCATGTGATATAAAGGGATCCATCCATTATACTTAGTATTCCTATCGTGTGATATAAAGGGATCCATCCATTATATTTACTATTCCTATCATGTGATATAAAGGGATCCATCTATTATACTTAATATTCCTATCATGTGATATAAAGGGATCCATCCATTATACTTAGTATTCCTATCATGTGATATAAAGGGATCCATCCATTATACTTAGTATTCCTATCATGTGATATAAAGGGATCCATCCATTATACTTAGAATCATTATTGAGGCACCTTATAGTGAGAGATTACTATCTTTCACCTTTTATTAAAGGATACCTTCTTGTAAAGACAACATTGTATGGCCCTGTTGTGACCTAATAGGGCTATTTCACTGGACTTAAATCTAATGCAGCCATTTGGTCATGTGACAGTAAAACTTACAGACCATGAGGCAATCTCTTGTGAATGCTTTATGGTTCAAAGGATAAAAATTTGTAGCTTACATTAGTCTCATGATTGCTTTCTTCTACTTTTGTATAAATTATTAATTATTGTTAATTGTAGTCAATTATTCATTCTTTCAGGGCATGACTGGATTGGATGTGTACCTGATCACCAGAACCAGCACTTAGATGTTTTGGATTTATCATGTCAACACTGTTCAAAAATGTGCGACAGGTAGGGGTTTTTTTTTGTTTTGACATGTATAATGCAATTAATTGTCTATTAAATGCAAATAATGTCAATTAACTGATCAGATAATTCCATTTATTGCTGGGGTTTTCTTTCTCCATAAGACCAGAACAGCATACTTAGAACACCAGATAAACACAATAGGAAAATATAGTGAAGCCTACACAATCCTATCATTAAGGAAACAAAAACTCAGGCCACATTGGACATTGACTAATTGAATACTTAGTGTTAGATTATGGCTACACTGGACAGGTGCTTGAATACTGGGTGTTCAATTTGAATACTAAATGTTTAATTACAGCTACATTAGACTTGAAATATTTAGGGTCAAATGATGGCCAAACTGGACAATTCGAGCTAAAATACTTTGTGTCAAATTTAGCAATAAATGTCCATGGTAAGCTTATACTGTATTACTTCCATGATAAACCCAGGGGCCGGCCCAGCATGTTTCTCAGAAAGCAGAGGTTATGCTTAGAAACAAAGATATCCTTGATAAATATTGGCCACAATTTTGTCGGAATGGGGTGGACTTATCGTCAAGGATAGGTTTATTAGTGGATAAATGTGGTAATTGGCAAGATGGGCAAAGATCTGTGAAGTACCACACCCAAATATAAGCAGGCCCAAATGTATTTTTGGGAAATATTTTTAGTGGATGCAAAGTCTTAGATCCAGCTTGTCTTTCTTAATTTCCTTCCAATGTAGCACATCTTTTTAATATTCTAATATCACAATTTGGCCAGGTGGGTAAGACACCTTTTCAAGGGTATATGAAGAATGGGGAGGAAGGGCATTAACTAATTTTGCCCAGATGTGCCAATTTTTTTAACATGTACAGTCTCAAATGACAGACACAAATATATAACTTTTGGCAGAGGTAATTTTTTGTACACCATTCGACAATAACAGGAGTGTCATGTGTAAACATTTTCTACAAAAGAAATAATAAAATCAAAATGTAAGACCATATTTATTGTCATTAGACCTATTTTAAAACAGTTCATAGTTGACCTATCAAGCAAAAATGTTTACTAATTTAGGTAATATGTCAACAGGGCACTGCATTTACCCCCTCCAAGGATTTATATGGGTATAATCTGATCCTAGTGTGGCAAATAGTCAAAGCTTGTCTATATTGGTCACTTTTAAATCCACCCTTATATTTTAAGGATGATAGAGTTTTCTCAGAAGAGTTGGCTTGAGCAGATAACTAAGGGTTAAGTTGTTCTGTTTTTGTGGTGTCAACCAAAAAGCTCACATACACATTCTCATTGATCTTTTTGATGTTTTTTATTCAGTTGACATGTTATCTCAATCTGGGATGTCTTTTATGCACTGAATTCAAACTTTGTTTGTTTAATATGCCACTTATGTAAACAACAAATCTGTCTTGTCAGCTAATAGGCAATACAACCCTATCAAAGCATTCACTTCTAACAGTTTGTTTAGTGTCATATAATCCCATGTATGCATCTCCCATGGTCTCATCACCACCGTATTTGCTCATCTCATAATGCACCAGCAGATTTTGGTCTTTATCTTTTTGTACTTATGGTTTCAAATACAGATCCTGATCTGCCAGGAAATAATACACCAGTAGTTCTGGATCAAAGCTCTTCACTGTACTACTAATTTCAATGACAGACCTTGATCATATAAAGCACTAGCAGATTTGGGTCTATGTTCATTGTACTTTTTATTCAAACACAGATCCAGCTGTCATATAATACACCAGCAGATCTGGGTCAAAGATCTTCACTGGACTACTGGTTTCAAGCACAGACCCAGATCTCTCATCATATGATACACAAGCAGATCTGGGTCAGGGCTTTTAATTGTATTATTGATTTAAAGCACAGACCCAAATCTGTCACACAAGCAGATCTGGGTCCGGGCTTTTAATTGTATTATTGATTTAAAGCACAGACCCAAATCTGTCACACAAGCAGATCTGGTCCAGCCTGTTATTGATTTAAATTGATCATGTCAAATTGATCATATTGATTTAAAGCACAGACCCAGATCTGTCATATGATACACAAACAGATCTGGGTCCAGGCTGTTAATTGTATTATTGATTTCAAGCACAGAGCCAAATCTGTCATATGATAAACAAGCAGATCTATGCCCAGGCAGTTTATTGTATTATTGATTTAAAGCACAGACCCAGATCTGTCACACAAGCAGATCTGGGTCCAGGCTGTTAATTGTATTATTGATTTCAAGCACAGAGCCAAATCTGTCATATGATACACAAGCAGATCTGTGCCCAGGCTGTTTATTGTATTATTGATTTAAAGCACAGACCCAGATCTGTCACACAAGCAGATCTGGGTCCAGGTTGTTAATTGTAATGTTGATTTCACAAACTCAATACATGTATGCTATGGCAGCTCTTAGTCTTTCTTATTCATTGATGGGTACATGGTATATATATATATATATATATATATATATATATATATATATATATATATATATATATATATATATATATATATATATGGTATCATTAACAGTTTTGTTTCTAGCCTGGTTACAGGAGAGTTCTTTACCCTGTACTCCCTAGGTGGTGTCCTGCCTTCTCTGTGCTGCATCATGCGTGTCTTGGAGGCTGCCATGTCTTAAATCTCAGAATGTTTAATACTGTATATACTCACTTTTTAAAGTTGAGTCAAACTGCAAACAACAAAGATCCTGATCTCCCATAGCATCATATGACTATAGATCCAGGTCTATGTTGTTTGTTCTACAGATTAGTCCTAACAAACAACACAGACACAGACAGACCAGCCAGTGCATTATGCACCAGATGATCAAGGTCTGTGCAGTTTGCAGTTGGACTGAACTTATAAGCGAGCATATATGGCACATAAAAAAATGTAATATTCAACATGTGCATTTTGTGCATTCAACTTATCAACCTCTGCTTTGTCACATACTGTACATCTAATACTGTATAACAAATACTCATATACTGAGGTTGATGTCTTCAATAGAGATTTTACAGCACTTCCAATGCATAGTGATCTTGGGACAGCATTAAATGTCATTTACAGCTGTATGAAATGACCTGACAGGCAACTAGCACTAGTTCTGTTCCCACTGGTGGTCTTGGAACAGCATTAAATGGTATATGTATACAGCTGTATGAAATGACCTGACAAGCAACTAGCACTAGTTCTGTTCCCACTGGTGGTCTTGGAACAGCATTAAATGGTATATGTATACAGCTGAATGAAATGACCTGACAGGCAGCTAGCCCTAGTTCTGTTCCCACTAGTGGTCTTAAGGCATGTTAAATATTATATACATCTGTATGAAATAGCCTGACAGGCAACTAACAATTTTAATGTCCCCAATGTTGTGGTCTTAGGACAACATTAACTGTCATATACAGCTGTGTGAAAATACAGAATAAAGACAAAACACAATGATATGACATTTTTTTGTGACTGCTGTCAACTGTGCTTTAGGTTATTAAAGCAGCAAGTTATAACCAGAATATTATGTTTATATATGCTTCTAACTTAGGATATATATATATATATATATATATATATATATATATATATATATATATATATATATATATATATATATATATATATATATATATATGAAATACAGAGTTATAATACACTGTATGTGTACCAAGACTTGAAAAAAATGGAAATTTATTTGCATTTTTTCATTATTATCACATGAAATCAATTAACTAAACTTGTAAAAGATCACTGCTGACATAGATACTATATTTGATATAATACTTTAATTTTGTGCTTAAAAAAATTATTCTTTAGATTTATTTTATGAAGTTGTTATCAGAATAAACATACAGGCATCAACTGACTTTGTGAATTTCACATTAACATGAATTTTTATGCACTTTTTTTAGATTTAATACTTAAATGAATCATATTAAAGTTAATTGAATTGTGTATTTTTCAATTACAATTAAAGAAGGTGAAACCAAAATTTTGAACATTGTGATTTGGGAATGAAGCTATTGTATAAGTCATTTTTTTTAGCTGTATACCAACAATGTCGTAAATGATGTCACAAACAATGTCACAATCACATATGTGCATATTTGAAGAGTTAGCTCCTTTAGACATTATAAGGAGCTCTTGTCTGGTTGAGCATTGATTCCCAGTATGGTCACACTGAATAAAACCTATGTAAGATCTCTAAATTTTGGCACTGGTCAAGCCACAGAGTTATGTAGTAATGAAACACCAAGCTTGCATGATGACTGATTAAACCAGAGTTATGTAGTACTGAGGCACCAAGTTTGCATGATGACTGATTAAAACAGAGTTATGTAGTACTGAGGCACCAAGCTTGTATGATGACTGATTAAACCAGAGTTATGTAGTACTGAGGCACCAAGCTTGCATGATGACTGATTAAACCAGAGTTATGTAGTACTGAGGCAACAGGCTTGCATGGTAGCACTGATTAAACTACAAATTTAAGAAGTAAGGAGACACCAGGCTTGCATGGTAGCACTGATTAAACTACAAAGTTAAGTAGTAATTGAGACACCAGGCTTGCATGGTAGCACTGATTAAACTACAAAGTTAAGAAGTAAGGAGACACCAGGCTTGCATGGTAGCACTGATTAAACTACAAAGTTAGAAAGTAAGGAGACACCAGGCTTGCATGGTAGCACTGATTAAACTACAAAGTTAAGAAGTAAGGAGACACCAGGCTTGCATGGTAGCACTGATTAAAGACAAAGTTAAGTAGTAAGGGGACACCAGGCTTTCATGGTAGCACTGATTAAACTACAAAGTTAAGTAGTAATTGAGACACCAGTCTTGCATGGTAGCACTGATTAAACTACAAAGTTAAGTAGTAAGGAGATACCAGATTTGCATGGTAGCACTGATTAAACTACAAAGTTAAGAAGTAAGGAGACACCAGGCTTGCATGGTAGCACTGATTAAACTACAAAGTTAAGTAGTAAGGAGACACCAGGCTTGCATGGTAGCACTGATTAAACTACAAAGTTAAGAAGTAAGGAGACACCAGGCTTGCATGATAGCACTGATTAAACTACAAAGTTAGAAAGTAAGGAGACACCAGGCTTGCATGGTAGCACTGATTAAAGACAAAGTTAAGTAGTAAGGAGACACCAGACTTGTATGGTAGCACTGATTAAACTACAAAGTTAGGAAGTAAGGAGACACCAGGCTTGCATGCTAGCACTGATTAAAGACAAAGTTAAGTAGTAAGGAGACACCATGCTTTCATGGTAGCACTGATTAAACTACAAAGTTAAGAAGTAAGGAGACACCAGGCTTGCATGGTAGCACTGATTAAAGACAAAGTTAAGTAGTAAGGAGACACCATGCTTTCATGGTAGCACTGATTAAACTACAAAGTTAAGAAGTAAGGAGACACCAGGTTTGCATGGTGGCACTGATTAAAGACAAAGTTAAGTAGTGTTGAGACTTGCATGGTAGCACTGATTAAACTACAAAGTTAAGTAGTAAGGAGACACCAGGCTTGCATGGTAAAAATGATTAAACTACAAATTAAGTAGTAAGGAGACACCAGACTTGCATGGTAGCACTGATTAAACTACAAAGTTAAGAAGTATTGAGACACCAGGCTTGCATGGTAGCACTGATTAAACTACAAAGTTAAGTAGTAAGGAGACTACAGGCTTGCATGGTAGCACTGATTAAACTACAAAGTTAAGAAGTAAGGAGACACCAGTCTTGCATGGTAGCACTGATTAAAGACAAAGTTAAGTAGTAAGGAGACACCAGGCTTTCATGGTAGCACTGATTAAAGACAAAGTTAAGTAGTAAGGAGACACCATGCTTTCATGGTAGCACCGCTTGAACTACAAAGTTAAGAAGTAAGGAAACACCAGGCTTGCATGGTAGCACTGATTAAAGACAAAGTTAAGTAGTAAGGAGACACCATGCTTTCATGGTAGCACTGATTAAACTACAAAGTTAAGAAGTAAGGAGACACCAGGTTTGCATGGTGGCACTGATTAAAGACAAAGTTAAGTAGTGTTGAGACTTGCATGGTAGCACTGATTAAACTACAAAGTTAAGTAGTAAGGAGACACCAGGCTTGCATGGTAAAAATGATTAAACTACAAATTAAGTAGTAAGGAGACACCAGGCTTGCATGGTAGCACTGATTAAACTACAAAGTTAAGAAGTATTGAGACACCAGGCTTGCATGGTAGCACTGATTAAACTACAAAGTTAAGTAGTAAGGAGACTACAGGCTTGCATGGTAGCACTGATTAAACTACAAAGTTAAGAAGTAAGGAGACACCAGGCTTGCATGGTAGCACTGATTAAAGACAAAGTTAAGTAGTAAGGAGACACCAGGCTTTCATGGTAGCACTGATTAAAGACAAAGTTAAGTAGTAAGGAGACACCATGCTTTCATGGTAGCACCGCTTGAACTACAAAGTTAAGAAGTAAGGAAACACCAGGCTTGCATGGTAGCACTGATTAAACTACAAAGTTAAGAAGTAAGGAGACACCAGATTTGTATGGTAGCACTGATTAAAGACAAAGTTAAGTAGTGTTGAGACACCAGGCTTGCATGGTAGCACTGATTAAACTACAAAGTTAAGTAGTAAGGAGACACCAGGCTTGCATGGTAAAAATGATTAAACTACAAATTAAGTAGTAAGGAGACACCAGGCTTGCATGGTAGCACTGATTAAACTACAAAGTTAAGTAGTATTGAGACACCAGGCTTGCATGGTAGCACTGATTAAACTACAAAGTTAAGTAGTAAGGAGACACCAGGCTTGCACAACGGCATGTCCCATGAAATTCATATTTTACATGCAGGTTTTAGTACATGTTTCCTTTGCATGAGGCAATCTACACATGCACTTTAGAAAGGATTTTTATGTTTGTTTTGGACAAAAAGAGGGGAGTGGTTTTTTTTAAGGGATATTTGGTTATATTACATCAGATATGTGACATTCATGTAGTACATGTAGATTGATACCCCCAGTAAAGCATCATTGACAAGAAAGGAATCAATAGAGTCTACATGTATTAGATCTATACCCCCAGTAAAGCATCATTGATAAAAAGGGAATCAATAGAGTCTACATGTGTTAGATCTATTCCCCCTATAAAGCATCTCTGATAATTAGAAAATCCAAAAACCTTGTCTTCTTTTGTAGAAATCAAACTGTTGGAAAGATAAAACACGAAAAAAATCACTTCCTTCTGTAATTTAATATATTTAACTTTCAAAGGAGAAAAATAGTTGAGTACTCAATGTCTTTTTGAAAGAGTGGAAAATATTTCTGTTGACATGATTGAATATAATTAATTTATTTGCAAGTAAACATGTCACATATAAATGTCAAACTTAATCCAAACAGTGTCTAAATTATAACATAAGATTTTTTTCCCCTCCCTTACCTGCAAGACAACTTTATCCCTATTTAATTGTATAGAGCCTCTTCAATTACTTTTGTGGTAGATAACATTGACCAAGATCTCCTTGAATTAAATATTTATGTTTTGTTGATGGCCTTGTGAAAGATAACATGGCTAAACAAGCAAAATAAAGGAGATTTCTTTTTCTGTCTTTTCTTATAAGTTTAAATTTGCTAGGCCATAAAGAATTTGCAAAACTCTTGTCATATCTTGATAGCTAGTAGCAATAAAGGATGGGTGTACCATTGAGCATGGTTCTATTCTCAGAGAATATAATACAACTGTATATTCCATAACCTGTTCTACCACAAAGCTAATATGGAATTCTTTATATGCCCCACTTTTTCTCCAACCCATTCAGTTTTGTGTTTAAGTCATGCAGTTTTCAACCTCTGTGGGTGGGCTTTCATGTTCAATTGATATATCTCTAATTTCTTTTCTTACCTTTATATATTTTCTTAGCCTTACAGCATAATTTTTGATGGGTGGGGTGGAGTTGGGGTGATGCCCAAACTACATTTGTTGGTCATGGAAGATTATTACACTTTGTTCCAAAAAATGAGGAAAATGTAAATGTACCTGGAGTTTGATTATTATTTATTAGCACCTCAGTAAGCTTTTTCTGGCCACACATTTTTCATATAATAGTAGAATTCTGAGTGACACTGTTCATAAAAAATTAAATGTAAGTTCATTTTAAGTCTTCAACAATTTTGTGAACATTCAACTGTTCAGACCTTACACTTTATATTTTGTAAATTGTCCCACTAATTTAGAAATTCATTGATTGGCAAACTGCTCCAGTGGCCTAATACATTAAAACAATGCCTCAGATGATCATAGTTTCAAACCCTGGCTGAGCATGGTGTATAAAAATGGTACTAGCAGCTGCCTTGCTTTGTGCTCAGCATTAAGAGGTTAGTGTTAGGACTGGTCAGCCTGGTGTCAGGATA
The DNA here is from genome assembly GCA_016746295.1 of Potamilus streckersoni. NCBI lineage: Eukaryota > Metazoa > Mollusca > Bivalvia > Unionida > Unionidae > Potamilus > Potamilus streckersoni. Next base: position 2,891,314 of record JAEAOA010001935.1, read on the forward strand.
ATGTAACTGAATGGGTCCTTACACAGGATATTGTGACCTGGGTGGGACATCACATGTCTTCAGTATGATGCCCCAGTGCTAGACATGACTATACATTGCCACAGCTGATGCCTTATGAAATGGCAGATCAAGGACTTTGTTGCTTCCCTTTGGATTCAACTGGTAAGCAATTTTATATGACATCTATAAAATCTGAAAAGACCCATTAGCCTGTGAAATGGCACTTTTCATGGTTGAGCTGTACAGAATTTTTCAAATGAGCTGATATGATTGAATAAATATGCATGGATTTGTTTAAGTGGATATCAGATTTACCCATTTTAACATTTGTATTGCTCCAATCAAGTAACAAAATGCAAGTTCTTGTCACTTTTCACATCGATCATGCACATAAGTATAGGCAGTTTCCATCTCAGGTTGTAATTTAATGTGGTTCTCCTCACTGTATAAAAATGAGAATACATTGTCAAAACTAATAACACTATCATAATTAATGTTGTAGATCTGCTAATTACCATATACATAATTATTATACATCAGTATCTCATGATTAGCAATCCACATAAGTGTGTGTGTTTGTGGTGGGTGTTGGTGTGTGTGTATAGCAATTCATATAAGTGTGTGTGTGTGTGTCTCTGTGTGTGTGTTTATGGTGGGTATTGGTGTGTGTAGTGTGTGTGTATGTATGTATGTATGTGTATGTGTGTAGCAATCCATATAAGTGTGTGTGTTGGATTTTTAACACAGCTTTAACAATTTTTCCAGTTATATTGCTATGATGTGAGCAATGTGGCAGTTTGTAGTGATGTCTAGCACTGGGTCATTATGCCACAGACATGATGTCCCACCCAGTCACATTATCCTGACACCAAGCCGACCTGTCCTAACAATAACCTCTTAATGATGAGTGCCAAGCAATGCAAGCTTTTGGTACCATTTTTATAAATCTTTGGTATGACTCAACAGGGAATTGATCCTGTGACCTCCTGCATCCAGTTTTAAAATAAACAGACCCTGATCTGCCTGTTAGGCTGATGAATATGTCCCAACAATGACCATCCTAAAACTTTTTATTGGAAGAGATTTATCAGCAGGTGATTTGATAATGGAGTTGGATTAGCACTTTTGGGCAAATGTCAAACAAAGATAACTAAGGTAATTGCATGTGGCCATTTTAAATCTGTTTCATTTTGTCATCATTTCATAATAAATACTGTTAGACCTTTTTTACACTCCAGAGTATCAGAGTAAGGTGTATGAAATTTGCAGTTGAACAAGTTCAACCAACATTTACAACTCTTGAAGGCTGAGATTTCAACTAAGTATGATCTCTCTGGTTGGCAAACCATCAACTTGAAATAGCAACCACTTTACCTAACCTCAGGCAGAAATGGGGATCAAAGAGTAGTGGATAAGCATGTTACCACTGCAATATCCAGGCAACTTAATAAAAGTCAAGGTTTCTGGTCCTTGTATGTATTAAACAACTGCTGATGCATTTTTCCATGAAATATAACTCATTTATAGTTTAAATAAATATCACTCATATTTATTGTGTCTCCAACACATTTATTTTTATTATGTCCACACCACATTTATTTTCACTGACCCCACCATATTCTTTATTATGTCCCCACCATATTTATTTTTATTAACTCCTCACCACATTTATTCTTGCTATGTCCCCACTACATTTATTTTGACTATGCCCCCACTATATTTATGTTCTTGAGTCCCCACCACATTTATTCTTGTTATGTCCCCACCACATTTATTCTTGTTATGTCCCCACAACATTTATTTTTATTATGTCCCCACCACATTTATTTTTATTAATGTTCCCACCACATTTATTTTTATTATGTCCCCACCACATTTTTTATATTATGTTCCCACCACATTTATGGAGGAGGCTAAAATGTTGGGTATGTGCATCCATCCCATCTTTTCTTGTTAGAAACTTGGTTTCTGCTCCCCCCCAAAAGTTTTGAAGGACTTCATCACCTGAAATCAAATTTGTTAAATTTTACATTAAGGAGAAAAAAGTTAAGTTTAAAGTTTGACTTTAACTATTAAATGATTCAAATTAATGGTATGGTCACCTCATTACGGCTTAGAATGTTGCTCCTAATTAAATTATGTTAGCAGGGGACCGCCGTTAAATTTGAAACATTGCCTTTAATTACATTACTGTATATTGTCAGATAATGATCTGCATAATATGAACACATTTCCAGCTAACTGATATCCATTGAAGCTTGATTAACATGGCACATAAAGTCAACATTTGATACCTACATGGGACAAAATTTTGTATGCAGTAATGCAACTTTAAGGAAAATTCTAAACCATACCTCCAGTGTCCTGCATAATTTAAAGTGTCAGCTACTAAATCAATCTCTATCACAAAGGGGACATTAAACACTTTGTGTATAATTGATCCAAGAAAGCACCAAGTTTCAAGTTACCTTTTTTAATTCATATGCATGAAATTGTGACACACAATTTAGCTTGACCTTGATTGATTCAACTTTGAATGGTATTATGAATCAAGTTTTATTTTGGTTGTATGAAAACAAATGATTGCATTAATTTAGCCCCTTTAAATTGAATTCTAAAAATATATGAAATAACAATCTTTAACCTGCTAATGCCAGTTCAGTTCTTTTTTCTTTGTTAATTTGATGTGACTTCTAAACTGTTTGTATCTCAGTTAGACCTAGCAATTATTTGTAATTTATATGCACAGATACCTTGTCATGAATTTTATCTCAGATTTAAAACTTCATAGGCTGTCATGCTGAGCTTATCAGAGTCACCTCAATTGCATGCTCCAACATGAGAAATACTTTATATACCTGATTATGAACTCTACTTTTGTGACAACCATTGACCTAGATCTGCATCATTCCATCTACCTGCCAAGCTCAGATTCTTATTCTGCATCACATAATATACTTGCTTATCATCTCCAGGTGTTACATTGCATCACATAATGTATATGGTGATCTCCAGGTGTTACATTGCATCACATAATGTATATGGTAATCTCCAGGTGTTACATTGCATCACCTAATGTACATGGTGATCTCCAGGTGTTACATTGCATCATATAATGTACAGGGTGATCTCCAGGTGTTATGTTTCATCACATAATGTATATGGTGATCTCCAGATGTTACATTACATCACATAATGTTCAGAGTGATCTCCAGGTGTTACATTGCATCACATACTGTACAGACTGATCTCCAGGTGTTACATTGCATCACATAACCTACAGGGTGATCTCCAGGTGCAATGTTGCATCACATAAAGTACTGGCTGATCTCCAGGAGTTACATTGCAACATATAATGTACTGGCTGATCTCCAGGTGTTATATTGCATCATGTAATGTTCAGGGTCATCTCCAGGTGTTATGTTTCATCACATAATGTATATGGTGATCTCCAGGTGTTACATTGCATCACATAATGTACATGGTGATCTCCAGGTGTTGCATTGCATCATATAATGTACAGGGTGATCTCCAGGTGTTATGTTTCATCACATAATGTATATGGTGATCTACAGGTGTTACATTACATCACATACTGTACAGACTGATCTCCAGGTGTTACATTGCATCACATAACCTACAGGGTGATCTCCAGGTGCAATGTTGCATCACATAATGTACTGGCTGATCTCCAGGTGTTACATTGCATCATATAATGTACTAGCTGATCTCCAGCTGTTACATTGAATCACATAATGTACTGGCTGATCTCCAGCTGTTACATTGCATTGCATAATGTACAGGGTGATCTCTAGGTGTTACATTGCATCACATAATGTACATGGTGATTTCCAGGTGTTACATTGCATTACATAATGTACAGGGTGATCTCCAGGTGTTATGTTGCATAACATAATCTAGTGACTAATCTTTAGGTGTTATGCCTCATTACAAGTTGCACTGCCCAATCTCCAGGTGTCATGCTGCATCACATAATTTACTGCCCAATCTTCCTATACTTGAATTCTGACAATCTTTGTCAATCTTTACCTATAAACTTCATTTAATTTAAGATTTATATTTTGAGGAAGAGGTTGAAAGTGAGTGTGAATGGATCAGATATATTATGATCATTTATATGTTTTCAAATCAACTTCTGGACAACTGAAAACTCAGTATATATACATGTATGTATGTATATATATATATATATATATATATATATATATATATATATATATATATATATATATATATATATATATATATATATATATATATATATATATATATATATATATATATATATATATATATATATATATACACACATACATACATCTATATATACTGAGTTTTTGAATTTGAAGGACAGTGTGAAAAGGCTCAGCACTAGAGCCAAGTGCCTCCCCGTGGACCCTGGCTGAACACTAACCTGGGGAGGTTATTGGAGGCCCACACCTTTGAGGGGGGCCATCTGGACCCCTTTGGGGACTACAACAGTTGCCAAGCATTGACTGCATATTCGACTTAAATTACTTTCTTCGGTTCTGTTGTTGAAAGAGGTGGGGATTTGAAGAGAGTGAAAAGTAACCATTAAAGAAATATGTAGCCTAGACATCTGTTTTGTTTGCTCTACCAGCTAATTCCCCAAAGTAGCTGCCACCCACACACAAATAACAAAGACAACAGTTTTATAGCACAACTACATACATTTTGGTGCAGCTAATTACAGCAGTTATTTCTGTGTCTGTGAGTCTAAGTGAATTTAAGAATGCAAGTCAGATATTAAGTCTTAGTAAATCTGGGTGTATTAATCTAAGTACAAATAAAAGTGAGACTAAGTTTAAAGAGCATCTGAGAATTAGTGAGTCTCATTATAAGTGAATCTGAGTATCAGTGAGTCTCATTATGACTTTGTATTTTACATTTTTTAGTCTTAGTTCAGCATATATGTTCTGACAGTTTCATGACAGGGGTGGGTGGGGTGCCAACACAGAATGATCTGTGCTTTATTTTAGTTTGTTGAAGATTATGTATCATCAAATTCTGTAACCACGGAAATAAATTTTATTGCAAATGGTATAAATATTTCATCTACAATATTCAAGTTGTATAAATCACAGTTCAGTATTCAAGTTGAATATATATATATATATATATATATATATATATATATATATATATATATATATAATATAGAAAGAGTACTGTAAATAAAACTATGGAACTATGGGATTACTGTCACTGCTTTACTGGTGTATCACACATTAGTACTTTAACAGATGTGCAACTCAGATTTACAACTTCAGGAAGCAAAGTCTGACAACTTCTTGTTTTAAATCACAGAAAGGTAGTAAACTGAGGCAGTTTGCCTGTATAAATAATAGACAAATGAAAAGGATATATAAATGAAGATTAGTTTTCATGAAGTTGATGTTTTTTTTTTTAAAATCTGGTAATGACAAATAATGATAATAATATTGCAGTGTCACCCAAATCATTTTTGTTTGTATTTATTTACTGGTGTATTGAGGAGAAGCAGACAGTCTGCAGTGAATTCATGCCAGTCATGGCAGATGAGGCATAATGGATATTTCAAAGGAATGGATAAGGCACTTTGAATCCAACAAGAAAAAACCATTAAAGCAAAAAATACTGTCCAACTTGTAGTTCTCATGTCCTTATTTTCCCTCCTCTTTCCCTACCCAATGCCAGACTACTATGAAAACTTGACCTATATGCAGCTCAGTTCCATTAAATTTCAAGAATATATACATAAACAACAGATAGGATCCTACAAGAAAATACATGATAATATGAAAATAATAACTGAAATTAATAATGGAAAAAGGTTAGAAGATTTCTATTTCATCCTATGCTGAGATTCAAACCTGGAATTTGGCAGGCTAGGGGATGGTCTACTATCTAAGTAATGCAATGGGTATCATAACCTAGACTCAGATCTTCTAGAGATAAATTAAAAGTTATCTAACCTGTATGATCATAGTGTATGTAATTGCACTTTGTATTATCACACATCCTCCTTTAGGATCCAGCAATAGTACTTTCCAATCCATCTCATGTAACTTTCCCTATTAGCCTTCCTATGGATTGATTTTTGTCAGAAGCATTCAGTGTGACTATGTACTTCATTGCAGGTACTTACCAGGTAAGTGTGTCTACCAGCACACTTGCCTCTAGGTGTACTTCACTGAGAGGTAATTACCAGGTAAATGTGTCTACCAGCACACTTGCCTCTATGTGTACTTCAGTGAGAGGTAATTACCAGGTAAGTGTGTCTACCAGCACACTTGCCTCTATGCATTACATGTACTATGTTCTATCAGCACTCATCCAAAATGCATGGAACTTTGTGCATGCAGACAAGGCAATAGATAAGTCATAACACATAGACTCTGGTTCAAATCTTAGTAGAGGAAGAATTAAACATTCTCAAACCTGCATGTAAATGTTCTTTATCCATTTTTGTTATTTTATTATTAGGGATTGTAATGTATATAAAGTGAGCTCTACTGTAGACTATATAGACATAAATTAGCCAATGCAGGGTAATATATAATGTAATGGTTCCATCTGTAATTTCAAACAAGCAGTATAGATCATGACCTCCATGTACTTTATGTGATGGTAGGTAGTCTAGGTCTATGCAAACTTAATAGAAACTCTTTCATAGCTCAAGTCTATCACAAGATGGCATGAGTTTATAATGGGATTTTTGTATTAGTTCTTTAAACAAAATTTCTTACTAGAGAACCCAACATGCTGAACTTAATAGAAATTCTTTCATTGCTCAAGTCTATCACAAGATGGATGAGTTTATTATGGGATTTTTGATTTAGTTCTTCAAGCAAAATTTCTTACTAGAAAACCCAACATGCTGATGGTATGCTAATGCCCCAAACAAGGAGTGCCATCTGAAGCACAGAGCTCACTTTACATTGGGGTATATATGGTAAGCATTGCTGTGTTGTCAGGAAAATTCACTGAACAAAATTACTATTACTAAGACATAAGATAGTAAAATTACCCATCATACCCAAAGAGGGATAAATTTGATGATTTGGATATTTATATTGCTAATCCTGCAAATTTTATTTTGTTTGTTTTTCTTTCAAAGCAGTAGTTGTAAAGCTTTAAAAGATTGTGAAAGGAATTTGGTGTCATTTGGTACAGTTAAAAGCATTTTTTTCAATCCAAGAACCACACCGTCAAGTCTAAATTTGTGGTACGATAGTTTCTGAGTATGCAAATCAGTAATGATTTTTGCCATCAAAGTTAGTATCCTAAATTATTGAAATTAAGCCAGCCTCAAAAGTAAGCAATTCAAACTTCATAATGTTTATCTCTTTGACAAAACTACACATTTTGTTGATTGTTTTGTATGAGGATATTGTTGCCAAGCTTGCCTAACCAAGCTATTCAGACATCAAAAAAGAGCATTTATGATTATTGATCTCTTTGGTAAATATTATATAGATGCCATTCAAGCAATGATTAACATTAACCTTTCCTTCCTTTTCAAACTTTAATGGATGCAGTATCATTTGTAAATATTCATACTTAGGGTCTTTGGATGTTTGGCTGTAAATAGTTGTAAATTACAAATCGGGCCAAGAGCAATTAGCAATCAATGAATAAAGACTGTAGTAGTAGTAGTAGTAGTAGTAGTAGTAGTAGTAGTAGTAGTAGTAGTAGTAGTAGTAGTAGTAGTAGTAGTCATATTATGTCAGAAAATAATTAAAATTATGGCATATATAACTGTGCATATCTGCATGTGTGCTCAACAGTAAACTGGTGATCAATAATTAGTGTTTGGCATTAAATTTATTTACAGGTTAAAAAGAAACAAGTTGCTATAACAAAATATTCAGAACTTTTCATAAAATTTATGGACCTCCCTTAGAATTTGTTTCATTTATGCCTTTAAAGCCAATTTCTTTTATTTATTTCTTTGTTGTAATTATTCTTCATTTACCAAACTTTTTTAATTAAAAGAATTTGTTAGTTTTAATATCATTTTGAGTTAATAGCACAGACTATTTTTTGTCAGTACATTATAACATGACCAGTCTGATTACACATTGTTGGTAAAGGACATACCTTACAGGTGGATATATAAATTGCTGTTCTTACAGGTGGATACCTATATGTATAAATTGCTGTCATCTCCCTGTTCAAATTTTACACCATTTTTTTCACTACAAAGTATCTGCCCATTATTCTGGTTTTGGAAATATTGTCATTATCAATAAATGTAGTTGAAAATTCTTCAGTTGAAATCTGATAATATCCATGGCATCAATTAAGGATCAAATATGTAAGGTGTTGATTTCAAGTAGGTATTATGTTTAAATAAAGACTGTATACAGGTCAGGGCATGTTCTGAAAGGAGATCCAATTTTGTGATAACTGATTTAAGAAAAGCCTTTCAAAACTTTTCTGTAGCTGGATATATCCTGAGGTTATCTATATGCCTTGTGGATGAATCCCAATGTTATCTAAATGCCCTGGGGTTGAATCCCATAGGTTAATTTTTTTTATGGAAATCATAGTAACCTTTAGGAGTTATTTGGGGGTGGGGGAGAGAGAGAGTATGGATTAAAATACTTGACCTCTCTATGCATATTTCAAGAATTTTAAATGTTTTCTGATGAAATATTTTTAACATTGACAAAATTACAAAATAAATCTGACAATTTCAAGTGAAAAATGCATGCATGAATTTGAGTACTCCTCTTTAAGTTTTAATTTAATTTAATAATCTTTATGTGCTTGATTATTCCTGTTGTAATATTTAATTAACTGAAAATTTTATGGATCTTTGTAATCATGTAATTAAAACATTTCCATTCATTTAGGCATCAAAGTAACTAAATCTGCCAAAATTCAATATTTCACGATACTTTTAACATTTCAAGTCATATTGTAACCAAACATTTTCACATTCTATCATTTTGCTACATCAACATCACTTCACTAAATTAGTATTATTTCATTATATAAAATTTGTTTCATCAAATCAGTGATTATTTTTTGTAGCTTAATGATATGTCTCCCACTTCCCTCCTTTACAAAATTTTGGCAAATATTTCCAACAAATATCTTTGATATTAAGTCCATATTCCCTACTTCTTGACAAATTTATTATTCTCACCCCCTAGCCTTGTAACGAGAGATACACTTTACCATTTGTTTTGAGTATGCATGAAAAGAGAGATTTAACACACAAGATGGATCATTATGGGCAACTAGTATGTTTTGGTTAGAAAAACAGGTCTACTCTGTTTTCATATCCATATTATGGCTGATTGCAAAACCTGATCTTGTATGAAATTTAACCTTGACAATTGCATGAAAGGACATTTGGTTGACTTTAGATGGTGTGATAATACTTTTCCTTCATTAGAGCATATTAGTATTCATAATCCAGCTTCTGGTCTTCTGACAAGCACAGTGTTAGTCTTGACAATCCATTGTCAGGTCTTCTGACAAACACAGTGTTAGTCTTGACAATCCATTGTCAGGTCTTCTGACAAACACAGTGTTAGTCTTGACAATCCATTGTCAGGTCTTCTGACAAACACAGTGTTAGTCTTGACAATCCATTGTCAGGTCTTCTGACAAACACAGTGTTAGTCTTGATAATCCATTATCAGGTCTTCTGACAAACACAGTGTTAGTCTTGACAATCCATTGTCAGGTCTTCTGACAAACACAGTGTTAGTCTTGACAATCCATTGTCAGGTCTTCTGACAAACACAGTGTTAGTCTTGACAATCCATTGTCAGGTCTTCTGACAAACACAGTGTTAGTCTTGACAATCCATTGTCAGGTCTTCTGACAAGCACAGTGTTAGTCTTGATAATCCATTATCAGGTCTTCTGACAAACACAGTGTTAGTCTTGACAATCCATTGTCAGGTCTTCTGACAAGCACAGTGTTAGTCTTGACAATCCATTATCAGGTCTTCTGACAAGCACAGTGTTTGTCTTGACAATCCATTGTCAGGTCTTCTGACAAACACAGTGTTAGTCTTGACAATCCATTGTCAGGTCTTCTGACAAGCACAGTGTTAGTCTTGACAATCCATTATCAGGTCTTCTGACAAGCACAGTGTTAGTCTTGACAATCCATGTCAGGTTTTCTGACAAGCAAAGTTTTAGTCTTGATAATCCATTGTCAGGTCTTCTGACAAACACAGTGTTAGTCTTGACAATCCATTGTCAGGTCTTCTGACAAACACAGTGTTAGTCTCCACACAGCCCCATTCCAGTCAACAATCCTAATTCAGAGCTGACCTCTTGGCATTTGGGGCAGTAGATCCTAACCCTTTCCCTAAAGAAAAGGGAGGACAGTAGTATGGACTTACTCTGTCTCCTGCAGTGTGTTTTATTCCATCAGTTCCTGTAGGTGCCAGGCTTAATCATTTTGACATGCTTAATTAGGTATCTCAGATAGAAGGTGGGTCCTCTTTACCATACCAGGAAGATAATGATTTTGGTTTTTAGATTTTCCTGTTTAAGTTAGTTCCTCTATGTACTTCAGCCAGTTGAATCTGATGTTGCTAAAGGACTCTGTTGACATATTTTTAATGAAGAATAATTTCATTTGCCAATATTTTTACTACACTTAGGTAGCAGAGAAGCATTTTGTGAAAGTGACATTACAAATCCAAAATATGGACACTCCAACTTTTATTACTTGCATCATCAACAAGTAATTTCATTTTATCACTGACTTTGGGTTGTGTGTTTCAGCACAGTTGTGCTTTCATCTTTGAGTACAGTATTACAAATGAGATTCACAATTGTAGCTCAGTGAATTTTCAAGTGATTGTCTCCAAAATTAGGCTAAAATTACCTCATTTGTTTCATGCATGAAATGACTTCAGCACCATTTGTATTGACCTACAGACACACCACTTATTCCATATGTGCTGAAAAAGAAGAATCTTTATACATGTAATCTGTCATGTTCTTCCTCAACTTTTTGTTATTTCATATAAGACTGATGTGTTTTTGAAGTTATTACATGTCACTGGATTGTTTTTACTTGCTCATATTTCTGCTTAATGTAAGTTTATAATATGATTTGTGTAATGTGCAGACAATATTTGTTAACCTGTGGCATCAACAACTCCCAAAACAGCTCAGTCCAGAATAAAACATGATACTACATAACCAAAAGACCAACAATACAGTTTACATGTACATAGAAAACTCATTTTCAGCATTTATCAAATAAAAGGTGTTATTTTCATACAAATATTTAAAAATCACATGACATAAATTTATCTACATTTCAAGATCTTGATATGAATATCATTTACAGTGTTGAGTTTAAGAAACTTTCTTTGTTAATATATTTAATTTGAGTTCTATCATTTTATTTGAGTTCAGTCATTTTAAAGCAACTCTCTGAGCTTGTTTTTTTGCATCATCTAATACTATATCTGCATGGAAAGTAGGCCACTGTGATTTTATTTTTATGCATCTGACTCAGCAAATGCATGTAGAAATTCATTTAAGGAAAGACAGCATAGATGATAAATTTCAGGAAAAGACTAAATTTAAACTCCAGAGTTGTTCTTCATATTGTTCACAACTTTTCTAAGGCAAGGAGGTTACAGTGACCCATTTATTTCTAGATCAGTTATCAAATATATACTCAACCAGTAAGATAAAAGTAAGATATCTTCTAACAATTTCTTTAAGGTTATTTTAGATCTTGCCTTGTTCTATTTTAGGTTCATAATAAATTGATTTTATTGTACCTATATGCACCTGACAGAATAAGCTCTCCCACAATTGTTATTGTCAAGTTGAATTGCTGATTTGCATAGAATGTCTGCATGACGTAATTCTGTAATTCTTCATGACAGTATTAACTATACCAACAGTTCCACAACAGTTTATTGCAAATGTTGAACTATAGCTGAATTCAAGCATCCTAACAAGAATATTTGCAAATTATTCTTCTTGCAAACTCATCCCAGCTTATTTTGAAAACATCCAAAATGCAATAAATGAATGATATTAAAATGTTAAATGAACAAATATTTGTGAGAAAGGCCAGTTTATATGCAGAGTTTAGAATAATATGGCCTATTATCTATAAGAATTATTTCATGCAAGAAAAGAAAGTAAGACTCATAATTAAGATAATCAGCTCTCCATTCCAAAGCCAAATAAAGAAATGTTTCCATCATTCAGGGGCTACTAATTTGGAGTAACAATTTCTCTACCAGGGTTGTGACAGTGTATATAAGCAAGTAAAAGAGGTCAACAAAAAGAGGATTAGTTGTGTCACCCTTTGATTGTGTCATAGTCTTTAAACAAAGTTGTTATTATTAACGTAAAGATTTCTTAACAAAGCATTTTATGTAAATTGACCTTTCTACCACTCTACCCACCTGACTCACATGCCTATGGTCAGACCAATCACATGTAATAATTGATTGCTGATAAGACCTAATTAATTGTACATGCACAACTGATAGACCTAATTAATTGTACATGCACAACTGATAGACCTAATTAATTGTACATGCACAACTGATAGACCTAATTAATTGTACATGTACAACTGATAGACCTAATTAATTGTACATGTACAACTGATAGACCTAATTAATTGTACATGCACAACTGATAGACCTAATTAATTGTACATGTACAACTGATAAGACCTAATTAATTATACATGCACAACTGATAAGAACTAATTAATTGTACATGCACAACTGATAGACCTAATTAATTGTACATGTACAACTGATAGACCTAATTAATTGTACATGCACAACTGATAAGACCTAATTAATTGTACATGCACAACTGATAGACCTAATTAATTGTACATGCACAACTGATAGATCTAATTAATTGTACATGTACAACTGATAAGACCTAATTAATTGTACATGCACAACTGATAAGAACTAATTAATTGTACATGCACAACTGATAGACCTAATTAATTGTACATGTACAACTGATAGACCTAATTAATTGTACATGCACAACTGATAAGACCTAATTAATTGTACATGCACAACTGATAGACCTAATTAATTGTACATACACAACTGATAAGACCTAATTAATTGTACATGCACAACTGATAAGAACTAATTAATTGTACATGCACAACTGAGAGACCTAATTAATTGTACATGTACAACTGATAAGACCTAATTAATTGTACATGCACAACTGATAAGAACTAATTAATTGTACATGCACAACTGATAGACCTAATTAATTGTACATGTACAACTGATAGACCTAATTAATTGTACATGCACAACTGATAAGACCTAATTAATTGTACATGCACAACTGATAGACCTAATTAATTGTACATGCACAACTGATAAGAACTAATTAATTGTGCATGCACAACTGATAGACCTAATTAATTGTACATGTACAACTGATAGACCTAATTAATTGTACATGCACAACTGATAGACCTAATTAATTGTACATGTACAACTGATAGACCTAATTAATTGTACATGCACAACTGATAGACCTAATTAATTGTATATGCACAACTGATAAGACCTAATTAATTGTACATGCACAACTGATAGACCTAATTAATTGTATATGCACAACTGATAAGAACTAATTAATTGTACATGCACAACTGATAGACCTAATTAATTGTACATGTACAACTGATAGACCTAATTAATTGTACATGTACAACTGATAGACCTAATTAATTGTACATGCACAACTGATAGACCTAATTAATTGTACATGTACAACTGATAAGACCTAATTAATTATACATGCACAACTGATAAGAACTAATTAATTGTACATGCACAACTGATAGACCTAATTAATTGTACATGTACAACTGATAGACCTAATTAATTGTACATGCACAACTGATAAGACCTAATTAATTGTACATGCACAACTGATAAGAACTAATTAATTGTACATGCACAACTGAGAGACCTAATTAATTGTACATGTACAACTGATAAGACCTAATTAATTGTACATGCACAACTGATAAGAACTAATTAATTGTGCATGCACAACTGATAGACCTAATTAATTGTACATGTACAACTGATAGACCTAATTAATTGTACATGCACAACTGATAGACCTAATTAATTGTACATGTACAACTGATAGACCTAATTAATTGTACATGCACAACTGATAGACCTAATTAATTGTATATGCACAACTGATAAGACCTAATTAATTGTACATGCACAACTGATAGACCTAATTAATTGTATATGCACAACTGATAAGAACTAATTAATTGTACATGCACAACTGATAGACCTAATTAATTGTACATGTACAACTGATAGACCTAATTAATTGTACATGTACAACTGATAGACCTAATTAATTGTACATGCACAACTGATAAGACCTAATTAATTGTACATGCACAACTGATAGACCTAATTAATTGTACATGTACAACTGATAGACCTAATTAATTGTACATGCACAACTGATAAACCTAATTAATTGTACATGTACAACTGATAGACCTAATTAATTGTACATGCACAACTGATAGACCTAATTAATTGTACATGTACAACTGATAGACCTAATTAATTTTACATGCACAACTTATAAGACCTAATTAATTGTACATACACAAAAAAGACACTTTTACTACCTACCTGTTTTAGTTAATTCTGTTTAACTTTTAATATAACTTCTGAGCAAATTAATTAAATATATAAAATTTAGGAATTAAACTCACATTAGTATCATATTTTTACAATTTCATAAAAAAATGTTGACAAATCTAAAACTGATGAATAAGGAGGAAATTAAGCTCTTCTATTGACCTAAGTAGTTAGAGTGTCCACCTTGGATGCAGGAGGTAACAAGTTCGAACCCCAGCCAAATCATAAGACTTACAAAAATGGTATGAGCAGCTGCCTTGCTAGGTGCTCAACATTAAGAGGTTAGTACAAGGATTGGTCAGTCTGGTGTCAGGATAATGTGACTTGGTGGGACATCATGCTGCATACCTGTGGCATGATTTCCCAGTGCTAGACATCACTATTAACTGCCACACTGCAGACATCATAGCAAAATGAATTGTTAAAGCTACTTTTAGAATCCATATCACACACACACACACACACACACACACACTTTTCTAGACAGGTCACTCATAAATGAAAAATTTGCTTTTCTTTCACGTTTTACCATATATGCTTGCTTATAAGAGTCCTCCTGCAGCAAGCAGCTCAGACCCAGATCTGCCATTGCATAATGCTCCAGCAGATCTGAGTCTGGCAGTTTGTTAAGAATAATCAGTAAAACAAACAATATATACCCTGATCTGCAGGCATATTAAGTCATGGCAGATCAGGATCTTTATTATTTACAGTTTTATGTGACTTATAAGTGAGTATATGTGGGACCCATAAAGGCTTAATAGCAATTGAAGATGATAAAAGCAATCATTTTATAAAGCACTTAGGATTTTGTCCTGAAATCCAATTATTTGACTGGGTAACAGACAGACAGTAAGGTAAAGGTAAAATATCCTGCAGTGTTCATCAATCAATTTTAAATTACAATAACCTGTGTGCCATATGTTTTATGTTTATACACAAGCTTATATCTTTGTAATTCATTATCAACCCATTTTCAGATAACTTCCAAGTATTTTTGACAAGGAGGTTCATTTTAATCATACCAACTTATACATTTTTGTTGTTAGATTGTTATGAACATCCATTTAATTTTGAAACATGAACATAAAAGCCAATTTAGACATTCATAGATTTGCTTTACTATTAAAGTTTGATTTTCAAATGCAAAGCAATCTTTATTCAAGTTTAAACTCAGCTGGAAATATCATTCATCTATTGAATGTCTAATTCACCCAATTTATTTTCTTGAATTGAAGTCATATTTCATGGCACATAAACTTGTAGACTGATGCCTGATATTTTTTGCAAATTATTTTTCTGTTGTGTTATAAAATTGGAACACATGAACTAAATTATGTCAATAGTTTTGGGATCATTGGATACACACAAGGTCATGAAGGTCATAACTACAGTTCACTTGGCTCCAATACTGATGTACTAGAGTGTTCCAATACAGAGATAAGAGCCCTATTAGTTTCTGGAGAGAGTCAATATTTACAAAGTGCTATGGCCTTAGTTATCAATGGCTGAAACATTCAGGATGAGTTTACTATTGGAAGACTTGGTTACTGTTTGTTGGACTATTAAATTTGTTCACCTTTGATCTTAGCCAGTAAATCTGGGAGCTAACTTGTTGAAAGCTGTAAATTATTAGCACTTTCAGGAATGTATTATGTATGTTCAGTCTGTTCAACTGTCAGTTTTAAACATGAATTGGAAATAATTTTACAGTTTCCACACAAACTGAATGAGAGAAAAAAGACAAACAGGTTTGCTCAGAGGAATTAGATATTTCACTCTTGGTACTTGTAATAATGATTTGATTAAACACATCTTTTATTTACACATTAAAACAACATGTACCCTCCTCACCCAATGTACATGTTTAATTGCTGGCATGTATTTTCAGGCCCAGCCACATCCCTAATACACTAAGACAATTGTCACTTTGGATTTAAATAACCAATAATAAAAAGTTGTAAACTTTTTACTATCCCCTCATTAAAAAAATTGTTATGGGATACACTGTATAGTAAATATATTTTATGTTGTTTATATATTTATTATGTCTTCATTACACTCTCATTATCTTGGACCATTTTTACACATACACTCATGAAATTATGTTTATTCATTTTGAGGTAACTGCCAAAATTAGGTTGCTGTGATTTAATGTTTATGCTTGAGCTATTATTTCATTATACCTTTAATATTTTGAATCATATTATATCTATACTGCATCTATGAAAGAGAAACTGATAATACTAAAACTGGGTCACTGTGACCTAATTATCTGCTTTAGTGATTTATGTATTTTCAGCTATTTTTTTATTATGCCTTTACTTTTTGGATGATATTACATCTAAGCTCATCAAGCCTTTTCAGTGGACATAGCTTTTGTGGAGTTACTCCACCAAAGTAATGTGACCTGATTCTCTATCAAGAGTGATTTGTATATATTCTGTATACTCCATAATACAAAAAAGATATGTTACTTTGACTTAATTGACAGGCTTGAGTATCATTTGTATTTTCAGCAGTTAATTTATTACACATCTGTAACTGTTATATTTTTATTCATTATACTTTGTATGTGGACACATATCCAGGAAGTTCCTGGACTCGGAACCAATGGGTTACAAATTTGAAAACTGTCCATACCAGCTTGGTTCTCTAACCAAAATGCCCCACTCCCATTACCTCTGAATAAGTTATCTATACCAGCCTGTATATTGTTGACTACTTCCTGTTGGGGAGGGATTGTATTTATGAGTAAACAACTTGTTTCTTGTTTTATTTTTGATTTTGGTTCTCTATCTGATACAATGATCTTGCTGTCAGACCTATTTTGGGGTAGTTTCAAAATTATCACCCTTTTAAAAGAAACTGAATTTTAGTGGAGTATTTTTTTAAAAATTCTACCCAAATATAAATAGGAAACAGGAGTGATAATTAAAATCAAGATTCTGATTAACAATTAAAATCTCACTTTCAGCACTGTATCATTTTTAATGCTTTCCAGTTTTATTGTTTTATTATCCATGACAGTTATAATTTATTGTGAAGTAATTTTTATGCTTGTTCCATTAATTTAAGACAGGCATTTCTTGAGTTTAATACTGGTGTACATTATATTCAAATAGGTATGAAAAGAGAGCAGATGTAGGTTGTTTTCTTCTTCTGAAAATAGTTATGTTACTCCCCTCCTTCCCAAAGATCAAGTTATTAGTGTCTAAATGTAGTTTGTGGAATGACTAATTTGATTTCTAATCACTTAAAAATGTACATATTATGGCTTCTGGTATGTCTCTTTACAAAAAAATTGCATTTAATACCTACAACTGATTCACAAAAAGGGCAAAAAAAAATAAAAAATCAAAATTGGGAGGCATTCTGGGTTTATTTGCATGTAAATGCTTCCCACCATGCCCATAAATAGTCTTACCAAGTTACAATGAAGTGTAAATTATATAAAAAATCATGGTCTTTATTTACATATGCAAGATTGGGTACCAGTATGGTACTGTATGGTACAATACAGAACACATGTGAATGATGTTTTGCAAGATCTATGATGTAATTTAGTAGTGCAAGGGAATTTAAAATCACTGACTGGGGAAAATGTTTGATTTATGATGCACTAGTTATCAAAATGAATGGACTGTTTGTGAAAAAATAAATATTGTATTCATTACTTATTCCATTTTGACCTTATAATAAAAAATGGGTGTTTACCTTATAATTTTTCAGGTTTTGAATTATTACATGCCTCAAGGCAAATTAGTTCCATTGTGCAATTAATTGTCATCCACATTAAATAAAATAATTGTAATTTCTTCTTCTTATTATTATTATAATTATTATTATTAATATAATTATTATTATGAGTAGCATGTACTTTTTAAGTGCACTGTATTTGGTACAAAACTTCTCTATTTTTTATTACATTGTTTACTGTATAATGTCATGAATGAAAGAATACCTGATTCATAGTTACATGTCTTTCATGTCAGTAAAATAAAAAAGACTTGTTATTTTGTGTATCGGAATGCCTGTTGTAAATTCAAAAAAAAGGGTTTCTATTATGTACTGTGATTTCACAATTATTGTTAATTGGGTTTTCATTGATTTATTGGATGATAAAACCACAAACTAAAAATTCCAGTGATCAGTTATCTTTTTTTTAAATTTCCCATTCAATGAAATTAAGTGTATAAGATGTAATATTTTATAAAACAAAAACAAATATTAATTTGCACTAAATCATTACTTCTACAGTGCATTTTTTTTAGCAGATGATACATGTTACAGACTTGCTTTAAGAGTTTTATTAAAGTTTTTCATATATGAAAACCCTCCCCTGTAGCTTCTTGGTGGTATATTGTAAAGCATTTAGACAGGATTAAGTGTCTATGGTGATTTACAAGGCACCCATGAACTGCAGGATATTGAACTATTCAGTGCTAGATTTCATTTTAATGTTCAGATTCTGGTGTGATCAAAGGTACTCAATAGTCACCAAGTTAGTAGTCTTCAATTGTTTGCCAACTCCTTACAAAGTAAAAAGTCAATAACATCTAGTACATGGGTAAACCTATACATAGGAGTATCATAGTAGGTAAACTATTTAACACCTTTCTGCTATCATCTGGTCACTTTTATGATGATAAAGGGTTCTTCGGTGCCATCCCCCTCCTGATCAGTGGATGAAAGATAACAAAGATGACTCTTTTGATGTTACATTATTTTTAGTCTGGATTTAATTGGTAGCACAGGTAAGGTAGGTCTCTGATTGCAAATTTGCCTTAGTATGTAGATAATATGAGAAAACATGCATGCATTCTTTTAAAACAAAAAGTAGCATAAGGTGACAAACAGTCAGTTTCTGCAGCTTTTGCAGTATTGCAGAAAATTTTTGTTTGCAGCTCTTGGATAGGGTACTTTACATACTGTATATAATGTCTGTGATAATGTCTTGGATAGGGTAATTTACTTACTTTATACACTTCCAAGTTGATCCATCTGCAAACAACATAGACATTGATCTGTCATTGCATAATGTGACAGCAGATCGGGTCGTGTTCTACTGATTACTCCTTACCTACTGCACATTATCCAATGACAGATCAGGGTCTGTGTTCTACTGATTACTCCTCACCTACTGCACATTATGCAGTGTCAGATCTGTGTCAGGATGGTACTATACTTTTCATGTCTGGTACTTCATACTTTTATACTATGCAAGTCAGGATGGTACTATACTTTTCATGTCTGGTACTTCATGCTTTTTTTACTATTCAAGTCAGGATGGTACTATACTTTTCATGTCAGGTACTTCATACTTTTGTACTATTCAAGTCAGGATGTTACTATACTTTTCATGTCTGGTACTTCATACTTTTTTACTATTCAAGTCAGGATGGTACTATACTTTTCATGTCTGGTACTTCATACTTTTTTACTATGCAAGTCAGGATGGTACTATACTTTTCATGTCTGGTACTTCATACTTTTTTTTACTATGCAAGTCAGGATGGTACTATACTTTTCATGTCTGGTACTTCATACTTTTTTACTATGCAAGTCAGGATGATGCTATACTTTTCATGTCTGGTACTTCATACTTTTTTTTACTATGCAAGTCAGGATGGTACTATACTTTTCATGTCTGGTACTTCATACTTTTTTTTACTATGCAAGTCAGGATGTTACTATACTTTTCATGTCTGGTACTTCATGCTTTTTTACTATTCAAGTCAGGATGGTACTATACTTTTCATGTCTGGTACTTCATACTTTTTTACTATTCAAGTCAGGATGGTACTATACTTTTCATGTCTGGTACTTCATACTTTTTTACTATGCAAGTCAGGATGTTACTATACTTTTCATGTCTGGTACTTCATACTTTTTTACTATGCAAGTCAGGATGGTACTATACTTTTCATGTCTGGTACTTCATACTTTTTTACTATTCAAGTCAGGATGGTACTATACTTTTCATGTCTGGTACTTCATACTTTTTTACTATGCAAGTCAGGATGGTACTATACTTTTCATGTCTGGTACTTCATACTTTTTTACTATTCAAGTCAGGATGGTACTATACTTTTCATGTCTGGTACTTCATACTTTTTTTACTATGCAAGTCAGGATGGTACTATACTTTTATGTCTGTAATACTTTATGTTTGTCAGATATTTAAATTTGTGTTGGTAGTGTATAGTTATTTTAAATCATTTTAGTTTTTATGAAAATATAAAAGAAAGATTGAACAAAAATTAACACTTTATTTTGGCTTATTTCAATAATTCAGCTGTTCTACAATAGATTTTTATAATGATACAAGCAATGATTGTATGCAAATTATCCAGATGCATAGTGTGTGATAATATCCAGATGCATAGTGTATAATAATATCCAGATACATATTGTGTGTGATAATGTCAAGATAGATAATGTGTGACAATATCCAGATGCGTAATGTGTGATAAAATCCAGATGCATAGTGTGTAATAATATCCAGATACATATTGTGTGTGATAATGTCCAGATAGATAATATGTGACAATATCCAGATGCATAGTGTGTGATAATATCCAGATGCATATTGTGTGATAATGTCCAGATATATATTGTGTGTGATAATGTCCAGATAGATAATGTATGATAATATCCAGATGCATAGTGTTTGATAATATCCAGATGCATTGTGTGTGATAATATCCAGATACATAGTATGTGTGATAATGTCCAGATACATAGTGTGTGATAATGTCCAGATACATAGTGTGTGTGATAATATCCAGATACATTGTGTGTGATATAATCTCAAGATAATATCATGTGTGTGATAATGTCCAGATAGATAATGAGTGATAATATCTAGATGCATAGTGTGTGATAATATCCAGATGCATTGTGTGTGATAATATCCTGATGCATTGTGTGTGTGATAATGTCCAGATACATAGTGTGTGATAATATCCAGATGCATAGTATGTGATAATATCCAGATGCATTGTGTGTGATAATATCCAGATGCATTGTGTGTGTGATAATGTCCAGATACATATTGTGTGTGATAATGTTCAGATAGATAAATGTGTGATAATATCTAGATGCATGGTGTATGATATATATCCTGTTATGACCCTGTAGTTAAAATTACATTTGTGTTAAAATTTGAATTCTTTTTTTTAATTTTTTCCTTTTTATTTCATTTTTATATCATTAAATATAATTATTAATATGATGATTATTATGTTGGCAGGGTCGGATAAAAGCTTGTTAGAAGCATCATACATGTATTTATTTAAAACATAAATGTGACTCATGTAAGCACGATTTTTGTGTGACTGTTTTGTCATATTAAGTTTACAGTCAGAAATAAATATGTAAATGATTGAGTGTGACAGGTCATTGCTAATAATATTTGTTGACATTCTATACTAGGTTGCTGATATTTCAAAATCTTCATGATTTCTTCATGCGTGTGCATGGGATGATGTATTATTTTGCTTTAAATGCTTATGTACTTGCAAAATAGTCAGTCATAGTTGAGAGTCATTTTTTAACATTTTAGAGAGTCAATTTATAACATCTTACAGAGTTTCTAATACCTTAAGAAAAGGTATTCCTGTGCTAGAAAGAGTTGTTGTTTGTATGTATGAAGAATTACATGTGTTTTGTTATTAAGGATCATAATTGTACTTAATATACCTTCTAAAAAATAATTAAATTCCTTGGAGAACTACACAACTGGCTTTACAACTGGCTTTAGACAAAGACATTTGCTGAAATTATTTCTAAATTGTTACAGAACAATACAAATCGTGATTCACAATGAAAATTTGGACATTTGTGTTAACCTTTGTCTGACATCATCATCCACCATCTTGGAATGGGACTGAGATTCATACGACATCAATTTAGAACTGTTTAGTCACAGGACTTATGTGTTTTCACAATTTTAGGACCAAATTTGGATCTTCTTCATAAATTGTAAGTCTTGTTTCATATTTTTACCTCTTCAGCTTACAAAGCTTGTTGTCTCCGCACTATTCCTTATATTACTTTAAATGAGCCAATAATTAACAATCCAGATACATATAGTATATGATAATATCCAGATACATAGTGTATGATAATGTCCAGATACCTATAGTATAAAATAATATCCAGATACATATAGTGTATGATAATATCTAGATAGATGATGTGTGGTAATATCTGGATACATATTGTGTGTGATAATATCCAGATAGATAATGTGTGGTAATATCTGGATACATATGATGTGATAAAATCCAGGTACAGATGATGTGTGATAATATCCAGATACATATAGTGTATGATAATATTCCAATACATATAGTGTAAAATAACATCCAGATACTTTTAGTCTATGATAATATCTAGATACATATAGTGTATGATAACATCCAGATACATATAGTGTGTGATAATATTCCAATACATATAGTGTATGATAACATCCAAATACATATGGTGTTTGATAATATCCAGATACATATAGTCTGTGATAAAATACATATACATATAGTTTATCATAATATCCAGAGACATATAGAGTGTGATAATATTTCAATACATATTGTGTGTGATGATATCCAGATACATATTGTACTGGAGATAATTATAATCATGTATTTTTATACATTATGTCTGGTAATTCCCAGCCATAGTGAGAACACTGTTTATATAATTAGTGTCTTGTTAATAAAGTATGTTATATTATAATGGATTTTAGCCTTCAGATAAGAAAGGTTACATGTACAGAGGACACTCACACCAAGTCCCCTCAGTACAACACTGTCCCACATGTAATACAGAGATGAGAATAGAATCCATTGTAATTTACTCACTAACATTAATCTGATTTCCATATTTTCAAAATGTGTTAGTTTTCTTAAAACTTTTTGACACAAACAAGCTCTATAAAACAAAAGAAAAATTCAAGTCTGAACATAAACTAAGGGATGTTTTGCCCCTATGCGGAACCAGGAGATTAAAGAGATGATCATAAAACCACTTTTATTACTCAAATAATAGCCCATGTTCTTCTGGCTTTCACAGCTTATGTTATTTTTACTACCAGCTTAGAGAAAAAAAGACTGGCAGATAACCAAATTGAATGGTATTTATTTCTTTAATCACTATATTATCACCACTCTGTCATCTTATCTAAACAATTTATAGTGGTGAAATGGTGTGCACAGAGAGCCCAAACAAATTTATTTTCCATACACTCTACCTTAAAAATCAAACTTCCTTTCCTGTGTAGAGGCTGTCATATTTTCAGGACTGATGCCCATTTTTTATGTTTATTATCACAATTGTTTTGACTTAGTCACTATTATTGTGACTTAACAAGTGTTACATTTATCATGTAGATTTTTTTTGGTAACCAAGAATACAATGCAATGCAGGTGATATAAAACACTTCCAACTGGCACTGAGCATGCTGTGTGCATCAGTACACAACATAAATATTAATCATTGAAACACATTAACAATTATAATTTTATTTTGGATTATTTATTCCATATAAAATTTATTTTTAAATATCATAATTATCTGATGTATTATGGTAGTGTGGTTATCTTTATTACTTAATTGGTTTCATGTTTGTTCCTGTTTGTTGTGAATCAATTATAATATGGTTCCACATCATGATGTACCCTAATATTGTAATGTTACTGTACACAATATATTACAATATGCACATAATATACCTCATTGTAAGGTAGCCTCACTTAAAATGGAGTACATTTGAATGGGACCCATAATAATGTTATATTGAGGAACAAGCTAGTGATAAAATATTATGAAACACAAATCCACTGGAATGGGACATAGAGTTGGTTGGTTGATTGGTTGGTTGTGGCTGGTTGGTTGGTTGGTTGGTTGGTATCAAAGGGCACTTACAGCACATTATTAGGCAGCTAACCCAGGCTGACCTGGTTGACGTCAAATTATAGACCATTATATCATGAGTCAGAAACTCTACCAACTGAGCTATCATGGCACCCTTTGCCCCATGAGGTTATATTTAGTAAAACTTGTGTAAACTGGCAAAAATAAAGTTTCAGCTAATTTAGGAATTGAACTTTGGGTCTGGGAGATAATCGTCCACTTAAGGTGTATCGTAGAAGCCTCAAGTTGGAGGGTTCTTACTGATATTTGTGGTGCCTAGAGTAAGACTGCAGTGGAAGACAAGCTGTTATACTAGAGTAAGACTGCAGTGGAAGACAGCTGTTATACTAGAGTAAGACTGCAGTGGAAGACAAGCTGTTATACTAGAGTAAGACTGCATTAGAAGACAAGCTGTTATACTAGAGTAAGACTGCAGTGGAAGACAAGCTGTTATACTAGAGTAAGACTGCATTAGAAGACAAGCTGTTATACTAGAGTAAGACTGCATTGGAAGACAAGCTGTTATACTAGAGTAAGACTGCAGTGGAAGACAAGCTGTTATACTAGAGTAAGACTGCATTGGAAGACAAGCTGTTATACTAGAGTAAGACTGCATTGGAGGACAAGCTATTATACTAGAGTAAGACTGCATTGGAGGACAAGCTATTATACTAGAGTAAGACTGCATTAGAAGACAAGCTGTTATACTAGAGTAAGACTGCAGTGGAAGACAAGCTGTTATACTAGAGTAAGACTGCATTGGAAGACAAGCTGTTATACTAGAGTAAGACTGCATTGGAGGACAAGCTATTATACTAGAGTAAGACTGCATTGGAAGACAAGCTATTATACTAGAGTAAAACTGCATTGGAGGACAAGCTGTTATACTTTTTCTGTTCAATAAAGATTTGATAAGTCATCTGAGTAATCTATTGGTCATAATGGCAGTCATTATAATCTTAATGGAAAGTTGTAACCTAAGTGGGTCAGAAACTAATGTGTACAATATAAACACTTCTTCTATGATAAATCCAGTGTCTTCAGATGTAATCACTGATAATTTAATCCAATTTACCTGTCTGCAAGTAGAATCTTGTCTTGAACAAAAATTCCAATAGCTCATCCTGAAAATTAATATTGTAACCCTATGCTTATGAAATATTTTATACAACATGAAATGGACAGAAAACAAGAAAAGTAATATAATTATTAAATGTTCCAAAAATTACATCTTTTTCTGCTGCATATTTGCTATGACTTTACAATTAGTGTTATCCTTACATAACTTACCGGTTTATTCACAATAGATTTTTCAAATCATTCTTTTTTTAAACACTATACTATTGAATTTAATCCAGCAACTATATTTTTCTCTACTCTACTGTTTTTAAAAGAAATTATCTGACATCACACAGACTTACTACCACATAACATGATAAAGTTGTGTCTGATGAGATTTCCAGATAAGTCTTGGAGGACGATAATAAAAATCTGTTATTGTTGCTCATATACATTTTGCTCATTGCAGTCTTCATTTCACATATTTTCTCTTAAAGATATGATGTGCAATACAATTCTATAAAAAAGCCACATTGGGTGAGGGACTTTGTAATGTTTATATTAAGTAGGTTCAGTAGCAATTGTTCAATTTTAGGTCCTTTTTGTAAGTCCATGGAGATGAACATATGATGCAGAATTCAGTAATCCTTATTGTTGTTTGCATCTTTATCAAAGTTATGGCTTTGTGTCTTGTGCAAGAGGGACCTTTACGTAGTTGTTATGATACAATGTTGTTATGGAAAGTTTACTATTCTGCTTCTATGCATTATTTAATCCTAAAAAGATATACGAGGATAATAAAAATATTTATTATTATTATTATTATTATTATTATTATTATTATTATTATTATTATTATTATTATTATTATTATTATTATTATTATTATGTTGTTGTTGTTGTTGTTGTTTTATAAATTGATCTAAATATGATTAAGTTGCAGTCAATGGAGTCATGTAGTGAGACTGCCTTATTGTGAAGTACACCATACAATCAATACTCCTTAATTATGTTGCAGTCAAAGGAGTCATGTAGTGAGACTGCCTTATAATGAAGTACACCATACAATCAATACTCTTTAATTATGTTGCAGTCAATGGAGTCATGTAGTGAGACTGCCTTATTGTGAAGTACACCATACAATCAATACTCCCTAATTATGTTGCAGTCAAAGGAGTCATGTAGTGAGACTGCCTTATCATGAAGTACACCATACAATCAATACTCCTTAATTATGTTGCAGTCAATGGAGTCATGTAGTGAGACTGCCTTATTGTGAAGTATACCATACAATCAATACTCCTTAATTATATTGCAGACAAAGGAATCATGTAGTAAGACTGCAGCATGATGAAGTACACCATAGATACAATACTAAATTTGTTATATTTGGGAGCCATGGAGTATACTTCATTATGATGAGATTGCTTTTTAATGAAGTTTACTTATATACAATATTTCATCATTATAGTACTGTAAAAGGGAGTCCTAGAGTATACCGGCTTATAATCAAATAGACTATACATACAGTACTCCCTGATTATATTACTGTAAAAGGGAGTCATAGATTTTACTGGCTTATAATGAAATAGACTATACATACAGTACTCCCTGATTATATTACTGTAAAAGGGAGTCATAGATTATACTGGCTTATAATGAAATAGACTATACATACAGTACTCCTTAATTATACTACTGTAAAAGGGAGTCATAGAGTATACTGGCTTATAATGAAATAGACTATACATACGGTACTCCCTAATTGTACTACTGTAAAAGGGAGTCCTAGTGTATACTGGCTTATAATGAAGTCCACTATACATACAGTACTCCCTGATTATACTACTGTAAAAGGGAGTCCTAGAGTATACTGGCTTATAATAAAGTACACTATACATACAGTACTCTCTGATTATATTACTAAGAAGGGGAACCATTGAGTATACTGCACTTTAGTGAGACTGCCTTCTTATGAAGTAAACTATACATATAATACTCACTCATTATCATGCTACTGTATATATGAAAACCATTAATTATATTTGCCTTATACTAAGACTGCCTTAAAATGAAGTACAGTATGTATATAATGCTTCCTGTTTACATTGCTGTCCCAAAGTGTCATTGAGTTTGCCACTCTATAATGAAGTACAATATGCATATACATGTACTATGCCCTCATTTTAATACTGTACATGAGAGCCTTCTAGTTTGCCACTGTAAAATGAAGTACAGCATTTGCATATAATGTTTTCTCATTATAATGCCAACCCCTTTAGTTTGCTAATCTACATTGAAGTACAATATGCATATAATATTCCCTCATTATAATGCTGTCCATTGGAGCCTTTTAATATGGCACTGTAAAATGAAGTACAGTATGCATGTAATATTCCTTCATTATAATGCTGTGCATGAGAAACCCTTTAGTTTGCTAATCTACATTGAAGTACATTATGCATATAATATTCCCTCATTATAATGCTGTGCATTGGAGCCTTTTAATATGGCACTGTAAAATGAAGTACAGTATGCATGTAATATTCCTTCATTATAATGCTGTGCATGAGAAACCCTTTAGTTTGCTAATCTACATTGAAGTACATTATGCATATAATATTCCCTCATTATAATTCTGTCTATTGGAGCCTTTTAATATGGCACTGTAAAATGAAGTACAGTATGCATGTAATATTCCTTCATTATAATGCTGTGCATGAGAACCAGTTAGTATGCTACTCTATAATGAAGTACAATGTGGATAAAATATTCCCTCATTATATTACTGTGCATAAGAGCCTTTTAGTATGTCACTCTATAATGAAGTACAATATGCATGTCTACATGTATGTAAGTATGCATGTTGATGACTTGCTAGATAAATATAAAACTTAATGTGCAATGTGTCACAATTTAGTTTTTAATTATTTATTATAGTGGCATGTTTTGTTCGTGTCATTCAGAATAATGAACAAAATTATCATTATTTATGAACAACATCAAGTTCCCATTGTAATTAAAACTGCAAGAAGTTGGAATTTCCCCATTGTAATTTTCAGTCAGATGACATCAAGACAATATGCTTTATCCATGGCAAATATCCCTTTCAAATACCATCATTCAAATTTCATTTGTTTCAGTTTTCAGAGGCATGTTCAGCTTTAGAAATCACAATTTATGGCCTGGTAAATAATCCTATTGTAAATCAAGCATAATCCATATGATTTTCAATGTGAAAATAGAACAAGAAATTCAACCTTCCCTGCAGGCAGTAAAACTGTGTTTAATGAGGTGGTTCAAAGTGAAGGTTTTCTCCTCTTCAGCCAGTTGTGTAAGCCATATTTTTTAAAGCCTAATGTTGTTACAAAGCTAAATATGTTAATGCATAAAAAGCTCCCACATGATAAGATAGAAATATTTTAAGATATAGAGTTCCCCATGATAAGATAGAAATATGTTAAGATATAGAGTTCCCCATGATAAGATAGAAATATGTTAAGATATAGAGTTCCCCATGATAAGATAGAAATATGTTAAGATATAGAGTTCCCATGATAAGATAGAAATATGTTAAGATATAGAGTTCCCCATGATAAGATAGAAATATGTTAAGATATAGAGTTCCCATGATAAGATAGAAATATGTTAAGATATAGAGTTCCCCATGATAAGATAGAAATATGTTAAGATATAGAGTTCCCCATGATAATATAGAAATATGTTAAGATATAGAGTTCCCTATGATAAGATAGAAAATGTTAAGATATAGAGTTCCCCATGATAATATAGAAATATGTTCAAATATAGAGTTCCCCATGATAAGATAGAAAATGTTAAGATATAGAGTTCCCCATGATAAGATAGAAATATGTTAATGTATAAAGAGCTACCCCATGATAAGGTAGAAATATGTAAAGATAATAGAGTTCCCCATGATAAGATAGAAATATGTTAAGATATAGAGTTCACCATGATAAGGTAGAAACATGTAGAAAAATGTTAATGAATAAAGAATTCAACATAAGGTATAAAAATGTTAATAAAAAAATTCCCAATGATAAGGTAGAAACATATTAATGAATTTGAATTAGGAATTCTCTATGATAAAGTAGAAACATTTTAATATATAAAGAGTTACCCATGATAAGGTAGAAACATGGTAATGAATAAATAGTTCTCTTTGATATTTTAAGAAAATATTAAATGTTCCACTTGATATGGTAGACATGTTATTGAATAAAAAAAGTTCCCCATGATAAGGTGTGTGTGTGTGTGTTTTGGATTTTCAACATAGCTTGAACAGTTTTTTCATATCGATATGATGTCTGCAGTATGGCAGTTTATAGTGATGTGATGTCTAACACTGGGGCATCATGTCCCACACAGTCACATTATCCAAACACCAAGCTGACCAGTTCTAACACTAACCTTGTAATGCTGATCGCCAAGAGAGGAAGCTGTTTGCACCATTTTTATGTCTTTCATATGACTCTGCCTTGGTTTTAACCTACAACTTCACACATCCAATTAGACACTCTAACCAATTAGGCAACTGGAGTGGTCCCCATGATAAGGTAGAATAATGTTAGTGAATAAAGAATTGCCTGTGATAGGGAAGAAGAATGGTAAATTGCATCTTGGTGGATGTTATGTTATGCACATTCATCAGATAGACTGGTTTGTTTTTATTTCAGTAAATAATTAGTTTTTAATTATTGTGAATCAGTCTTTCAAAGAACTTATGCTCTCAAATTTTTTTTGAGATATTGTCCATGGTACATTTGACCTACAAAAAGACATTACACTATTTAAATAAGCATGCAAAAGTACTTTATAAGATTTCTTTACCATTGAGCTAGATATTTGTCTTGAGAGCATTCTTAATACAATGATTTGAAATGCAAATATTTGTAGTGCCTAATGGATTAAACCAGTAATTGAAGATCTATATACTATATTTACTCATGTATAAGACAAGTCCAGCTGCCAAAACAACATGGACATTGATCTACCATTGCACTGTGTGCTAATTTATCAGGATCTATGATGTCTGTTCTTCTGATAACTTGTAACAAACTGAATAGACCTTAATCTGCCGGCACATTCATAATACAATAGCAGATCTGGCTCTGACTAGTTTTCAATTGGACTCGACTTATAAGCAAGTTTAGATGGTTGAAGAAAATTAATTATAAGGCACACATGGTGTTACATGACCTCCAATATTTCTTTAAACAGTGTACAATGGACATACACAAGTTTTATACTGTAATTTAAGATTCTGTTTGATAACAGGAGCTGCCAAAGTAGGACCTCCTTGACTTGTGTGTGCTTGTAAATTGTTGATAACAGCAGATGACTCTTCCCCTCTCTGTGTGATTGGAAATAACAATGGTGTTATTTATGTATTATGCAGGGTGAAGGCATTTTTCACTGGGTTCTTGACTTTGCACTTTAATGGAACTAATTAACTTGATATAGAAAGGGTTTGGGCTTTATAAACATCAGTCTTCTAAAAGTTTAGATTTGCATCGTGGTATTTAGTATGGATAATTTTGGAGTCCAAATATATTCTACCTGTGATAGTCTTCACCATTGTATATAACTTATTCAAGAAAATTAGTCTTCACCATTGTATATAACTTATTCAAGAAAATTAGTCTTCACCATTGTATATAACTTATTCAAGAAAATTAGTCTTCACCATTGTATATAACTTATTCAAGAAAATTAGTCTTCACCATTGTATATAACTTATTCAAGAAAATTAGTCTTCACCATTGTATATAACTTATTCAAGAAAATTAGTCTTCACCATTGTATATAACTTATTCAAGAAAATTAGTCTTCACCATTGTATATAACTTATTCAAGAAAATTAGTCTTCACCATTGTATATAACTTATTCAAGAAAATTGCAATGTTAGAAACATAAAAATGGAAAAGATGAAATCATTTTGTGATTGTGTTGAAAATTGTTTCAGACAACCATGGTAAAGGATCATAGTTAAATAGTAAAAAAGCATAACTGGATTA
The DNA here is from genome assembly GCA_016746295.1 of Potamilus streckersoni. Taxonomy (NCBI): domain Eukaryota; kingdom Metazoa; phylum Mollusca; class Bivalvia; order Unionida; family Unionidae; genus Potamilus; species Potamilus streckersoni. The sequence goes on from JAEAOA010001935.1 coordinate 2,923,043, forward strand.
CAATGCCATATAGAAAGTTGGATCAAAGTTGAATAGTAGAAAAGCATAACTGGATTACAATGCCATATGGAAAGTTGGATCATATTTAAATAGTAAAAAAGCATAACTGGATTAAAATACCATATGGAAAGTTGGATCATATTTAAATAGTAAAAAAGCATAACTGGATTACAATGCCATATGGAAAGTTGGATCATAGTTAAATAGTAAAAAAGCATAACTGGATTACAATGCCATATGGAAAGTTGGATCATATTTAAATAGTAAAAAAGCATAACTGGATTAAAATACCATATGGAAAGTTGGATCATATTTAAATAGTAAAAAAGCATAACTGGATTACAATGCCATATGGAAAGTTGGATCATATTTAAATAGTAAAAAAGCATAACTGGATTAAAATACCATATGGAAAGTTGGATCATATTTAAATAGTAAAAAAGCATAACTGGATTACAATGCCATATGGAAAGTTGGATCATAGTTAAATAGTAAAAAAGCATAACTGGATTACAATGCCATATGGAAAGTTGGATCATATTTAAATAGTAAAAAAGCATAACTGGATTAAAATACCATATGGAAAGTTGGATCATATTTAAATAGTAAAAAAGCATAACTGGATTACAATGCCATATGGAAAGTTGGATCATAGTTAAATAGTAAAAAAGCATAACTGGATTACAATGCCATATGGAAAGTTGGATCATAGTTAAATAGTAAAAAAGCATAACTGGATTACAATGCCATATGGAAAGTTGGATCATAGTTAAATAGTAAAAGAGCATAACTGGATTACAATGTCATATGGAAAGTTGGATCATAGTTAAATAGTAAAAAAGCATAACTGGATTACAATGCCATATGGAAATTTTGATCATAGTTAAATAGTAAAAAAGCATAACTGGATTACAATGCCATATGGAAAGTTGGATCATAGTTAAATAGTAAAAAAGCATAACTGGATTACAATGTCATATGGAAAGTTGGATCATATTTAAATAGTAAAAAAGCATAACTGGATTACAATACCATATGGAAAGTTGGATCATATTTAAATAGTAAAAAAGCATAACTGGATTACAATGCCATATGGAAAGTTGGATCATAGTTAAATAGTAAAAAAGCATAACTGGATTACAATACCATATGGAAAGTTGGATCATAGTTAAATAGTAAAAAAGCATAACTGGATTACAATACCATATGGAAAGTTGGATCATAGTTAAATAGTAAAAAAGCATAACTGGATTACAATGCCATATGGAAATTTTGATCATAGTTAAATAGTAAAAAAGCATAACTGGATTATAATGCCATATGGAAAGTTGGATCATAGTTAAATAGTAAAAAAGCATAACTGGATTACAATGTCATATGGAAAGTTGGATCATAGTTAAATAGTAAAAAAGCATAACTGGATTACAATGCCATATGGAAAGTTGGATCATAGTTAAATAGTAAAAAGCATAAATGGATTACAATGCCATATGGAAAGTTGGATCATAGTTAAATAGTAAAAAAGCATAACTGGATTACAATGCCATATGGAAAGTTGGATCATAGTTAAATAGTAAAAAAGCATAACTGGATTACAATGCCATATGGAAAGTTGGATCATAGTTAAATAGTAAAAAGCATAACTGGATTACAATGCCATATGGAAAGTTGGATCATAGTTAAATAGTAAAAAAGCATAACTGGATTACGATGCCATATGGAAAGTTGGATCATATTTAAATAGTAAAAAAGCATAACTGGATTACAATGCCATATGGAAAGTTGGATCATAGTTAAATAGTAAAAAAGCATAACTGGATTACAATGCCATATGGAAAGTTGGATCATAGTTAAATAGTAAAAAAGCATAACTGGATTACAATGCCATATGGAAAGTTGGATCATTGTTAAATAGTAAAAAAGCATAACTGGATTACATTGCCATATGGAAAGTTGGATCATAGTTAAATAGTAAAAAGCATAACTGGATTACAATGCCATATGGAAAGTTGGATCATAGTTAAATAGTAAAAAGCATAACTGGATTACAATGCCATATGGAAAGTTGGATCATAGTTAAATAGTAAAAAAGCATAACTGGATTACAATGCCATATGGAAAGTTGGATCATAGTTAAATAGTAAAAAAGCATAACTGGATTACAATGCCATATGGAAAGTTGGATCATAGTTAAATAGTAAAAAAGCATAACTGGATTACAATGCCATATGGAAAGTTGGATCATAGTTAAATAGTAAAAAAGCATAACTGGATTACGATGCCATATGGAAAGTTGGATCATATTTAAATAGTAAAAAAGCATAACTGGATTACAATGCCATATGGAAAGTTGGATCATAGTTAAATAGTAAAAAAGCATAACTGGATTACAATGCCATATGGAAAGTTGGATCATAGTTAAATAGTAAAAAAGCATAACTGGATTACAATGCCATATGGAAAGTTGGATCATTGTTAAATAGTAAAAAAGCATAACTGGATTACATTGCCATATGGAAAGTTGGATCATAGTTAAATAGTAAAAAGCATAACTGGATTACAATGCCATATGGAAAGTTGGATCATAGTTAAATAGTAAAAAGCATAACTGGATTACAATGCCATATGGAAAGTTGGATCATAGTTAAATAGTAAAAAAGCATAACTGGATTACAATGCCATATGGAAAGTTGGATCATAGTTAAATAGTAAAAAAGCATAACTGGATTACAATGCCATATGGAAAGTTGGATCATAGTTAAATAGTAAAAAAGCATAACTGGATTACAATGCCATATGGAAAGTTGGAACCTTCTGTGTAAGAAAGGTAATGGTTTTCAACTTCTTCATTATTGCCTCTATAAAGTCCCTCTGAGTCCCATGTATAGTCATGATCATTGCCTCTGTAAAGTCCCTTTGAGCCCCATATTGATCATTGCCTGTATAAAGTCCCTCTAAGTCCCATGTATACTCTTGATCATTGAATCTGTAAAGTCCCTCTAAGTCCCATGTATACTCTTGATTATTGAATCTGTAAAGTCCCTTTGATTCCCATATTGATCATTGGCTCTATAAAGTCCCTCTAAGTCCCATGTATACTCTTGATTATTGCCTTTGTAAAGTCCCATTGAGTACCATATTGATCATTGCCTGTATAAAGTCCCTTTAAGTCCCATGTATACTCTTGATTATTGCCTATATATACTTGCTTATAAGCTGAGTCCAGCTACAGACAACATAGATCCTGAACTGCCATTGTATAATAGTAGATCATGGTCAATTTTTGTTCTACTGATTACTCCTAAGAAACTACATAGACCAGAGTATTATTCAATGGCAGAACTGGATTAGTGCTGTTTCCAGTTGGACTCCACTTACAAGCAAGTATATATAGTAACTGCTTGCTTATAAATAATGTGTTGTTGTGAATCCCTATTAAACTGGTTAATTATCATTTTGTCATTTCTAATTAATTTTTAATTTGTCAATTGTCATTTTGTCATTATCACTTTGTTATCTCTCATAATTTGTCAATTGTCATTTTGTCATTACCACTTTGTTATCTCTCAGTGGTGTAACAAGAAATTTTGCTTGGCCTCCCTGCAAACTTAATTCTTGGGAGCACCCACACAAAAAAAAAAGTTGTTGATGGGAAGTTTGGCTTCCCTCCTCCCTGTCTGTGTGGGTAGCTTGGGGCAGTTGCTATGTCACTGATCTATGTGTTTTCCTAAAAAGTGTTGGGGATGTTGTGATATTGTAACCATTTGTCTGTCTTTCCATTCACCTGTCCATTACCACAGCTTAAACCACTAGGTAGAATTTCACTAAACCCTACTTTGCTGCCCCTTGTGGTGACAGTCTGTAATAAGGGTGACATTATTAACTCCCAACCTTCAGGGGTCCCTAGGCATGGTGTAGAATATTTATTTTGCAAGCAAATTTTATATTTTAAATTGTTACATATATGTGATAGATCTTGCATTATGACCTATTGATCACAATGGGGGAGTATGGGTGATGGATGTTGCATATGACCTATGACCTATAGGTCACAATGGGGGAGTATGGGTGATGGATGTTGCATATGACCTGTGGATCACTGTTGGGGAAAAAGGTTTAATGGTTCTTGCATTATGACCTATGTGTCACTGTCAGGGACTATGGTTGATGGAGCTTGCAGTATGAACTATGAGTAACAGTTGGGAAGTAAGTTTGATTGATTGCATAGTACACCTAACCCTACCATTGTGCAGTAAACCTAACCCTACCATTGCACAGTTAACCTAACCCTACCATTGCACAGTTAACCTAACCCTACCATTGCACAGTTAACCTAACCCTACCATTGCACAGTTAACATAACCCTACCATTGCACAGTTAACCTAACTCTACCATTACACAGTTAACCTAACCCTACCATTAATAGCACACTAAACCTAACCCTACCAAGCTAAACTTAACAAGAAAATTTACAAGTGGTCTAATGCAATGTACTCACTGTTCCAGATCACTGCCTCTTGACTCCTTCTAGGTGAGTTCAAGTCTCAGGCTGGGCTAATGTGGGTATTCCAGAAAGCTGGCCGGTAGCTTCTCATGGGTCAGTGGTTCTTATGGGGTTATCTAGGGTTATTACTCCATTAGTTATACTGGATGCCTTGTATAACTTATCTTGTGATGAAAATAGCATTAAATCATGCAACAAGCAACAAAAATAGCTGGAGCACAAAAACAATCTAGCTTTTTTCTGGTATTTTCTGTTTTTAATCCTTCAGGTTTTCAAGCTTTTCAAGTAACAGACTATCTGACAAGAGCAAAAGGTAGATTATGAAGGGTATTTAATAGAAGTGGCCAGTAAACAGTGTCAGTTCGTTTGGTATATATGATGGAAAATCTGTTTAATGCAGAATGTATACATGTAGTCAGTCTGGTAAAGTTAATGCTAATTAAGGATAGATTCTTCATTGTGATATTTTTTTCTTTAATCATAACTGTATTTATACCAGTTAATAAAGCCATCTAAATAGCAACACCTTATTGTAATAATATAACATCTTACATACATATCTAAATTTGTGCTTTCTAATTTGTTGTTCAATCCATGCACTACATTTCTCATGTACATTTTAAACTACTTATGTTTTTGTAATTTGTTTTAAAGAATACATTGTATTTAATTGGAGTTTCTTTTTTTCCTCTATACATTTAAAATATACAGTGTACCTTCATTAAAGGGGCCCATTTCTAAACCTTATGCAGACTGGATACATATTTTGGTCACAATGGAACCAGTGCAGTTTTAATCAACCTCTCTAAACTGGTCCCTTTGTAACCCAACCTCCTATGTGGACTAGTTTGCATATTTTTGTCCCAAGCAGTAATTAACCTCTTGAAATGATCTCTTTATAATCTGGATTTTTCTGCAGTCTGGTCAATATAGACCTAATACACTAGTATTAATAAACCTCTCTAAACTGAACACTTTGTTATCCAGATTCTCCTATAGACTGGACACATACTTTATGATCCTTATGGGGCCACTGCAATAATATTTAAACTCTTTCTCCACCAGCCAGCTCTATCAAAATAGCCAATGACTTGGGTCTCAGTCCAACGGTGGCCTTTTCAGGTTTCACTGTAGTTATAATGTCACTATAGGAATATGTTTGAATATTGATTTCATTGAAAGATCCATAATAATCAATAATCATTATATCTATTTAAGAAGAAAAAAAGATTTTTTTTCATTTGTCAAGCTGCTTTATTAGAAAGCTGTGTAATTGTTAAATCTATATTTAATATCTGACAAATACTCATTTCCTTCTGTTATGTGTAACAGTTTTTAGTGTTTGATTTTTGTATGTATTGCGGTAGGCAGATGAGAATAAAGGTAAAATTTCCAGGTACAGTAAACTGATATAGTAAATAAGAAAACTAAACCAGAAGTCAATAATGGTTTCAGGTAAATGACATCTGGTTAATTGCATCTATAATTTATTTCAAGAAAAAAAATGGCATTTCACTTATGTAATATGAATACTCAATTTTAGGTTGAGTCCAACTGCAAAAAAAACCCATAAACCCTGATTTACTGTCACATACAGAACTGACTTATCAGGGTGAATATTATATGTTCTCCTGATCACTCCCAACAAACTTCATAGACCCTGATTTGCCAGCACATTATAGTATGGCATATCTGGGTCTGTGCAGCTTGCAACAATTAGTCTTATAAATGAGCATATATGGTATGTACATGTGACTTTATATTGAATGGGAAAATAAATTCAGTAGAAATTATGATTTGCCTACTTATACCACACTAATCATCAGCAACATTTGTTTATTTTCCAGATTAATTAAACAGTCAAGAAAAATAGAAAAATCAGTGGCAAAATTTGGATTCTCAATCCAAGCATAGCATTTAGTGTGCACATTGCTTTACAGCTTTCAGTTACCTAGTATGTATGTATGTATGTATGTATGTATGTATGTATGTATGTATGTATGTATGTATGTATGTATGTATGTATGTATGTATGTATGTATGTATGTATGTATGTATGTATGTATGTATGTATGTATGTATGTATGTATGTATGTATGTATGTATGTATGTATGTATGTATGTATGTATGTATGTATGTATGTATGTATATATATATATATATATATATATATATATATATATATATATATATATATATATATATATATATATATATATATATGTATTGTGTGTGTATGACCTTTATATACAAATAATTATGGGTAAATCTATTATATTCATCTTTTGGTATTCATTTTACAAAGTGTTAATGGAAAGGGAGAAGAAAAAAAAACTTACCAAAATAAAGTACATGCATGTGAAAATGTTAGGTACAACACTATCCATGTATCTTCTCATGTGTCATTAATAATTATCATTTATTAAGTATTTTTGTTCATATTTGGTACACATTTTGAACATATTGTAGTCCATTAGGCTACTTTATTACAATGTCTTTTAGCCCTTATCTAGGATTATGTTAGCCCTTATCTAGCATTATGTTAGCCCTTATCTAGGATTATGCTAGCTGAGTATTTGTTAGACCCTGATTAATGGTTTCCAAAATATAAAAAGCAAGCCATATTATTCAGATTGTCTGCTGTTCTAATTGATATTAAATTGCATTTCATTGTACATATACTTTTGACATGGCCTTCAAGCCATTTTGTATTCTTTTGAAGATTTTTATTCCCAGTAAAATACTGTAAGCTTTCATGATTTCCTCTGAAGTATCAAACTTAATTTACTTCATAGTTGATATATCAGTAACAGTGTAATAATCAAATTATGTCCTACTTTTTGGATCAGATGGTCTACTAAAAAAGATCTGAATTATTTATTATTAGAAAAGCTTTGAAATGTGACACTGTCCTTATAAATATTCATGCAATAATTTGCATAATTTATGGTAAATTGATCTATCCAGGGAAACGATTTTTGTTCAGATGCATTTAATTAAATCAAGTATGCATTTGTGATGTACTTACTTAATTAGTTTTTTCATGAAAGAGAAATTTTTGCATGAAAATATAAATATATACATGTACATTTTTAGAGGACTGCAAGGTAGATTGTATTTAACTGAGTTACCCTCTTTAAATAAAGACATTATTATTATTATTATTATTATTATTATTATTATTATTATTATTATTATTATTATTATTATTATTATTATTATTATTATTATTATTATTATTAAATTTAATATAATTCTCACTTGCATTCAGTAAGCTATCCGAGGATCACTATGTTAAAAAAACCTGCATCAAATTTTACTTGGAAATTCATCATGAAGGCTGAATTTAAATCAAATATCTAACAGTATTCCCAGTTCACAACTTTAGTATAAGGTCCACTGATCTTATTTTGAATTCTCAATAATGACCATGAAGCCAAGATGTACAAGTAAATAAGAGGACATTTTTCAGACTGGCTGTGATTCCTGTGCCCTTTCTTGATATAGTTTGGGTCTTAAAGATATGTGATATGTGTTTCAACATTATGTCTAAATATTTGATGACTTAAAAAAACTCTCTTATATACTTATTTGTCCTATTTTAATTATTTTTTCAATAAGCCCGCATTAGATGTGGGAGGTCGAAGGTTCGAAACATGGTTGAGTCATACCAAAGACAAAAATGGTTCTAAAAGATGCCTCACTAGGTGCTCAGCATTAAGAGATTAGTGTCAGGGCTGGTTGGCCTGGTTCAGGATAATGTGACTGGGTGGGGACATGATGCTACATGTATACAGCATGAATCCCCAGTGCTAGATATCACTATAAACTGCCACAATGCATCGATCATAGTGATATGACTGAAAATGTTTTAAAGCTATGTTAAAAGATACTTTCAGCTTACATGTTTTGCTCTTAAATATGAATTACCATCATGCATTGATAGGGTAACTTCATCATCAGCATTTCCAAGAACAGTTTAAAACCAAAATCTTGGAAATATCATCATTATACAAGTACATTCGCCAACATATACAGACATATTAACAAACATATTGACCCTCATACATGTATATGATATTGTGGGTATTCATAGCAGGAAATGTTGACCATATTTATCCAATAATAAGCAGTGTTTAATGATAAGCCCAGCCCTAATTTTACCCTATTTGACAAATATTTGCTTAGGATAAATTTGTCTGTGATATGGCCGCCTCTGCTTTTTGCCAAATGTGTTAGGCTGGGTCCCTAATATTAGAGAAATACAGTATATCTGGAGATAATTTACTATGTGAGATAATAAATTCATCCTTAGAAATTAATTTATTTCTCTTGGTATTAGCCACTGAAGTCATGGATTGGGCAATTTTCATTTTCCATTTTCACCCAAAACTGAGTTATCTCCAAAATTTATTGATATAGTAAAGTACCTAATGTACTGGTACAACTGGAAGCAACATACCAGTAGATTAAAAAACAATACCAGAGGTCAGCAGTGTTGTTAGGTAAATGCAGACTTGGTTAATCGTGTCTATAATTTATTTTTGCAAAGAAAGGACATTGTATGTACTTGCTTATTAGTTAAATTTAATTGCAAGTAACATAGATTCTAATCTGATGTTTCATCTATGTTGTTATTCTACTGATTATTGCCAAGAAGCTTCTTTTATCCAGGACTGCTGGCACATTATGCAATGGCAGATCTGGATTTGTGCAGTTTGACCATTATTCCCAACTTATAAGCATGTATTGCTGGGGTCATATTTGTCATAAAGATGCATAACTGTTTTCCATTTGTTGGTTATTTTTAAATTGAATAATCTGGTATATTAGATAGGACACATTTTCCATATTATACTACTGATAATAATCATGGAGAGCACCTGTGGTCTTTTATGTTCAAAATGACAGTTCCAGTAGTTGAAGTTATTCAATTACAAAACTGATAGAATACCTTTATTAAATATTTATACTGAATTTCAGTATGTCTCTATCAATTATAATTACAAGTTATCTTTGTTGGCTTGGATGTTTACTTGGGTGCATGTCAACATTTATTTTAATCCCATGAGCTTATTGAAAATCCATTCATAAAAGTATGCACAGTTCACTGTCAATGATCTTGATAATGGCTGCTACAATTTTTGTATGGCATCCTGCAAAAAGAGAATTGGGTGGCAGGATAAATTTAGGGCTACACACATAAATTTGGGGCTACACACATAAACCAGATAACTTTCTTGTATTATAACAGCCAGTAGACCTGGGTAAATGTGGACATGAAGGCTTATTGTTATTCACTGCTTGAAAAGTAGGCTTGTTTATGTACTTTGTATGGAGAATTTGAAAATATTGAACCTTCTTTCCATGGGGCAAGTTTGTCACAGTGTGAAGATATTGCATGTAATTTATGAAATCAGTTAGGGCAACACATTTTTTTATGCTCAAGCTCCCTACTTTAATTGCACATCTCATACATCTCAACCAGTTGTCATTCTTTGTAATATTTAAAGAATAGATATCTCACTATTTTTAATACATTTTGCTTCTGCTTAACTGTTTTCATCCCTTTACAAGTACAAATGTAGTGCTGTAAAGATCAATAATTTAGACATTATTTTCAGCAAATGTGGTTCAAATAAAATTTAATCCTATTCAAAATAATAAGCCATAATTTTACAATAATGGTTTAAAACTCATTTCTGATATATAGCTGTCTTATAATATTACCACTCAGTATAACATGATTCCATATGTAATGTGATACCATATGTATGGACCCATAAACCAAAGTATTAAATTGGTCTCTGGGCCAAAACTGAAACCATTGTATTAAAATTTGTCTCTGTGACAAAAACTTAACCCACTGTATTTAAACTGGTCTCTCTGACCAAACTTTAAACCATTATATTAGGACTGGTCAATCAAATGCATCATATGAATTGAAAGAAAGCAACATAAAAATTCTTGTATTTTATCTTTATTTTCCTTTTCTTTTTTGGGGGGCTTAAAGTATCTCACCAATATCGATCACTGTCATTTCACCTCTGTCTGTGTGGGTTTGAGTCTCTTCCTTGGCCAATATGGGCATGTGATAAAGCTTGCCAGTAGCTTCTTGTGGGTCAGTGGTTCTTCCCAGGGTTTTCCCCTTCCTCGACCATTTATACTGGCCATCATGTATACTAGTAGCCTATCTTGTGCTGAAAATGGCATTAAACCCTTTAACAACTATGGCAACTTTTCTATCTTTCAATTCTCTTTCAAAATAATAATTTTTGAAAAAAGGAAATTCAGAAATACAATGAAGTGAAATAAATGTAATAATATTTACTGTACCTTTGTTTGGCTAGTAATTTGGTCAGCTGTTATGAAGCTGAATACAACATCTGGCTTTCTTGGATATTGTCCAGTGTACAACACTGCTTGCTTGTATCATACAGGGTTTGATAACAGGGGTGTTCTTGGCATGGCTTCAAAACTAAATGACCTATTTGTGTTGATGTGCCATAAAACACTATAGCCAGACAATGATACATTTGTCATCATCCTGAGTCTTATATTGTGACCCCACTCCAAACAAAATTGTATTGCTCAAGAATTCCAGAGATGGTTTCAGCATTCAGTGGTTAAAAAGTGGAAATGGCTTTATACCGGGATGGTTTTTTTTGAGACAGTCCATTTAGGGACAATGTTTCTTATAAAGATTTTGACATTTCTATTATCCATTATAGGTTGATTGCATTATGTTATGATGTTGTCTGTCTGTCTGTTAACAGTTTTGTTTCCAAATAACAACTCTAGATGTCCACCATCTGTTATCACCAAACTTTGTGGATTGTTTTCACTTGTGTTTTGGAGAAACTCTAATGATTACATGGTAACAATCTCCATGGTTACTGAAAGAAGAATAATTGTTTCTGCACCAGAACTCAAGTCTTCTGTCATCTTCAGTTACTCAGAAAATCATTTTTGGAGTCAAATTCAAAGGAGAAGTCACTGTGATTTAAAAAAAATGAAAATGATTTCTGCACAAAAATGTGCATTATTGATATAGAGGACTTTTAAAGATGGGGAGGGCATGTAATCCATGGTACATGGTAACCCATGGTCCATGGTAATCCAGGGTACATGGTAATCGATGGTACATGGTAATCCAAGGTAATTCTTTTGTGTAACAAGAAGTGTCAAATATATTTATAGGTTTTCATTTTGTAACAAGCATAAACATGTTTTATTATATAAATTAACTGGTAATTCTATACTGTCTAATCTGTAATTTGATTATCAATTTCTTACATACCAATTAAATTTACAAATGTACTCCTGTACCCAAAAATAAAGTCCAGAAATAGATTTTTATGAAATATTTAATATTTGTGAAAACTAGAGCATATGAGAATTAGGAAACAATACATTTACATTTTGTTGTATATGATAACTACCACAGGAATGAGTTCATGTTATTGAAACAGTGCTTGATATTTTGTTTTGAACATATATTGGCATGATGCATGTTGATGTAATTTGTTATTGTTTCTGCCCCTTCTCCTACCTTGCCCCTTATCCCTCTTCCTCCTTCCCATTGAGCTATTCCCCCCCATGATGAGTTTAGAAAATTAATCAGCTTAATTAGATATGGATTTTCATGTACATGGTATGTGATGACACCTGGTGAATAAGGGGATTGCTAAGTGGCCTTGTAATGGCAATCTTACCTGTAGACCATCAGAAATTGCCACAAAGCTTACCATTCATTGATATCTGATGTACAAGCAATCAACCTTGTGAGATTTATTTTGGATAATTTATATGCTGCCTGTTTATATCCACAGTGCTTTTCTTCAAGCTGAATTCAAAAAGAGTTCTAAAACATTTGTCACTTTGAGTGGTATATTCTAACAAACAATTACTTGGTATCAATGTAGAGGCCAATAATTTGCATATAAATATCTTATTCATGACTTGATGTAGGAGTCAACTTTTGATATATTGGTCATGGTATTTTATTGAAGGTATTGTTGTGGAATCAAGGATTTTGTGGTAGTAAATGAAGCATGGGAATTGTTTGTAAGGCTTTCAAAGTACCCACTCACTGTGGTACAGCAAGCTTGATAGTGGTCTAATTCCAGTACCATAAACATATTGGCTGTCTGAGCATATCTGTAAATTGAACAAGCAAGAAAGGCTCTTATTGCTAGAAAATTTGGCACAATTGTTTGTAATACCACTGGAGAACTTGATCCAGATCTGCCATTAAATGATGACTGCCATGTAATAAGTATCTACCTCAGCTATTATAAAGTTTTATTCAAAATGCTTAAAAAATTGAAGGACCTTTATAAGGAGACATACAGTCTGTGAGGACAGTTGCCATTAGTTAGGTATGCTTATATTACCTGTATGAAGAAGCACAATATGTTCCCATACACAAGGTAGCTAAACTCAACCGAAAATTCCAAAGAATGTTGGATTCTTGTGTTTTGCAATAGCTTTAAGCAAGTTAAGCATTTTCAGGAATACAGGTAAATTTTTACCCCATATAGTAGAAATAGTGAATTATGCTTCAGTCATGGCTAAATTTGACATGTGGATATAACAAAAGAAGAAGTAATTATAGAACATTTTGTTTATGGTTTATCATATATAGTCCCAGCTGCCCTTAGATGACACTTGCTGGACAGTTGTTGCTTTCCCAGGTCTGTGCTTGATAGAATTGTATCATATATTTCAATAGTGTAATTATGTACATAACTATGGTAATAATTTGATAATTGTATGGCTTTTGCACTAGTGAGAGTAGTGTAATTATGTACATAACTATGGTAATAATTTGATAATTGTATGGCTTTTGCACTAGAGAGAGTAGTGTAATTATGTACATAACTATGGTAATAATTTGATAATTATATGGCTTTTGCACTAGAGATAGTTATTTTTATCTGATTGATATTGAAGGTTTAAAAATATAGATAATTTAATGCAGAGTGTTTAAAGTATGGCCCAAAACCAAATGTGGCCTTCTGTATTTTATGTGGCACAAGCTGATATAGAAAATCAGTTCTACAGTAATTGTGTAATTAATATAATATATATATCATGTATGGACCACTAACTTTACATATCTGATCCATGTGGACCAAGGTTATAATATATATCATGTATGGACCACTAAATTTACATATCTTTTTCATGTGGACCATGGTGTTGAAGATGCCAGACCATCCTGATTTAAAGCTATGAACCCCCCATTTTCTCTTTTACAAATCAAAAGTAATTTCAAGAACCACCATTAATAAAGGTAATGCAGAGCTTTTGTGTTGTACATTTGCATGTGCATATCAAGACAGTAGAGGGGATTAGGAGCACATGTTAATGAGATATGTAAATGTAGGATTTCTTCATGGGCACAGCTGCATATACACTGTATAGTGAATAAACTCATTTAAAAAACTGGATTATGTGCAAAGTTTGCATTGAAAGTCTAAATAATTAATCAAATATCGCACTTGATGGGACTTAATGATACCTAATATATCCAAGAATAAAGGATGGAAGAAGGGTGTGTGTGTGTGTGTGTGTGTGTGTGTGTGTGTGTGTGTGTGTGTGTGTGTGTGTGTGTGTGTGTGTGTGTGTGTGATTTGGATTTTTAATGTACAAGGTAGTACAGAAACTTCTATATCAACCTAACTATTCTGTTTGAATGTAATGTGTCAGTCTCACACATATATTCTCTTTAATATCTATAATTGTGGAGATGTTTAAATCTCAGCAATTTAATTCCATCTTCATATCTAGCATTATTACTGCCTTTGGAAATAAAGGAAACAGTGCAGTACAGTGCAGTGTGGTACAGTGCAGTGTGGTACAGTACACTACATATTGATTATCTTAACTTATCAGGGTATTGAGAATGGATCAGATATTTGCATCAAAATTTGATATTGGAGCTTGAATTTATTATTATTATTAATAATAATAATAATAATAATAATAATAATAATAATAATAATAATAATAATAATAATGATGATGATGATGATGATGATGATGATGATGATGATGATAATAATAATGCACAATTTTTACAAGATGAGGTTTCATTAGACAACAAATGCTATTAAAAACTAGACAATTTATCTACTGCTAGAATAAAAGATGCACAAGTATTCAAAGATGAGTACATACAGGATTCATACAAATAGTAGTAGTAAAAACGTAAAAAAAATAGGTGAGTACATGATAACAATGTTGTAAAAAGTAGTAGTTCTGAAGTAAACAAAATCATACAAATGATTCTTTCTAAAAAGCATTTTGAAAGCTTGGCATGAGTCAGCTGACTTTATTTAAGGTATAATAGAATTCCATAGCTTGGCTCCAGAAAAAGCAAAACTCCTGATAAAACTCAGAATTTGGTTTAGATAAATATAACTTGTTTGTTTGAAAACTTATTTCATATATATGAACATTTTTAACAAATTTATGGTTACATTGAAGATAATATACTCTACACAGCACTATGAGGAAGTGAAGGACAGGAAGTGTAGCCTAATAATGCATTATGGGATTTAAAAAGAAAACTTGTCTGAGGCAGACACACACAGAATACATTGTTATGCATGATAAATATTTATCGATTTGTGTTGTGAATATTTGAATATTATTGGTTTACTAATAATACAAGACTTAACTAAAGTTAATTTACATGGAAATGATTTATTTATGTTTAATTTAAGTGGACATTTATTTATTTACATTTAAGTGGACATTTATTTATTTACATTTAGCTCTGAAGAATAGAAGAGCTTATTCATCATTTATCCTTCATTGTAATCCATCATTACTGTCAGAATCCAAAATGGCAACTGTGGTGGCCATCATGAGAATCTTGATTTACTATTTTTCCTGAATAGCTGTTCATATCAATAGGACATTTTCACTAAAAACAAATTATAGTATGTAGTTTGCTCTGGCTGACAATTAGCTCCATATAGTCACCATGAAAATAGCTGCCCTGTTTGTATTGATACAGGCCCTGTTTCATTAAATTTACACTTGCTATATTTAGTTATTCTTGTATTAAAATGGTGCTGATTTCACCTCCAAAATCATCTTACAAATCTTGATATGGCTACTTCCTCAGAATGGAAGGTTGAATTCAGTGGAGGCACAAGGGGGGGAGGGCAGCCTAAGGAACTCTATTTGTTCCAACTGAAAGTTTCATAATATATCACCTCACCTTAGTGTAATGGGACAATTCTTCATAATATTTATATTTATTTTCATGTTGAATGAGAGTACAGAGGTTAGCTACTGACATAAAATGTGTTCTCTGCAGCAAAGTAGATAAAATAAGATAAAGACCATATTATACACTGTTTCCTCTTTCAGGCAAATGAGATAAAGACCATATTATACACTGTTTCCTCTTTCAGGCAAATGAGATAAAGACCATATTATACACTGTTTCCTCTTTCAGGAAAATAAGATAATGACCATATTATACACTGTTTCCTCTTTCAGGCAAATGAGATAAAGACCATATTTACAATGTTTCCTCTTTCAAGCAAATGAGATAAAGACCATATTATACACTGTTTCCTCTTTCAGGCAAATGAGATAAAGACCATATTATATAATGTTTCCTCTTTCAGGCAAATGAGATAAAGACCATATTTACAATGTTTCCTCTTTCAAGCAAATGAGATAAAGACCATATTATACACTATTTCCTCTTTCAAGCAAATAAGATAAAGACCATATTATATAATGTTTCCTCTTTCAGGCAAATGAGATAAAGACCATTTTATACACTGTTTCCTCTTTCAAGCAAATGAGATAAAGACCATATTATACACTGTTTCCTCTTTCAGGCAAGTGAGATAAAGACCATATTATACACTGTTTCCTCTTTCAGGCAAGTGAGATAAAGACCATATTATACACTGTTTCATCTTTCAGGCAAATGAGATAAAGACCATATTTACAATGTTTCCTCTTTCAAACAAATGAGATAAAGACCATATTATACACTGTTTCCTCTTTCAAGCAAATGAGATAAAGACCATATTATACACTGTTCCATCTTTCAGGCAAATAAGATGAAGACTATTTGATTTAATGTTTACCTTTTCAGGCATCGATGATGAAAACATCAGCTGCAGATAGAGAGCTGAGCGATGAAGAAGATGCTGTCAAATCAGGCTCAGGAACTGGTAACTGAAACTTTTTAAATTATGTCAATTTGCTTGCTATGGGAAGAAGATAATTTCTGTTTACAATTAGGTCTTAGGTCAAAAGTCATATGGAATAATTAATAGATGACAAAATCCAAGACACAGATGAACATAAACAAAAGCATCCAATTATTGATCACATGGTTGCCCCTGTGGTATTGTAGAGTTCAATCTTATAAAATCTAAATAGTAATTCAAATGTTGGAGAATCTGTCTTTCCACTGCATGATCAATATGAAGTTGTACTGACTGTAACATTTTGTTACTTTTTTCTTCTGAGACTTTTTAAAAAATAATTCTCAGCAGTAACAGCTTTGAACTTTGTGCATTGAGGAAAAAATGTTTGGGTTTGGATTTGTCCAGGCAGTCTGTTCATTTACCAATCTTTGATTTCGTTACTAGTTGATATTAAATTTCTTCATACAGATAGTCCCTAATAAAACTGATTTAATTAAATTGAATGGTTTCATTAAATGTTCCTACTGCAAACAAAAAGTATTCTTCAGTAATCATGCATATACCAGTCTATCCTGGATCAGGCATATATATATATATATATATATATATATATATATATATATATATATATATATATATATATATATATATATATATATATATATATATATATATAACCAAAGATACTATGAGAAGAAGGAAATTCCTAAAATGAGCCTGAATATAGGTCTTACACAATTTATCAGTGAGTTGGTTATTTAATGAATTTCCTTCTTGCAATGTCCCATTATTATTAACATATTTGTCTTTGTTTTTTTATTCAGATTCAGTTATGGTGAAGTTGTGATTGTTTTATTTCTAATAATGGTTTATAAACTACTTCCACAAGATATTTCAATTTATCAGTGGGCACCATCAGCCTGCATGTATGTAAAGGGAGATAACTGCAGATCACAACTACTATCAGTAACTATCAAATGCTGCATAATCCCAATGTGTTTAAAATGACTCAAAACTTTTAAAGTTTCCAATGCTGGAAAAATTGTTATGTAAAATTTTGTAAGCCAGCCAAATAACTTAGTTTCCAAGTTCAGTAATCACATCAGAAACTCAGAAACTGTCAAAAGTTTGCAGGGAATGTGTTTTTATTTACACCAATTTTATCTTCATTGTAGGATTTTCAGGAGGAGAGCAAGAAGATGATGCTTTCAAAGCCAAACCTCCTGCTCCAATCAACAACAAGTTTGATCCTGTCAACTCCATATTAGACAAGATTGATGCTGAGCTCTCATCACTTACTCGATCACAATCTGTGAGTTTCAGAAATAATTATCACTATAATTTGTATGTCCCTACAGCATGTATAACAGCATGGATTGGGAGCCCCAAGTGGCCAAATGGTCTAAAGTGCTGATTATTACAGATCACTGCCATCTCACCTCTGTCTGCATGAGTTTGAGTCCAGACTTGGCTAACGTGGGTAAGTGAGAAAGCCTGCCAGTAGCTTCTCATGGGTCAGTGGTTCTTCCCAGGGGTTTCCAGGGTTCTTCCTCCAACATTAATACTGGCCACCATGTATAGCCTATCTTGTGCTGAAAATGGTGTTAAACCCTACAACAACAACAACAACAACAACAACAACAACAACAACAGCATAGATCTGGATCTTTTCACCTGTGTGTCCATCTGTCCTGAGAAGTTTTTTAGTATGAATGGAAGTATATTGGCATGAATGGAAGTATATTAGTGTGAATGAAAAAAAAAATATTTGACGTTCAAAACTGCAGTTTGGTAAGCATGCTTGTATGCATGTTTATATCATTTAATTAAATTTTGATATTACTAAAGCAATGTTTAATTTATAATTAAAAAAATAACGAACAATTTTACTCTTTTTTAAGAAACTCATTTTGACAGACAAGTGAAATTATGTAAAGTTTCTTATATATATAAGCTTGATTTGCTTTTGTCTTACTTAGGATTTTTCTCTTTTATTTCACCCCATTGCTTGCCACAAGGGTATCTTGAATGCTCATTTGTAAGATGAGTCCAATTCCATTGTAATACTCACTTGTAAGATGAGTCCAATTCCATCATGAATACTCACTTGTAAGATGAGTCCAATTCCATCATGAATACTCACTTGTAAGATGAGTCCTATTCCATTGTGATACTCACTTGTAAGATGAGTCCAATTCCATCATGAATACTCACTTGTAAGATGAGTCCAATTCCATTGTGATACTCACTTGTAAGATGAGTCCAATTCCATCATGAATACTCACTTGTAAGATGAGTCCAATTCCATTGTGATACGCACTTGTAAGATGAGTCCAATTCCATCATGAATACTCACTTGTAAGATGAGTCCAATTCCATTGTGATACGCACTTGTAAGACGAGTCCAATTCCATCATGAATACTCACTTGTAAGATGAGTCCAATTCCATTGTGATACTATACTCACTTGTAAAACGAGTTCAATTCCATCATGAATACTCACTTGTAAGATGAGTCCAATTCCATTGTGATACTCACCTTTAAGATGAGTCCAATTCCATCATGAATACTCACTTGTAAGATGAGTCCAATTCCATTGTGATACTCACTTGTAAGATGAGTCCAATTCCATCATGAATACTCACTTGTAAGATGAGTCAAATTCCATCATGAATACTCACTTGTAAGATGAGTCCAATTCCATCATGAATACTCACTTGTAAGATGAGTCCAATTCCATCATGAATACTCATTTGTAAGATGAGTCCAATTCCATTGTGATACTCACCTTTAAGATGAGTCCAATTCCATCATGAATACTCACTTGTAAGATGAGTCCAATTCCATTGTGATACTCACTTGTAAGATGAGTCCAATTCCATCATGAATACTCACTTGTAAGATGAGTCCAATTCCATTGTGATACTCACTTGTAAGATGAGTCCAATTCTATCATGAATACTCACTTGTAAGATGAGTCCAATTCCACTGTGATACTCACTTGTAAGATGAGTCCAATTCCATCATGAATACTCACTTGTAATACGAGTCCAACTGCAAACTGCACAAACTGCTCCGCTGTCACTAAATGCACTGGCAGATCTTGGTCTGTACAGTTTGTTAGGAGTAATCAGTAGAATAAACCATATAGACTGTGATCTGCAGGCACATTATGATATGGCAGATCATGATCTTTGTTGTTTACAGCTTGACTTGACCTAAAAGTATGTACAGTATGCTAATCTGGTCCTGTCCATCTGTGTTTCAAGAAGATTATTTTTTAGACTGCCCTGTAACTTTTCAATCATGAAATTTTGTTGGCATATTTATGTTCATATGTAGAAAGATCCGACTATGTACCTTGTTGATTATAGCAACATTACAAAAGCTAATTAACTTTTGGGTCTTTAATAATTAGGAGGTGGGAAACAAAACCATTTTAGCAGGATTATGCAAAACCACTTTACAAAGAGAAATGAAATTTAATTTGCATGTAGTAATGTGTGTTTATATATATATAATTTTACAAAGAGAAATGAAATTTAATTTGCATGTAGTAATGTGTGTTTATATATATATAAAATCCATTGTCCCTATGACTTGTTATCATTCAAAAGTTTGTATTTCTGATCTGAATATAATAAAACATGGAATATACTAATAATAATTTAATTTAATAAACATGGAAGATAATAATAATGATTTAATTAAACATGGAATATACTACTACTACTACTACTACTACTACTAATAATAATAATAATAATAATAATAGTAATAATAATAATAATAAAAATGACTATTTAATTAAGGTAACACAATTAGCTAATAACTAATCTACCTTGAGAGTGGAAAATGTAAATAATAATAATAACAATAATAATATAATAATAATAATGATAATAATAATAATGATTTAATTTAATGAAACAGAAGGTAATAATTTAATTAAACATGGAATATAATAATCATTTAATTTAATAAAGCATGGAATATAATAATAATTTAATTTAATAAAACATGTAATATAGCTTATATTTTAAATATCAAGGACAAGTTTGATATGAGTGCGATCCACATATACATATATTAAAAATAAGGGGATCTTGCATTAGATTGGCTCATATTCTCATCCCTCTGGAGACCTTATTTCTGGTCTGATTTTGACCAAACATGGAATATATGCTTATCTCATCAGCATCTGGGATGAGTTGCATAAGGAGTGAGTTCTACAAATATTAATGAGATAATCTTTCACCTAATTAAGTGAGCTTTTTACCTTTGGAGCTCATTTTTCTGATCCACATCTTGGTTAATCCTCCAATATTAATTTGATCAAGATCTTGGAAGAATTTGATAATGAATGAGATCAATGAATATTATTGAGGTTACCCAATGCTTCTGATTGGCTGATCATGTTACCAATCTGGAGGCCATAATTCTGCCTTTTTTAATTACACATTGAATCTATGGTTATATCATAAAAACTTGTTTAAGTTCATTATAGAGTGAGATCTAATAAGGTGATCATGCATCTAATTGGTTCAGCCTGTTATCACTCTGGAAGCCATATTTTTAATCCAGTTCTGATCAAACTTTGAATGTAGGTTTATGCAATCAGTATTTCCTCCATCCATTAGCGCAAATTTGTTATCATTACTACTCCTATACAACATGGAGGATTGCCATGAAACTTTGCACACACACACATTCATCCCAAGGAATAGTTGGTCCTAAGTGAATCGGTGGTCATATCAATGTCATGTTTTCAATAAAAGATTTTCTATGATGTCTGCTTAGTCCTAAGTAAAAATAGTGCAGATCTGACACGGCCAATATAGCAGCAGTCTTGACAATCTTATGATCACTTATCCTTCTGAATGGAATGTCATAATGAAAAAAGGGTTTGCACCAGAAGACCTGAAACGATGTTGTGTTGATCATCAATGTTTGGATCTCGATCTAAAAAGCCTTGTTATAACTATTCCTCCTGAATGGATGGTCATATTAACATGCTGGGTGGAGTTATAACTATTCCTCCGGATTAACATGCTGAATGGAATTATAACTATTCCTCCGAAATGGATGGTCACATTAACATTTTGGGTGGAGTTATAACTATTCCTCTGGAATGGATGGTCACATTAACTAGTTTGTGTATGAATCCATCTTCATTCAAAACCAGTGTCTGTACACTAAAGTGTATCAACACTTTCATTGCTTTCCAGTTACCTATGTCATTCATTGGACTTCTATTATGCAGGTATAATATCAAGGTTGTTTACTTATCAAGGTCCTCATTCATTTAGGTCACTGTTTCTCATATTTAGCTATTCTGTACATCTGAATAAAATGCACTACCATATATAGTCACTTACAAGTTGAGTCCAACTGTAAACTGCACATCCAGATCTGCAATTGTATCAGCCATGAGACTATAATTGAACATTATTTTTGGCATACAATGTTTGCACAGATACAACCAGATAATAAAAAGTGAGTTTAATACAGTTTAGAGTTCCTTAGGCTATCAGCTGTATAGTGTTATTGTCTCTGCAAATGAGACAAATCTCTAAATATTTAGACTAGAGACAAATAATACCATCAATGTTTTTCTTCTAAGATTTCATACTTTTAGCATTATCATGAAAAAATATGGTCTGTTTTATTTGAGATACACTCGTGTCCCTTTCTTTGTTTGTATATTTTACCCCTTGCAAACTATATGTGTGTGGATTCATTTTTAGGGATTCATTTCTGTCAGTCAAATGATTCTTTATTTGTTACACTTTCATAGTGAGTATATCATTGTTACAAATTCAAGTTTTTGATCTAATGATTTTAAAAACACACATGCACACATGCATACATGTATGCACACACACATACACACTCACATGCACATGCATACACATACACAGCAAGTTGCATCAGATATTGAAACATAATAATATTTCAGGAGATTGCTAAATATGCAAATATTTTGTGCTTGTTAAATAAAATGTATTGACAGTTTATAGGAAGAAGATAAATAGTTAATGTTGCTCACTATTGGAGAAATTTCCAGTATTCTTTTTTTCTAATTTCCTACATTTCTAGACTTGCACTATTTGCATTTGATTGCCATAGAAAGTTGATGGCAATTTACTATTTCAGTTATCTTTTAAATGCATTGATTTTTCATTCTTTATATTCTGTGAAGGGGTTCATTTAGAGGGGGGCGGGCAGTATATCCACCAAAGTTTTTCAGTGAAAATATTATATTTAGAAAAGGTTGTCCATTTTAGGCAAACAAAACCATCCACTTCTACAATTGACCCTTTCTACACAAAAATCTGGATTGGCCATGCTATGGTGCAATGAATAAAATAATAGTTGAAACCAACTTAGGTTCAATTACAGTCAAAGTTTACTATAATGCAAAGAGGTATCATTTCATCTCTGATGCTCTTGTTGATTACATATATTTAAAAACTGGGTGTTAACAGCTAATTTTGCAAGAACCATCTGATTAAAAAATATCAAAATACACAGAATACATCCATTGATTCTTATGTGTCATTTCAATTGCATGTAGAGTTTGGATACATTATCCACAAAACTAAATAGCATTAATTCTTTTCAATTAAGAATAATGAAGAATTAATTTGCTTCAGAGTTATTTGACACTGACCAGCTGTGAAACTTAGAAGTTGCAATTAAAAGAAGGTTAGCAATGTATGGTAAGAAAAAATTTACTACACCGATTCAAATCATTTCACAACGATGGTTACTTGCATTCCATAAACACGGTAAAGTAGTGGAAAATAGTAGTGCATATTGACTGACATCATTTCAATTTCAAACAGAGCTCAGGCACTGCCAGCACAGTGATCCACAGACCCAGTACCCAGTCTGCCGATAAAGACAAAACCCAGTCAGATGACTTCTCAGTCAGCCAGCTTACAAGTAAGTTGGATAAATGGCAATAGTTTTTATGTACTACTTTGCTGATTTAATTTCAAATTGAGATTTTAGAATTTGATACTCTTGAAAGTGAATATGATAATTTTAATTTTTTAATTTGCACAGAAATTTGCTTCTTCCCCAGAGTAGTGTTTTTACTTGTGCTACAAAAATTTGTTTATTCTCCAGAATGGCATTTAAGAAGTCTTTATACTATATATTATTACATTAGGCATACTTTATACTATATATTATTACATTAGGCATATTAACTTTATACTCAATATTATTACATTAGACATCCTTTATACTATATATTATTACATTAGGCATACTTTATACTATATATTATTACATTAGGCATATTAACTTTTTCATTGTTTTAGTGATTTCAACCTATAAGGGGACACTCAGAGGATCACAATACTGCTTTTGTCCTTTATGGAAAGGTGTCTTTTATAAAGAAATAAAAAATAACACTAACATTAAGAGAAGGGACATAACTAAATGCTCTTCATTTATCATCAAATGCTATTTTTTTTGAAGATATGTGCTATTGCAGGTATAGCTGTATTTTGTATAAAAAGTAATTCTGCAAAATTCCTGAATTACATTATGTGCATGTTACTATGGTTTTTCCATGTCCCTTTGATGCTAAACCAATTCCTCACTTTTATGCAACTTTTAACAAAGTTTTTGTGTAAGAAAGCTTTTCCTGATGCTGAGTCCATCTCCTGCTTTTCCAAAAATGCACAAGTTAGGTCCCAAGAATGGCACTTTACATGTCATTATAGACTGTGACAAATATTTCCATAAATTAAGTTTTCTGGCTGCTAGATGATGTGCTGTGTAGTTTGGATATGGATGATTCTTATAGGTTCCATCAGATCTCAGAGTCCTTGGAGAAGTCCTCATTTTTCCCCAAATAACTCACAGAGGAATGGCATGGACACTGGGTATGGGTCAGGAATCCTTAGCCTCAGAGACATGATACCATCTGACAGTCCCCGTAGGAAGACGTTGGCTGATAGCTTTCAGAATGGAAGTTTCATTGGGCATAGTGATGGTGAGTAACTTCTCATAGTGGTTACCTCCCATTAGCAACAACATCTGAGAGTCATTAATTTTGTGATTTTCTTTTGTTATCTGTTGTAAAGAATCATGTCTGTTATACATCCAGTATAATAATAATAATAATAATAATAATAATAATAATAATAATAATAATAATAATAATAATAATAATAATAATAATAATAATACAGGTAATGACTTTATTCAAAGAAGCTCATTTTGTCACCAGACCAATCTCCCATGAGCCCTTTTATATTGTCAATGTCCAAAAAATGTGCTGCATATGTATATATATATATATATATATATATATATATATATATATATATATATATATATATATATATATATAATGCCAAATCTTTACAATGTGAGGTGTCTTTAGACAACAAATGCTGTTAAATACTAGACACTGATCTACAGCCAAATATAATAAGTTTAATCCAACTGCACAGACCTGGTCTGCTGTCACACATTGTGCTAGCAGGTCTGGGTCTATGCAGTAATTTTAGGAGATCAGGGTCTGTGTTGTTTGCAGTTGGGTTTGATGTTTAAGCACAAATATTATGGTTATTAACTAACTATCCCCTTCACCCAGCCAAAATGAACCTGTCCCATTACTTTAGATAGATTGCAATTTAATTTTGAAGAAAGCATTGTGACCACATTGCTGTGCCACTCTTTGCTGAGAGTGGAGATATGAATAAAAATAGAATGTGTTATTTAAACTAAAAGAAATGGCCTACAAATGTTTGCTCAGCTGACTAATTCATTACACATGATGTGCCTTCACATTATGATTCTATTCATTACATTACTCTGTTACACAGGATGTGCCTTCACATTATGATTCTATTCATTACATTACTCTGTTACACAGGATGTGCTTTCACATTATGATTCTATTCATTACATTACTCTATTACACAGTATGTGCCTTCACATTATGATTCTATTCATTACATTACTCTGTTACATAGGATGTGCCTTCACATTATGATTCTATTCATTACATTACTCTGTTACATAAGATGTGCCTTCACATTATGATTCTATTCATTACATTACTCTGTTACATAGGATGTGCCTTCACATTATGATTCTATTCATAAAGTTGCATTCACTCTGCAAACGTTCAAAATATAGCATCAAAAATATTATTGATATATACCTGCCTTTTATGCATATATCCTGGATTTCAACTTTTATAAGATGTCAAAGAGAGGATTTTGACAAAATTGTGTGCTATGTTTATTTCATTAAGGAGATATGGGATTATTCAAATCTTTTTATCATTATTTTATTGCACTTCTCTTGAAGAATACCAGCATGTAGTTTTTACTAAAAGATTTCATAATATATGACATTTCCAAAACAAAATTGTGCCAGTGTGACTTCTTAAAACTGTCACCACATCTTGTACCAATAAAAAACTATACTGTACAGTATTTAGATGTGCAGTAGCATAAGCTTGGGTTGCCATGCACCAATCAAGATAATAAATTATGTTGGATAACAGTCACATGAGTAGTCATGCACCGGTCAAAACACCATTTTGTGAAGTCAGATAACAGTTGCACAAAAAGTCATGCACCAGTCAAAACACCATTGTGATATACAATAACAGTCACATGAGTAGCCATGCATCAGTGAAGACAATATATTGTGATGTAGGATAAGTCACATGAGCAGGCACCAATCAAAACACTGTGTAGGATAACAGTAACATGAGCAGGCACCAATCAAAACACTGTGTAGGATAACAGTAACATGAGCAGGCACCATTCAAAACACTGTAGGATAACAGTAACATGAGCAGGCACCAATCAAAACACTGTGTAGGATAACAGTCACATGAGTAGCCAGGCACCAGTCTGAACACTGTGTAGGATAACAGTCACATGAGTAGTCAGGTACCAATCTGAACACTGTATTGTGATGTAGAGTAATAGTTATACAAGTTGTATCACTTTAAATACTATATTTTGGGATACAGGAGAACAGTCACTGGAGATAGTGAGAAAGAAAGAAAAGGTCTGAATGAGTATTGGAAAGCAATGCTACACATAAAAGATTTTGACACAAACACTTCCCTTTCAGTTATGGTATTGTAATGGAACAGAAGCACTCTTATTGTGTGGTTGTACAATGGTCCAAAAATCAGTATTGTGTACTTTGGTTGTGCCAGAGATCTACCGTTTTGTCAGATAATAACCTCCTTCATAGCTTGATTAGAGTCATTCTCTTTGTAAAATTAAAACCACTACATATGTACAGCACTTATTCACTATTAGCGCCATTTTTTAAATAAGGTTGATGTTGTTATGAATCGCATTTTGTGATGTTGTAATGAAATTCTGTGTGTCATTTACTTTATAATAAGGTATTCCATTTTATGATGTTGTAATGAAATTCTGTGTGCCATTTACTTTATAATAAGGTATTCCATTTTATGATGTTGTAATGAAATTCTGTGTGCCATTTACTTTATAATAAGGTGATCTCATTGTAAGGAGGTATACACAAAGTCACCAATGAACCTCATTATAATGTATAAGTACTATATATACCAAAGTGTTGACCCAGACTTACTATGATGTATAGTAGTATCAGTGTGTGTGTGTGTGTGTGTGTGTGTGTGTGTGTGTGTGTGTGTGTGTGTGTGTGTGTGTGTGTGTGTTTAACAATTTTTCAGTCATATTGCTACAATATCTGCAGTGTTTATATTTTGTTTTGCCTGCATTTGCAGATGGTTTAAAACAGATCATATAAAACATTGACAACAAATGTATAAGATTTTTTGTGATATTATTTATTGGAACTTATATACTTAAAAAATAATATCGGTGTATTATTTCATTTATCTCATTATCCGTTTTAAAGATTCAAACAATTTATATTTATGTACCTATGTACATAGTCCCTTCAGTTCTGTAGCAGTAAAATTTATTTCCCAACATTAATGTCAATGAGTTCACTAGCTGCAATGAAAACTTACAATTTAAACTTTAAAGAAAATATATGTAATATGGCAAATATAAGCTGTCAGAGATGTACTACTTTTAAAAGATTTTTTTATATATGAATGTGTAGTTTAAAACTTAATATATAAAAGTTGAAATATTTTAAAAATAAAAATAAGTTGCCAGATGTGTTAACCTTGAGAGCATTTGATAACTTAATGAATTTTCTCCTACTTAGAATTTCTACAAAATATTGGCAATTATTTATTGCATTGAATAAATTCCAATTTATTTAACTATTAAAAGTAGGAATGAAATCATTAATTCTGTGTCTCAGGACAAAATTGATAGAGGATCAAGTGTTGCCCTTGTGTTTCCATCCATCTGTCACATCTAAATTAAGGTTTGTATTTCAGTCACTTTTCGGTCACTGTGTTCATGTGATAATTTGCTTTTACATGCATCATAAATTGTTGATCTACAAAGAATAACCAATAAATTTTCTGCATTGCATAACACTTTCCCTAGTGCAAGCAATACAGAACCAGATTTTTCATCACCTGGTCTGCCAGCATAGAAAGTATATGCTGTTTTCCATCTATACTTAAATGTAATTTGGAAATGTCACTGCAGATCTACGAAGTTTGTATAAAGATACAGACCCTGACTTGCTAGTGCAATTATAAAGGTAGATAGGAGGTCTTTGTTGATTTTTATTGGGTCCAACATATACATGAATATATATTGATTTATCATTAGTGGAATGAACTGCATAAATTCTGATCTACCATTGTATTATGCTAAAAATATCATCTGGGTCTATGCTGTTTGCATCTGGGTGCATGTAATGTACAGGTAAGTGCTTTAAATAGTCTATATGCATCTGCTGTATGTAATATACAGGTAAGTGCTATAGATTGTCTATATACATCTGGTTTATGTAATATACAGGTAAGTGCTTTAGATAGTCTATCTGCATCTGGTGTATGTAATATACAGGTAAGTGCTATAGATGGTCTATATACATCTGGTGTATGTAATATACAGGTAAGTGCTATAGATTGTCTATATACATCTGGTTTATGTAATGTACAGGTAAGTGTTTTAGATAGTCTATATGCATTTGCTGTATGTAATATACAGGTAAGTGCTTTAGATAGTCTATATGCATCTGGTGTATGTAATATACAGGTAAGTGCTTTAGATAGTCTATATTCAATTGGGTGTATGTAATGTACAGGTAAGTGCTGCAGATGGTCTATTTGCCTGTGAGTGTATGCAATATACAGGTAATTGCTGTAGATGGTCTATGACTTTTAAACATATTTTACCTCAGTATGATACAATGGTAGTAGAAGACAATAGAGTTATTCTAATAACTCCTTATTATACAGCTTTTAGCCTACCAGGTGTATTATAATTCTCCTCTGGTATTTTTGTTTTTCAAATGTGTTGTCTGCTTGAATTTTACTAATCTGTTAAAGTCTGAAGTTTGCATGGACTGAGTTGAAAATATAGTTTACTCCATTCAAGCTTTGCTGGTTTTAGTGGCACTTTAACACATTATTGACTTTATCCTGCCAAGAAAATGGGAGCTAAAATGTCATTCCCAAGGACATATTGAAGTATCCAAGGATATTGTATAAAAATGGATCACTGAAAGGAAAAATAAAAATAAAACTTTATGTGAAACACTGATGCAACTGTTTAACAAAAGATGAACATTGAATAAGAATTTTATTTCCAACAAAGCAATTTTATTGATAAAGAATGTAATTTAAAGTGAAGACCATACTTTGTGCTTCTTGGAAAATATGAAACTATTATTTTTCTTCAATTTGGATTCAACTTCACAAAGTATTACTGCAACTAAATTTCAATTTAGTTTTAAAAAGAGGTTCCAAAAGAATTAGATTTTGTTTCAAAAATGCTGAGAAACAACTCAAGATTTGGCACTACTGTCAAGGAATTCTACAAGTCTGATAATGTGCATATTTTCATTATAACAGAGGACAAGCATTCCAAACTAGTGCAAAATGTAGTCACTGCTGAGGCCAGTCAGGTGGATGAAAAATTCAAGGAGATTATGAGAAAACGAAAAGGTAAGAATATTTAAAAATTTTATATTTGGTTTGCTTACTATTTGTAATATCAGCTATCATGTTAATTTTGGTTGATTGATTAATTGATTTAATTTTAACGGCGCACCAGCACTTTTAGGCTATTTAGCGCCATACAGTAGGTCATATATGTAAAAAGAAAGGTTCAATATCGACCAGTGATATAGTAAAAAAAAAACCATAGTAGTTAAATATAAAATGATAAATGTTGTCAACAGTTAAAAATGTCGGTTCCCGATCAACGGGAAATGTAAATGATGTATCTTGATGAAAAGTTGTATATAATAGTTGGTATTTGCATTAGTTAAAAATTAGTTTGGGTAAGGTCATAACAAGTTACAGTTTAAAATAAAGATTTATTTCCTTTAGGAAATCTAAAATACTAGTGATTTGAATAGTATCAAAAAGTTCCTGCATGTCGTGTACATTATAGTATTTATCACGCGTAGGTTGCAGGTTGGAACACGTGGTCATAAAGTGTTTAACAGTAAATGGTACATTGCAATTTAATTTTGGATTTGAACTCTATAAACACCTTTTTTTATTAGATTCACTGCTACTTTAATATTGCATACATATGTAAATAAAATGAGAGACTAGATTTCTAACAATGGCAGTTTGCAGAAATGCACAAAATCAAATAAACTTGAATTTGTTTTTAAAAGAAAAGGCTTTAAAAATGAGACCCATTTTAGTGAGAAAAAAAACATTGGTATATTGAAAAACTAAAGTCAGGTAAAATTGTCTCAACAGTACAGTAGATTTGAGAATGGATATTGAAAAACTAAAGTCTGGTAAAATTGTCTCGACAGTAAATTTAAGGATGGACTATATATATTATACTTTTATACAAGTCAGATCCATCTGCTAACTGCACAGACCCAGATCTGCCATCCCATAATGCACTGGGAGATCTCAGTCTGTGATGTTCATTAGGAGTGATCAGTACAACAAACTACATAGATCTTGATCAGCTGACCAAGGTTTCCATTGTTTGCAGTTGGACACAACTTGTATGCAAGTATATATGGGGTGGATGTGCAAGTACCGTTCAACAGCAAGATTTGAAACTTCCTAATAAATCCTTGCATAAAGTCTAGATTGTTACAAATGAATTTGCTTCTGATGAGTTTAAAAAGCACCACAGCAACATTTGGTCATTTATAACACCCATCCAACAGTAAAGAGTCAGAGAACCCAGACTGGCTGTCACATAATATGCTATCAGGTCAGTAAACTGTAAAGAGTCAGAGAACCTGAGACTGGCTGTCACATAATATGCTATCAGGTCAGTAAACTGTAAAGAGTCAGAGAACCTGAGACTGGCTGTCACATAATATGCTATCAGGTCAGTACCTGCACTATTTTATCTATTGTTATTAATGTTGACCAAGATCTGCCATTACAAAAAGACTGTATAGATAGGCTTCTTGTGATTGAAAGTGTATTATCAAATGTTATGTATGGTAAGTATTGTACAGGATATAAATCTTTTTGTGTGTGTGTATATGTTTTTTGGATTTTTAATGTAGCTTTAACAATGTTTCAGTCATATTGCTACGATGTATGCAGCATGGCAGTTTATAGTGATGTTTAGCACTGGGGCATCATGCTGCAGACATGTAGCATGATATCCCACCCAGTCACATTATCCTGACACCAGGCTGACCAGTCCTAACACAAACCTCTTAATGCTGAGAACCAAGCAAGGCAGCTGCTAGTACCATTTTTATAAGTCTTTGGTATAACTTGGCCATTGTTTTGAACCTGCGACCTCCCAAATCTTATAAATCTTGTAATATTGTTAACTTAATCATCTCTCCAAGGTGGGGCAGAGGAGACAGATAAAGGTCAGAGTACTGATGCTGAGACTATACGGACTGAAGACTTTGCCAATAAGTTCCAGGAAACACTTGTCTATAATTCAGGTAACTTTTATGAACTTCATATTAATTTTATTTTTAAAAAAATTTATGTTACTCATGCACAGTTTTTATACAAAATAATGTCATTTTTGGAAAATGTCTGTTTTGGAATTTTCTAGTATTAGTTTATACAGTTTGCCCTCTCTGTTTCTTCAACATGTTTTGTGTCCATTGTAATTGAACACAAATATTTTCGAGCAAATTCTAAACTGTAAACCTAGCTGCTTGATGGAATGGTTCATATTTCCTTGTTTTAAACCATATTAGTGGCATAGAATACAGGTCAAACGGATATAATTCTAGTGTAAGTTATTTGCAGATCATTCCCAGAGTCTAATTCCATTATTGAAAGATTTCTCATTATCATCATGACATGATAATTAATTTATCATCATAGTTATTTTATATCCACACCATTTTATTTAAAATTCTGGATTTTATATACATTCTGCTTTTGTACCAACCATTTATCTTTTGAGGGTTTGGAGCAATTGTGTTAGAATTTGTTTTGCAAAAGTTTCCTTTCACTCATTTGTTGCACAAAATTTCCCCAACTCTCTTTGCATATGTCCCCTGTTATCTGATGAAAAATTAGTCCTCAAGCAAGAACACAAATTTACTCAAAGGTCAACCTCAGTGGTATAATGGTTGTTGCCTTTTACATATTTTACCAGATTACAAAGATAAGGTTAGCAAAAATTTAGACTTTAAAGAATTCAACTAGAAAACAGATTTTAATGGAATCATGCATAATATTCTAGGATGAAATGTTGGCATTATAAAGTCATCCTTATTTATAGTTGCATAGATTTTTTGCATGATGATATCTGCACATGCTTATGGCTTATGTTGTAAGCACCATAGTGAATGGAGTTCTAGATGATTTTATTTTTCATTTATGCTTCATCATGATCATAATATCAGATTAGCCATTAAAAAATTGAGTTACTTAGTTAAGGATCTTTAGATTTCTTTTGACATCACACTAGTTCAGTCAGCAACCAGTTCATCACTATAGATTTTGAAATTTAAATTATTTCTGTGTCATCATAGCATTTGGTCACATTAAAAGTAATAAACAATTGCTTCTTAAAACATTTTAATTCATTAGGCAGACCTAATGAATCCATTTTTGTTTAAAGTACTTTGTATTGGGAAAATAACATGCACAGAGTTTCTCAATAGGAGAGCATAAAGGGGAAATAATTATGGACCATGGACCATTATTTTATTCTGTTCATTGAGGGTTAAATAAATATTTAAATTTTTAATTAAATGAGTGATCAATTATGCCAAGTAAATGCATTTGTTTTTAGATTGACCTATTTGGGAAAATTTGGATATTTCTGCAAGTTGCAGTGTTATTTTGACATGATTGTTACCACCAGCAGGATGCTAGATATAAAAATATAAAATGAAGTAAACTTAATAACTTAAAGCAAAATACTAAAATAAATATATTGCAATGCATTAAAGGTGGACAACAAGAACTAGATCAGAAGGGTGAAGACCTTTGCTGCAATTAGACTAATGTTTAGAAATGGCATATATAGCAAGCCATCCATGATAGAATAATTGAGGCTGTTGTTTCTTTAAGATAAATAATTATATTTATTAATTTAAATGTTTAAATATTTAAATATACTGAAAGATGATTTTGAAAAGCAAAGTTAACCTCTGGCAACATGCCAGTAGGAGGACTAATTCATGGCATTGATTGTAACTAAGGATGAATTTTTAATATCAGTATATTTGTATGATAAACTTAGTGTAAATCCATTACTTGGCCAAGAGAACCAGCTCAACCTTCAAACAAAGCTGGAACAGTTGTCTCCCATACATTATTATTATTATTATTATTATTAGATATGGTTAGAGGTTCTAGATCATACAATTAACCTTAATTAATTATCTTGTCTTAGAGGGACAAAAAAAAAATAAATCCTGAAATATTTTACATGCCATATCAAGGAACTTTGAATGACTTTTATTTATTTTTTGGTAAATAATTCATTTATATCTACAACATATGTAAACTACTGTTTAACTTCATCTTTGGTAGAGATATAATGACTAGTTTAATAAATTTTTGTAGATTTCTTTAAATTTACTAGACAGCACAAGAATGCAAGCATAGTTTCCATCTGTCATCAGATAATTCGCTTACCAGAGTTCGATACTGTTTGTTTTTTTTATGATTTCAATTAAAAGTATGGACAGTGAATTAGTAGTGCATTCTGTGTCAGTCAATCAGAATCTCAGCTTTTTGGAGCTTGATGCATGTTCTACACATATAAATATGGCATATTACAAGGCTATTTCATATATTGCATTTTTTATGAGACCGTTATTATTATTAGCCCACCATAAGGCAGGACATACTATTTTATGATGTTGTCCATCTGTATGTCAGTCTTAATGGTAAGGTAAGCCTATCATGGTCAGATATCAAGGTCACTGTGGCTGAAAGAAGAAAAATGGTTCTGCATGATAACTTTAGATCCTTATGACTGACCTGGATACAATTTTGTGGTTGGCTTGCATTTAGAAAAAGATAGAAATCTGCTTATTATGTTTTCAACAGGTCAAAGGTAAAGGTCACTCTTGATGACAAATCAAAACTGGTTTCTGCGCAAAATTTAAGTTCTCTGCCAAGTACCTTCTCCTAACTTTATAAATGGCATATACTCTTGTTAAGAGGAAGAAAAAAAAGTTGATTTTGGGGTCAACAAGTCATAGGTTATGGATACAATGACTGAAAAAAGAAAAGTAGTTTTTGCATAATAATGTTAGTTCTAGGCCTTGTACCTTCACCAAAATCTGTGGAGGGATTGTACTTAAGGTATGGATGAGGCATATTTATTTAAGGGTCAAAAGGTCAATGGTCATGGTCAGTGAGGCTCAAACAGTACAATAGGTTTTTCATAATAACTTCAGATTTATAATAATTTTTATGACATTTGTTTCTGTCTGGGTTTGCAAGGGTAAAAAATAAACTTATATTTTGCAGTTTAATCATGAATGATCATGGCCATGATAAATCAAAGACTGCATACCATGGCCATGATAAATCAAAATGCATGCCATGGCCATGATAAATCAAAGACTGCATGCCATGGCAATGATAACTCAAAGACTGCATACCATGGTAATGATAAATCAAAGACTGCATGCCATGGCCATGATAAATCAAAGACTGCATACCATGGCCATGATAAATCAAGGACTGCATACCATGGCCATGATAAATCAAAAACTGCATACCATGGCCATGATAAATCAAAGACTGCATGTCATGGTCTTGATAAATCAAGGACTGCATACCATGGCCATGATAAATCAAGGACTGCATACCATGGCCATGATAAATCAAAGACTGCATGTCATGGTCTTGATAAATCAAGGACTGCATACCATGGCCATGATAAATCAAAGACTGTATACCATGGCCATGATAAATCAAAGACTGCATACCATGGCCATGATAAATCAAAGACTGCATGTCATGGTCTTGATAAATCAAGGACTGCATACCATGGCCATGATAAATCAAAGACTGTATACCATGGCCATGATAAATCAAAGACTACATACCATGGCCATGATAAATCAAGGACTGCATACCATGGCCATGATATATCAAAGACTGCATACCATGGCCATGATAAATCAAAGACTGCATACCATGGCCAATGGCTCAGATTACTGAGACATGTTGGGGAATAATCTCCAGAGTAACCCATGTCCAGCTAGTGACTACATAGGGAGGACTGTTAAAAAACATGTTGGGCATATAATGGCACTCATGTTCTGGCTTTGTAATGCTTTGTATTGTTTTGCTTTTCTTTTGGTTTCTCCATCAAGATATGATTAACATTATGGGTTTTTAATCTAACAGATGACTCTGACAGAGACAAGGCCATTCTGAGTGACCTGAGTGAACTTGACTCAGATGACCTTGAGCTGATGTTACATACTCTAGGTCATAAATCTTCCCCACAAGGTGTGACATACTGTTGTAACCTGTAATTTCAAATATTAGCACAACATTGGACTATGAAACTTGCTTAAAACAACTGCAATTTTAAAAGGTACTCAAAAATACTTTTAAGATCAGGATCTTTATTGCACCTAAAAATTTTAATAAACTATATAATTTAAGACAAATTTATATGAAGATGTGACATGATAAGACATTTGTAAAGTCTGAAAATTATATCCATTTTTCAATGTCAGTATGGACCAATATCTTGTAAACAGACTGTCTTGTAAATGCTCAACACATTTGATACTGTACCCTAATGCTCAACACATTTGATACCCTGTAAATGTTCTGCCCTGTAAGTACACATTCTACCCAGTAAACAATCAACACTCTACCCTGTGCACACTCTACTGTGTAAACACTCAACCCTGCATGCACTTTACCCTGTTGGAAGCCATCTTTGTACACATTCTAAGCTGTAAACAATACTATGAACACTCTTTACAGCAAACACTCAACACTAAACATTCTACTCAGCAAACACTCAATACTGAACACTCTACCCTGTAAGAAATCAACACTGTGAACACTCCACCCTGTACAAATGTATACACTCAACCTTTTAAACAATCAACACTGCAGACACTCTACCCTGTACACATTCTACCCTGTACACACTCTACCTGTATATTATTTGTCATACATAAAATACATGTAATAAATCCTAAGCAAGCCTCATCAGCGTTTGATAGAATTATGGCTCTGGATAATCTTTGTACTGTAATAATAAATAAATATGTAAACTTCATGATATCTCTGAATCCATGTATCTAAATCTCTTTTATGAATATAAATTGTCATGCCCTAACTATATTATTATGAGTTTGACGTGATCTGATTGGTTTAATTATCTTTCTGCTATATATAGTATCTGTTAATTTTCTAGAACAAATCTTATTAAATTTGACATTAAGCTTCTTTTCAATAATTTCTCTGACACATGGCTTCTGTTTGACTGGCAAAACTTGTATGAACATTTAAGTGTACATATTAAATTCATATTAGGATGAAAACTGTTTCTTTATATGGCAAATTACTACATATTTTATTTGTAGTTCCTGTTACATGCATTTTGCTATAAATTAGTCTTGTAGTACATATACTTATTTATTGCGGATTAAGGAAGGGGTCATTTTGTTTTGATATATCTTACATTTTTGTGATACTTACTTTCGTGGATCAGACAGAAGGATTATTGTTCTTGGTGTGTTTATAAAAATGAGCAAGCCATGAAAAATACTAGTTACCATAGCAATGAAGCTTTTGCACACCTCCTTTTTTTGTGCATGGGCAGCAGACCATTGTGGCATTCATTAGAACTGACTGTTCTATTTCCTGGTTAATATGTTAGTAAAGTTTTACTTTGTAGAATATAGAGTGATCTGTAAGTCACAATTACTTGAAGAGTCAGTCCATCATGAACATCAGAGCTTTCATAAAATAAAGGAACAAATAAATGCTTACACATTGTGATAGGACCTACAGTATGAACTAAATGCTAAGTGTCACATGTCTTATAATGATAGTATAATATTACCATGTATACTCACTTATAAGTCAATTCTAACTTTTGATAACATGGACCTTGATCTGCCATTGGACCTAGAGTATGAACTAAAACCAAAGTGTCACCTGTCTATACATAGTATTCACCCTAATTAGCCATCATACAATGTCCTAGCAGAACAGGGTCATTTTTTTTTTAATTTACTGATCACTTCAAAAAGCTATGTAGACTCAGATCTGCTGGTGCATTCTGCAATGGCAAATCTGGATCTGTACAGTTTGCAGTTGGACTCAACTTATAAGTGAGTGCATATGGTATATGATATAATACCTGGCATAAAATAAAAATATATAAGGAACAATTGCCCTTTTTTGGCAGCAGGCAGCTTTTTGTAAGCAAGTTTCAAAGCCCAGCATCTGTTCAGCATGCCACATATTACATGTATAAACAGAAGCATCATGTATATCTTCCCATTTCCTTCTTCATGTATTATCCTCATTAATGAATGTCATACCATATAACCATAATTTTATAAATTAATATGTACAAATCTTGTGCATTTCAAATGACTCAAATGTACTTTCCTCCAGTTTCTTAAACATTGAGTCAGCTACTGATTTTTAATTCTTTTAATAATAATAATAATAATAATAATAATAATAATAATAATAATAATAATAATAATAATAATAATAATAATAATAATAATAATAATAATAATGCTTTATTTATAAAGGGTAACTCATTAGTCAAGGACTATTTTTCATTTAGGTCCTCTTAAGGAGAGTACAAAAGTGCACATTATATGAAAATATCAATAATTGGTGTTTAATTTAACATATTTATTATTAAAATACTAAATTCCATTATCTATTAGAAACACATACATGCTCATGACAGAGCCAGAAAATGCCACAGCTCATAGGTTTTTCTATACACAGAAGCTATCTTCCAGGATACATCTTTAATAATAAATATAGATTTGATCATGAGAACTCAGAAATTTAAAGTTACTAAATTTTTAACATCATGGTGTTTGTATGGATTTTCTATGGGTTCTATAGTGAGCTAGAGCAATACAGTAACTACACAGTAAATACAGTAAACTCTTTAAATAAAGTAATATAAAGTAATAATAATAATAATAATAATAATAATAATAATAATAATAATAATAATAATACAATGGG
Source organism: Potamilus streckersoni (assembly GCA_016746295.1). Classification (NCBI taxonomy): domain Eukaryota; kingdom Metazoa; phylum Mollusca; class Bivalvia; order Unionida; family Unionidae; genus Potamilus; species Potamilus streckersoni. The sequence continues at coordinate 2,961,509 of JAEAOA010001935.1, forward strand.
ATATTAAACAGATATTTAGATATATCAACTGTTGCCAAGGAGGGGGTGTGGGTGGCATGGTGTATGGATTTTCCTGTGGTAGGTGGAGTATTTTGTATATTGGTTAATTCAGTCACATATATATAAAGTTTATTCAATTTATCCTTTACATTTCCTAGTTGTATTTTGAAATATTATGATTCAGATATGATCATTTAGGTCTCTATGATGGTGATGACCTCTCATGACTTTGTATCCCACCAGTTTCATTCAGTGAATGTTTTGAAACTTCATATTTGTAATTTAATTGACTTATGCCTACCTGAATTCAGTTTAAAATTGTATGGATTCTTGTAAAATTTCAGGTAATTTCTGTAATTTAAATTTTTTCTGTAATGATTCATGCACATATTGATGGTCACCTTGGCAAGACTGGTAATATATTTTAAACTTAAATAGAAGATATATTTATGGTGATACTAAAAAGGTGACTCTTGAGTAGATGGTGATACTAAAAAGGTGACTCTTGAGTAGACAGCTTTTTTCTGATTTTAAAGCTTAAATAATGTTTATAGCAGGTAAACAGTCAACAAACACTGTAGAAACCCTGTATTATGCATTAACAGCAGCAGGGCATGCCTTCCTGATATTCAAAGATTTCAATCAATACTCCCTGTTTGTATTTTAGTATTAGATTTCAATTTCTGATTAATTATGCCATGCATGTCATATTAGTCATCAATTTTCTTACATCAACTTTCTTCTCTATGATGTAGCACTAATTTAGTATTATTTCCATGTGTGTAATTTCAACAATCACATAATTATTGCCCTGTACATTGGACAAAATTATACCTTCAACATGAATATTTTTTTATTGAATATGCATAAAGATGAAAGAAGAGCTCTATAATGTTAATCAAATAAATAATTGCAGATAATAATGAACATAATTCATTTGTGTGCTACCCAATATTTATTAATCATTGCTAATGGGCAGCAAATCAGTCATATTGCATACTTTGTATGTGAATAAATACCATCATTACTTGCTTATAAGACCAAATGCATAGACCCAGATCTGCCATGGCATAATGCATTGGTAAAAATGGGTGTGTACAGTTTGTTAGGAGTAATTAGTCAAACAAACAGCATCTGCAGGTGCATTATGTTACAGCGTATCATAATCTTTGTTGCTTTTGCAGTTTGATTTGACTTATAAGAGAGTATTATCATGTATCTAATAGATCCTGAATAACACAATTTTTTTTTCCATATCAGCCATGCTTGATGATAAGTTAATTCTCAAACTTCTACAAATACAGTATTTGGCATATATATATATATATATATATATATATATATATATATATATATATATATATATATATATATATATATATATATATATATATATATATATATATATAATTATTTCAGGATGAGATAAGCTTACACTACTTAAAATATTTCCAATTTTGTTTCACTTGGCTTATTAGAGTAGATACATTGTGGTAAATATTGTCAAACTTGGGGCAAATTTCATTACAATATCAAAGTGGTACCTGATGTACACTAAGCCAATGAAAAGAGGGAGATGGCACTGGAGTAAAGCCATTTTCAGGTTGATGTCATTATGATCAGATAATGTATTTTGGAGATGAAACCAATTATTGGGGTAAAATATTTTTGGATAATATGTACCAAATTATAATATGGACAAACCCTACCAAGCCTTCTCTGCTATTACATTTCTGCTTTTTATTATTAATTTTTTCAAGTGTATGAATAATTATTGGTAGATGCATCAAAACCTTGCAAATGTTTAATAAGAAAAAAATTATTTAAATAAAATAATTGAACAAAAATAATTATAATTTGTATTGATTTATGGCACACTAAAACCTAGAGGGTATGAACAATTATATACAATATTATGTATCATCATCATAGACTTAAACCCCAAAAAATTCTTATCAATGGATATATGATATAATCTACCCTGATTGTGTACCGTATTTACTCATGTGGGATACTCTTCAAAATGTGAACAGTGTAGAACTTGATATCTGCCATGGTATCATGGGAAGGCAGATCTGATATCACAAGTAGAATGCCCAGTGTAGAACCATATATCAGCCATGATATTATGTGAAGGCAAATCACTATTTACATTTGTTCATGATATCACAAGGAAAATGGCTTTTGCAGACCCAGATATTTGTGATGGTAATATTTTTCTACACTGTTCAGTGATATCACAGTGTAGTCTCAGATATCAGCCATAATAGAGTGTAGAGAAATTAAGATCAACACTGTCAGTAATATCACAAGGACCAAGATATCTGCCATGGTATCTTGTGAAGGTAAATCGGTATCTTAACTGTTGAATGACAAGTAAAACAACCATTGTTTTACATATTCTACCAGATCATGTGATGGTGGATATGGGTGTATGCTTCTCACAGTTTGATGTGGTGTGGATAATACATGGGTAAATATGGTAATGACCAAAATCATGGACTAATCTGTCTATTGTATTCTTTTATAGATGCATATTTTGCATAATATGTACCCATATAGTGTCTTAGGACTATCTTTACCAGTCAACTAATTAAAGAAGCTGAGTCAGCTAAATTTACTTTATAGTAGTTAAACTTTTGCTTGGCAGAAGAATTTAATTAATTTAATTTGTATTGTATAGCTGCTTTGTAGCTTGCATGCTTGCTTACAATCCATCTTTGTATATTAGCTGTTTTGAAGATGTATAATATTGTGATCAGTCAGATTCATACTTGATTGTTTGATTTTGTTGGTTTAACCATTTTTCAGCACTTAATAGGTATATATTACAGCTAGTATATTTGCTGGAGGAATAACCCAGGGAAAACACAGGAAGAAGTGCCACCCACCGTGAAGGAAGCTACAGGCAAGCTTTGTCACATACCCATGTTGGCCAAACCAAGATTGGAACACATGTGGACAGAAGTGAGATGTAAAGGCAAGTGCCTTAGACCACATAGTCACCTGGAGCACCTGTTCATCCTTGTGGCAAATGACAAGCTTTCACATGTCTGCATGTTCTACTTGTAATATAGTCACCTGGGGCACCTGTTCATCCTTATGGCAAATGGCAAGCTTTCACAAGTCTGTGTGTTCTACTTGTAATAACATTAGCATCTCCAATGACACTGATTGTGACAGGGTGATCCTATGTTGTATAGTGTTTTTTTGTCACAACAAGAGTTTGGGAGCCTTGAGAGTGGAGAGTAGGGGTTAGGTCTATTAAGTCATGGATGCAGAATTGCAGATATTTACAATGGTTTCCATATCTAATTTTGGTATTTATGTATAACTATGATCAGATTCTCAACACACAATAGATGAATAAATCACTTCTGTTTCTTGTGTTTTACAAATTGAAAATTTACATTTTTTATTTCAAATATTTAATTACCAGGAATGATCTGATGGTTCTTGATTTATTGAATGAAACTGGTAAGTTTTAGGCACATTCATGATTGCATTTTGCAGGTTTTAGGGAGCTGGAATTGTGACAATTTCATAAAAAATTTGTATGCACTGTGTTAGTCCACATGCGCTTGTTGTACGAGGAAAACTTTCACAATACTTTCAAGCACAGCTGCACAGCATTTTCTATTGACCAGTTTCATGTATTTTTAGTAATATTTGTTGCTTTATTGATATTTATTTTGCCAAAATTAATTGGTGATAATAATAATAACAATAACAATAATAATTATCATCATAATAAGAATAATGATACATGTACTTATCATCATCATCATCATTATCATCATCATTATCATCATCATAATCCTCATCATCATTATCAGCATTTATGTTACAGCAATGTATTGCAAATTATTATCTTCTACTTTCACAACAGCAATTGGTCACATGATCATTTGGTTGTTGAGCGCAATATATTCTTGCATTTATGCATAAGTGCAAATGCAATCAATTTCACATTAACAGGACAATCCAGCCCTCACATTTCTTCTCAAAATAATTATCATGATCCAAGTTTAAGCTACTTTATCAATTCTCAAAGATTTTGATAAAAATATAATTAAGATATGGATAAAAAAAATTAATTTTGGCATGTTGTTTTTGTCTGGGTAGTGCAGCATTAAGTGAATTAGTTCCTTTCTTCTAATCTTATCATACTGACACAGCTGGCTGGTAATAATGTTCATATGAGTATATATTTCTACAAATTCTCAAATTTTATTGGTACTAAATAATTACAGATATCTATTCATGAAGATTGCTATTAAGGAAAACAAACATTTTTGCATAAGAAGTTTGTATTTTTATCAGTGGTTAATTGGTCTTCCTCACTTATAATGAATCCAGATCCTGCAAATATCAGTGACAGAGTAAACAAATGGAAATTATTAGTTCATAGATTCATGAAAAATATACTATATTGCATCAATCCTGTACACATTTTATGTTTTTATTTGTGTGTGTAGATGTATGATTCAGATATTCAGTTGCATTTCACAAAGCTGGATAACCAATTAAGGATATAACATGTCATTTGACATGGCTAGCTTGTCTTATGTCCTTCCCATAGTGTGATACATTTATTTTTTAATGATTGATGATTTTTATGAATCATTCAAAATCTGTGAATAGAAGTTTCTCATTCTTTACATTGTGTTTTTTCATTAAAATAACCTGGCATGTCCAAGAATTCATGACTGAAAATGCTGCAGGCTCATTTACCTACACCTGCAATACTAGCATATATACTAATGCCCTCAATCAATTGATTGACCATCTACACAAATACATGAAGACTGGGCAGAATTCAGGAAAACCCACAGTGCTAAACACAGCAGTAAGTCCATTACACATCCCATATGCAGTGCTGTATGTGAGAAAATGGTTAACCTCCTATTTAGGAAATATTGAGAAACAGGGGTGATTTCTCCAAAAGTAAGAGAATTTGCACATCCACTTTTGAGGAGAACTTGACATACATACATACATACATACATACATACATACATACATACATACATACATACATACATACATACATACATACATACATACATACATACATACATACATACATACATACATACATACATACATACATACATACATACATACATACATACATACATACATACATACATACATACATTCATGCACGCACGCACGCACATACATACATACATATATACATACATACATACATACATACATACATACATACATACATACATACATACATACATACATACATACATATGCACACATGCATACATACATACATACATACATACATACATACATACATACATACATACATACATACATACATACATACATACATACATACATACATACATACATACATACATACATACATACATACATACATACATACATACATTGATAGATATATTTCACATTTTAAGTATTTTGCAATGCAAATAGTTGAGTTATTCATGAGTTTTAGAATTTTTAGTTGTTAAATCTTAGTGAATAATGTGAATGTGCAGAAAATATGGAACAATTTATCCGGAAGAAAAAGTTTCACTTATAAAAATAAATTCTTAGAGAATTCATCTTAAGAATATATAAATCATGAAAATCAGAATCACTTGTCTCAGATTCCCAGTTAAGAAGTTTGTACTTATTAGGACCAGTTGCAACTGTCAGCCACTGTCGGTTAAGGTCCATTTCAGCACTACAGTAGAAGAAAAATTAAAGTTTGAGCATGCTGAGAAATACAAACATTATATTAGCTGTAATTTCCTTTGATAATTTAAAGTTGTATACTATATACCCTCACATTTAAGTCCACCTGCAAATAATGTAGGCCCTGATCTGTCATTGTATAATGCATCAGCAGATCAGGGTCTGTGTTGTTTGTTCATTGTATATACCTGATCTGCTGTTGCATAATATGCTGGCAGATAGAGTCTGTGCTGTTTGTACTACTGATTACTTCTAACAAACAGCATAGAACCAGATATGCCATTATGCAACAGAAAATCTGGGTTTATGCAGTTTGCCATTAGATGCCAACATAGAGTAAGCACAAAATTATGGTAATTCACTTGTTTAAATCTTCACAAAGAATTTATTTTGAAATAAAACGGATTGACCATCATCAAGCAGACTGGCTAAGGAAAGACAAAAAAACCCCACAAGATTTCATCGATTTCTATCTATTTAAATATTACAATGAGATTCATTCATTACTGTGCTTGTCTTTGCTTTCATTACAATAAATGAAGCAGTATATATTGCATTGCTGCTGTCTTAGCCAGGACAATACATCCACACCAACCCACATGTCCATACAGTCAAATCCAAATTTGTACATCAGTATCCACCCACGTGTTCATATAGTCAACCCAAATCTGTACATCCACATCCACCCACAAGTGCATATAATTGCTTTTAGACTGGTACTGTATCTCAGAACTATATTTACACTAACTGTTATTAGACTGGTACTGTATCTCAGAACCTCAATTACACTACCTGTAATTTATACATTGTAATTGTGCAGACAGAAAATCTTCTAACAGGTGTAAACTTATTGAGATAAGTTTAGAACACAGTCATCACTGTGCCTTAAACCATATATGGAAGTTTCATCTAAAAGTCAATGTATGGGACATCGTTAATTGACAGACCATTTGGGTTAAAGAGTGAACAAAGCTTTGTGGGTTTTTTTTGCAGGGTATATTATTTAACTTAGCTTTACAAAACAAAACTTGGCTTGTATTGATTACATGTACAATAGGCCCACTGATCTTTCCTGCACTTCTCAAGTTTTAGGCATTCCTAGATTTTCGTAAGTTGTAAGATTATTCTAAACTGCACAAGTTTTAAGTTAAAGAGTCAATTTTAATTCTTTCAACAATCACTTCACTGAAAAAATGTAATATATTTTAATTAGAAGCCACTTCAAGCATCTTAATCAACATAGTTTCAAATCTCAATTTGAGGAGAAATGTTTTGAAGTTGGCCACATTTTAGAGTGGACACCTAATACCCATTGTTTTTACAATAAGTCATATTAAAATTTCCTTCTAAATGAGAATTGAGGTAGAAAACAACCAATAATTCTCTGCAAATAGTTTAGCATTTACTGCATGCTTCTTCAGGCACAAAATATAATTATATTTGTTATAAAGGATAAATAACATACCAATTTAATTAAAATTTTATACATTTTTTTAATACAAATAATCGCACTTTACTGGATTTTTTTATGTCAATAAATATTCTGCATGGAGAGATGAATAGACTGATAAAGGAAAGTTACTGGATTCATAGATTAGATACTTTGTATCCTAATACCAAGGCACTATAAAAAAAATTGTATAAAATGTTAATAAAAGAATTGATATGTTGTTTATCTTCATTATATGAGATGGACTCTATTTAGCATTTTTTTCATATGGGGTTTGCTATGCATATATACTATGACTATTGTTCATATGGGGTTTGCTATGTATACTGATCTTTTTTGTCAAGTATGCTTAAATTTAGTTTTGCTTTTTATAGCTATATTGTAGAATATTTGTGTATTTGGGTGTAGTCTGGTGTAGTTACATGTAGTGTTGCATATCTTCTACTTAGATGCTAAAAAACCAGCTGGAGGTGTGGTGCCCATCCCCCAACCTAGCAAATCTCCACCACCTAGCAAATCAAGGTCATATTCTCTGGATAGATCCAGGCAGAATGTAGCATCACCTAGTGAGAGCAAGCAAAAGAAAGGTTTGCATGTCACACAGTTTACTGTATATGCCATTGCATTCAGGCACACACACACACACACACACACACACACACACACATGAATAGCACACACACACATGAATAGCACACTCACACACACACACATGAATAGCACAGATCCAGATCAACTGCTGTACAATATGCTAGAAGATCATCGATGTTTTTTTTTCCCAAGATTTCAAGCAAGCAGTGTAGACCATTTATCCACCTGCACATTATATAATAACAAAACTTGGCTTATGCTAAATGCATTGTATTTTAATTTATGGCATGGCATCTGTAAGTATCTGTTGGGTGGCATCTGTAGTTATTGTTTCATTGAGTAAATTTGGAATAACATCTGTAGGAATTGTGTTTTATTGTGTACTTTTGGAATAGCATCTGTAGAAATTGTGTTTTATCGAGTAATTTTGGAATAGCATCTGTAGGAATTGTATTTTATTGAGTACCTTTTGGGATAGCATCTGTAGAAATTGTATTTTATTGAGTACCTTTGGAATAGCATCTGTAGGAATTGTGTTTTATTGAGTACCTTTGGGATAGCATCTGTAGAAATTGTGTTTTATTGAGTACCTTTGGAATAACATCTGTAGGAATTGTGTTTTATTGTGTACTTTTGGAATAGCATCTGTAGAAATTGTGTTTTATCGAGTAATTTTGGAATAGCATCTGTAGAAATTGTGTTTTATTGAGTACCTTTGGGATAGCATCTGTAGGAATTGTATTTTATTGAGTACCTTTGGAATAGCATCTGTAGGAATTGTGTTTTATTGAGTACCTTTGGAATAACATCTGTAGGAATTGTGTTTTATTGTGTACTTTTGGAATAGCATCTGTAGAAATTGTGTTTTATCGAGTAATTTTGGAATAGCATCTGTAGGAATTGTATTTTATTGAGTACCTTTTTGGATAGCATCTGTAGAAATTGTGTTTTATTGAGTACCTTTTGAATAGCATCTGTAGGAATTGTGTTTTATTGAGTACCTTTGGGATAGCATCTGTAGGAATTGTATTTTATTGAGTACCTTTGGAATAGCATCTATAGTTATTGTGTTTTATTGAGTACCTTTGGAATAGCATCTGTAGGAATTGTGTTTTATTGAGTACCTTTGGAATAGCATCTGTAGAAATTGTGTTTTATTAAGTACCTTTGGGATAGCATCTGTAGGAATTGTGTTTTATTGAGTACCTTTGGGATAGCATCTGTAGGAATTGTATTTTATTGAGTACCTTTGGAATAGCATCTGTAGGAATTGTGTTTTATTGAGTACCTTTGGAATAGCATCTGTAGAAATTGTGTTTTATTGAGTACCTTTTGAATAGCATCTGTAGGAATTGTGTTTTATTGAATACCTTTGGGATAGCATCTGTAGGAATTGTGTTTTATTGAGTACCTTTGGAATAGCATCTGTAGGAATTGTGTTTTGTAGAATACCTGTTGCATGGCACATGTAGGACTTATGTTTTTCTAAGAATCTTTTGCAAAGCATCAATAAGAATTGTGTTTTAATGAATACCTTTAAAATGGCATCTGTAGGAATTTGCATGTAATAAATGAAGAAAACAATTTAATTTCAGTTGTGACAGTGTAGTTGAAAGTGATGGAGATTTTATTAGAACATCATTCAAAAGTTGTTCTTTAATTATTTAATTCATTTATTGTAAGATAAGATATGAAACAGGAATCAACTTTACTGTTTGATGAGACCTTTTCAATAAGTGGTCATAGACTTCTAGTGATAGTATGATTTTTATATTAACATGGTATTAGTATAGTGTAGATTAGCTTTCAATGGACTTTGAACTCTGTTGCTAACAGTAGATTTTTCCTCTGCCTCTCTAATAAACTTTTTTCAGTTATTTTTTATGTAGCCAAGCTTGTGCAGATCTCTTACATGTAAAAACATAGTAGCTATTTTATAACTGATATTACAAAGTTTTATTTCATTTCCTTTGCAGGCACTCCACCAATTTACCCCAAATACACTACCTCATTGAGCACACCCAAATCTGGCAGTGGTCGTTCCATCTTAAGAGTGGGTACAGGGCACACAAGTGATGCAGACTCCATACGAACAGAAGATTTTGAGAGTCGATTCCATGACATGGTTGTACCGCAGACTGGGGAAAGTGATTTGGATGGACAGGGTGAAGATCCGATCCACACAAGGGTCAAGCTGCTTCTCCAGGCAACTGAGAAATGTAAGTTTCAGGTCACCATCTATCTCATTTATTATGGCCCTGTTCATGTTACAGTAGCCCTATGGTAATCACCTTTTCCATCTTACTGTCTCTCATATAACCATCATGATACAGCGGCCCTATGGTCACCTTTTCCATCTGACTGTCTGTCATATAACCATCATGATACAGCGGCCCTATGGTAATCACCTTTTCCATCTTACTGTCTCTCATATAACCATCATGATACAGCGGCCCTATGGTCACCTTTTCCATCTGACTGTCATATAACCATCATGATACAGCAGCCCTATGGTAATCACCTTTTCCATCTGTCTGTCTGTCATATAACCATAATGATAAAGCAGCCCTATGGTCACCTTTTCCATCTGTCTCTCTGTCATATAACCATCATGATACAGTGGCCTATGGTAGTCACCTTTTCCATCTGTCTGTCTGTCATATAACCATCATGATACAACGGCTCTATGGTAATCACCTTTTCCATCTGTCTGTCTGTTATATAACCATCATAGTTCCACAACTGTTGCTTATTATTGTTGCATATAATATAATACCATTTGATAGATTAATTACCTATTAAATGACAACATGCTCTATAAAGATTTTGTGATTTCAGGTTTAGTTATCATGCAGTTACTGCCTTTCTCAATCAGTTTTAGATCTCTGTTACAGCATATTGTAAAAAGCATATATCAGGTACCTTTGACAATATTCTGATTTGAATTGCTCATTTTCTCTTTAACCTAGAATGCATTTATTGATTTTGTCAACTTCATTTTGGATGTCTTTCTGGCCCTTTACAATGAACTGTACACATGCATCTTCACTTAGGCTATTGCATGTAACCAGCATTGTAAGCTTAAGATTATCTGAGTGACTTTGTATAAAAAGACCAATTTACCATCTTTTCATGTTGTTCTCCAGCATTAGTGTTCCAGATTTCTTAACTAAACTCTTTTCTCCAATTAGATTAATTATAATCCAATAAAAGTAATTATTGTTTACATCCACCTTTGTCTTTTTAAAATTTCTCAGTTTCAAACTCTGATATGCCTAATTTTGAGATGCAGCCAGTACTTGTAGCTCTAGTCTTCCTAGCAAAAGAAGATTCAAGAGAAATCCAGCAATTTAAAAAGTTGTATCATAATATGGAAATACTTGGTCCATATAGAATGCCTCTCATTTAAAATTCATAATTTTGTAATTAGACCTAACAGTTTTGATCCTCTACCAGACTTACATTTTTAAAAAATAAAATATATACAACAGGAAATATATTCCAAATAAAAGTGACTCACCTTGACCTTGTTACCAATGAATCATACAAAGATCACTTTAAGTTTTAGCAAAAAGTCAAATTTCTGGATTATCTTTCCTTTTTATGAGGCTTGAATAAACATATATATAATAATAGACAGAATCAAAATGTGATATGTTATTTCCTTACCAGTAACATGTTTTCAGTGCGGATGTAAACAATATATTTGCTTTTGTCTTTTGTACAATATTGCAAATCCAACAATGAAAATTGTAGACTCTGCCTATTTATTGCATGCAGGTAAATACAGAAAACTATGCAGACATGCACAAAGAACAAGTCAAATGTGGCATTGTGACAAGTCAGATGTGGCATTGTGACAAGTCAAATGTGGCATTGTGACATGTCAAGGCCATTCATACATCTTATTATACAACTTTTTTCCTCAGAGAAAAACACAAACACCATATGGCATTTATTTCATACCCCATATTTTTAACTCATTCACAGATTCTTAATTATACATTGTAAATAGAATTCACAATAAATTCAGATATGAAAGTTAGATTTGTTCTGTTGAAGATATTAGGATCTGCAGATGTCTCTGAAAACACTTAAATAGTTTTGTGATGGGTATGTGTATCAAGATTTGACTAGATCATCTCTGTTGAATGCTGGATCAACACTGTAAGATTTCATGGGTATATTGTAATGTTTTGCTATCAGAGCTAAGTCTGTGTTGCTCATACCTAGTTCTGTGTAATACACTACTAAATACATTCATATTTCATATATTTTAATAGAAACAACAATTAATTTTATTACTTTCATAAAAATTATTCTCAATTCTGATTGGCTAAAGACAATGTATGCTGATCAGTAATACAACTATTGGTTTGCTCTCAGAGATTTTAGCTTGGCAAAGTAACATATTGTGCTTCCAAGGGGCTAATTTTTGATAATTTAATGAAATTAATAATATAATTAAGGGCTATTGTTTTGCTCAATAATTTATTTTTAGCTATGAAATACAGATATTAACCTTAAGTTAATTTAGGACAATATCTATGTCACAGCTAAATAAAACAAAGTTTTGAAATCGACAAAACCCCATAATTGTGTATTGTTGTACAATTTGAACATTTACCATGATCACTTCTTCATAAGTAAAATTATTAAATCTCTATATTCCCCCTTTTTGATTATTAATTGTATCTCCAAACTTTGATGTAGCAGATCACATAACAGCATGTATTAATACTTTTTTTAAAAAATCTAATCCCACTGCATGAGTACAGGTCCGCTTATCATAATACACCTCAAAATTACATCCTCAGTTTTCAACATTGATGATTTGCTTTAAGAAATAAACAGATTTAATATTCAGTGTTTGGAAACAAGCTTGACATTGTACAGATTTAATATTCTGTGTTTGGAAACAAGCTTGACATTGTATAGATTTAATATTCAGTGTTTGGAAACAAGCTTGACATTGTACAGATTTAGTATTCTGTGTTTGGAAACAAGCTTGACATAGTGTGTCATCAGTTGGGATTTATAAAAATTTATAGAAATTAAGAAATGCATGTTATGTAATCAACTTAAATAAAAAATAATTAAAGTTTTGCCCAATTACATACATACATGCATGCATGCATGCATGCATGCATGCATGCATGCATACATACATACATACATACATACATACATACATACATACATACATACATGCATGCATGCATGCATGCATACATACAGACAGACAGACAGACAGACAGATAGACACTAGCTCTTTGATTCATGTTCATGTTATCCACCAAAATATTTTGTTCTTTATTTTCTAAAAATCTTTCATTTTGAATTTTTCTAAATTTAGTTTTATGATACTCTGTATAATAGTGCAGTGACACAGAAATTCTATCACATTTGCTTTGACAAACAAATTTTTACACATAAGAACATTATTGATATTCATATTAAAGTAACCATACATACCATGCTTAAGCTTTATTTATGACAATTTTAAAGCAAGAATGTATATGTTACCAATGACATTTTTGTGATATATTTTACAGAATGTTATGACCCATTCATCTGCTGGTTTTTCTTCTACCTTTTTATTTTATAAGATTCTGGTATCATACTTTTTTATTTTGAGAAAGAAAATAAAAAATCCAGATCATTATAATGTATTTGCTTAGAATCTAATAGTGCCATAACAATGTAATTTATCACACAAAATATTGTAATTATTAATGATAACATTTATGTGGGACTTCATCTGCTACGGTACTACAGTTATAGCAAACAACATGATTTGGTAGCAGATGTATATACTAAGATGGTTTCCTGTTTTATACACCATATTTCTCCTTTGCCAACCAGATCACCATGAGGAGGCTGAAACAGACAAAAATCATGTGCTTCCAACATCCATTCTGAAACACTCATCATCCTTTTTGTCAGGTATTCTTACAAACTAGTGGAATAGGAAACATTTTACCATGAAACCTGAACTCAAGGTCAAATTCAGCAATTTCTGGCACTGTGTAGCTTTTATTGGAATTAAATCAGTATCATAGAACTTTCCATATTCTCTTACCATTTGATCTCTCTCTCTCTCTCTCTCTCTCTCTCTCTCTCTCTCTCTCTCTCTCTCTCTCTCTCTCTCTCTCTCTCTCTCTCTCTCTCTCTCTCTCTCTCTCCTTGCTTGCAAAATTTTGATGATTTGGACATAATCCAAGTATCACAACTGAACTGGAGTTTTAACTTGAGGTTCAGGTTTTTGCTTAAAATGTTGTGAAACAGCTGTTTGTTCAGACAGACAATCAATAAATATGCTCTTTGGTCAAAGTTTGCTTATATCTCTTGTACTTTCCACCCTAGGATTAATGCTTTAGTAGGTTTTTAATGCATCTACTCACCTCTTTTTTGAAGGATAAAGTGTTGATGAACAAGTTATTTTTTAGTTTATTCTCCTAAACTATTTAGAGGAAAGTTAGGATACAGTTTCATCCTAAGTTCTAGTTGATCTTAAACTAAAATGATCATTGAACATCCAATATTTCAGCCATGGTGACCATCCTGAAAATGTTATTATTGCTAATCATCTGTTTGGATTGTCATATCTGTATGACTTGTAACTGGTCCCTATCTTACTGGTGCTAAGAGATTACTTATCACTTCTAGATGGTGTTCAGCTGATCTCCAACATGGCTGTTATTATTGCCATCTGGAAAATATTGGTATTGCAACTCCTCCTGAATTTAAGATGATATCAACATCACTAAAAGGCTTTAAAATCTTGTTATAGCTACTCTTCCAGAATATATGGTGATATCAACATAGGATTTTTGCTTGAAGTCTTTGTGACATAAATATGATCTCCGATGATTGTTGGTTCTAATTTGACATTTATTCTAACATGGCCACTTTGGCTGCAATCTTCAAAGTCTTGATACTGTACATGTACTTCTTTACAATGAACTGTTATGAGAACATGAGATTTTCATGCAAAGAAACTTCTTATAATATGTAGTTTGTCCTGAATTGAATATGAAATTTAAATATGGCTGCCACAGAGTTTATCATGACAGTCTTGTTTTTTTCTTCTCCAGAATGGAGTCATAGCCATATCATGTTGTCATGAATGTTTTTATGTTTTAATGATGATGATCTAACTTAAGCTGTATCAAAAATTTTATAGCTTTTCCTGAATGAGTGGTCATTTTGACTTTTCACTAAAACACTTTCAATTGCAATTCAAACAGGACCTGGAATAAAACTCTTACTAATCTGACCTCCAATGTAGTCAACCATGGCAGTATATGATATAATTAGTCTGAACAAAAATGGTAGAGATCGATCACCAACATGTCTACCTTGATGTGAACAAATTTTACCACCAAAACATTTAATCTTTGGGGTCCAACCAAAGGTCATCAATTGAATTTTTGTTCTCCAAACATCTTGTCCTGGCTGTGATATTACTGAATGGCTTTTAAAAAAAATCACATTTATCACATTTTTATATTTCTATTGTCCTGTAGTGTCCCTCTTATCTACATGTACTCTGCTAGCTGCTAACATATATTCAGTATTGTTCATGTAGTTAGATTTTTGTTGCTAAATTGGAACATTCCCTTACTAAAACACCTTTAATTATAAGTTTTTTTTTCTAAGGTGGATATTGTTATGGATCCCATTTAATGATGTAAATAACAAAATTATATGTATTATATGTATAATGTACTTTAGTATATAGTGATATCATGGTAAGACTATATTTACTATGTGGTTTCCATGACAGTATTATAACAAGGAAATGCTGAATTTTGTTTCGAAATTATTTTTTCATCCTTGCGGATTTATTTCTTCTCTCTAAACAGATGTTTTTGTGTGAACAGTCTTTGATTTTTATCAAATAAGGCACCCCGTTTGCAATTTCCGTGATGTTTATGGCAAATAAGTTACATAACATTTTCTTTTTACTCTTCAACTCTTTAATGTTAGCTTTTTTTAAATTTACAGCAGACTACCAAGTATAGTATTTTAATTATTTATTTGCCAAACTGCTTAGTAGCTTGGACTTTAATGTACTGGCAAGTTAAGAGACCTGTATACACTTTTAACACTGTAAAAAATTGGGAGTCTTTCATCAATAAAGTATAACTAGTTACACAGTCTGATTTTTTCTACTAATTTTGTGTTTCTATTTCTGTAGACAGTGATCAATACATGTAAGTGACAAGTAATACTAAGATAAAAATCAATATTTAATTCTCGTAAAATATATCTGAAAATAGTTTTTTTGATTTTTGAATGCATGTCCATTTACATATTGTTCTTTTGTTCTGTTTTTTTTAAATGACAGCTTTTTTAAATCTAATCAATATCTGACATTGAGTTAAATCACTTTTTTAAAAAAATTCTGTGGCATTAGTAAACACTCAAATATTGTGTTGTTGCATTGCATTACATTAATTTAATTTACATAAAAAAATAAACTATATTCAGCAACATTTGTTAGCAAGATAAATTTGAGTTTCATGTCCATGGTATGTTAATCTGAGTTTTCTTTTGGATTTATTATTAAATTTTTTTATTGGAATCTGCTTTCTACTTGAGGAGTGTCATCAATGCTGACCCAGTCTATTATTTTAAGTGTTGTGTACCAGTTGATCATAATTTCCATGTATTTTATGAGTTTCAACAGTACACTGCTCCTTGATTATATCACGGTTCATGAAAGTCATCAAAATGAACCATGTTACAGGATAATCACTGTCAAATTTCTTTGTGTGTAATGGGGTCTGTTGCACAGAGAACCAACACTTGTAGGATTTATTGTTTTTTTGAAACCACAACATAATTTGTTGTCATTAGCCTTGAGCTCAAATCAAATGAAATAAAATAAACTTGAACATAAACAATAATTTAGCCATTTGAATGACAGCATTGACCTTACTTATATTGTATGAGGGGCTGTGGTATACTGAGGGGTATTGTACTGAGGGACCAGTTAGTATCATATATTGAGGGCCAGTCTGTACTAGTTAGCATCCCATATTAAGGGACCAGTCTGCACTTGTTAGTATTCTATATTAAAGGACCAGTCTGTACTTGTTAGCATCCTGTAGTGAGGGGCCAGTCTGTACTTGTTAGCGTCCCATATTAAGGGACCACTGTGTACTTGTTAGTATGCCATAATAAGGGACCAGTCTGTACTTTGTTAGCATCCTGTAGTGAGGGGCCAGTCTGTACTTGTTAGCATCCCATATTAAGGGACCACTGTGTACTTGTTAGTATGCCATAATAAGGGACCAGTCTGTACTTTGTTAGCATCCTGTAGTGAGGGGCCAGTCTGTACTTGTTAGCATCCCATGTTAAGGGACCAGTCTGCACTTGTTAGTATTCTATATTAAGGGACCAGTCTGTACTTATTAGCATCCTGTAGTGAGGGGCCAGTCTGTACTTGTTAGCGTCCCATATTAAGGGACCACTGTGTACTTGTTAGTATGCCATAATAAGGGACCAGTCTGTACTTTGTTAGCATCCTGTAGTGAGGGGCCAGTCTGTACTTGTTAGCGTCCCATATTAAGGGACCACTGTGTACTTGTTAGTATGCCATAATAAGGGACCAGTCTGTACTTTGTTAGCATCCTGTAGTGAGGGGCCAGTCTGTACTTGTTAGCGTCCCATATTAAGGGACCACTGTGTACTTGTTAGTATGCCATAATAAGGGACCAGTCTGTACCTTGTTAGCATCCTGTAGTGAGGGGCCAGTCTGTACTTGTTAGCATCCCATGTTAAGGGACCAGTCTGCACTTGTTAGTATTCTATATTAAGGGACCAGTCTGTACTTATTAGCATCCTGTAGTGAGGGGCCAGTCTGTACTTGTTAGCGTCCCATATTAAGGGACCACTGTGTACTTGTTAGTATGTCATAATAAGGGACCAGTCTGTACTTTGTTAGCATCCTGTAGTGAGGGGCCAGTCTGTACTTGTTAGCGTCCCATATTAAGGGACCACTGTGTACTTGTTAGTATGCCATAATAAGGGACCAGTCTGTACTTTGTTAGCATCCTGTAGTGAGGGGCCAGTCTGTACTTGTTAGCATCCCATGTTAAGGAACCAGTCTGCACTTGTTAGTATTCTATATTCAAGGACTAATTTGTACTTGTTAGCATACTGTAGTGAGGGGCCAGTCTGTACTTGTTAGCATCCCATATTCCCATATTAAGGGACCAGTCTGTACTTCTTAGTGTCCCATATTAAAGGACCAGTCTGTACTTGTTAGTATCATGTAGTGAGGGTCCCGTCTGTACTTGTTAGCATCCTATGTTAAGGGACCAGTCTGCACTTGGCCATAGAACACAATAATTTTACTATATTGGCTCTACATTTGTATCTCAATACTGAACTTTCCATTGTGTGACAATCAATACAAATCATATGTTAATCTAAAATACCTTCACAGATGACTTTACGGTGAAGTTCTTGTCAAGGGTTGACCTGCATTTTTTTGAGAGGCTGAATTGTAAACAAAACACTATGCAACAGAACACAGATTTCACTTCCGAATCATCACCATGGCCTTATTATTTACTGTGCACCATCGCTGAAATACACACAGACAACCACACCATAAGCTCACATTCTAAAGAATAAACAATTACCTTTAAATCCTTACCAAGAATGCCAAAATCTAACTCTTGTATCACCACTAAATGGAGAAGGAAAAAATGATCTAAAAATAGACTGGGATTACATTCATGAGTACTGAACCAGATTTTATTAATTGTGTACTGATTCCACTTGTTAGTATTCTATATTAAGGGACCAGTCTGTACTTGTTAGTATCCTGTAGTGAGGAGCCAGTCTGTACTTGTTAGCATCCCATATAAAGGGACCAGTCTTGCTCTTGTTAGTATTCTATATTAAGTGATCAGTCTGTACTTGTTAGTATCCTGTAGTGAGGGGCCGGTCTGTACTTGCTAGCATCCCATATTAAGGGACCAATCTGCACTTGTTAATATTCTATATTAAGGGACCAGTCTGTATTTGTTAGTATCCTTTTGTTTTTTTGAGAGACCAGTCTTTACTTGTTAGCATCTATTTTAATGTGAATTTATTTAATGTATCATAACTTGACACCATACATATTTATTAATTTCAAAAGGAACAATGCTAGTGCCAGTACAGCATGAGATCGCAGGTCTGGGTCTGTGCAGTTTGTAATAGGACTCTTCTTCTTATTAGCGAGTTAAAGAGTTTACAGGAATTCTATACTTCTCACCAAAATAAGACATTAGTTAAGCTGTGTATATAAAAATTTATACACTAATATCCTATTTTAATTTAAAGTTTTATGTATGATTATACATGGATTTGCAGTTTTATTTTGCAGGCGTACATGATAATGGTAAATTTTATCTTCTGACCAAGTACATGTATATAGATGCTTCTTCATTAAAGCAAACTAGTTATTTAGATGTCATAAATATGCTACATATAGATTTGTATGCAGTATTTTCTCCAGGACATGCAAATACACAAATCTCACCTAAATTTAAAACTTGCAAATGGGCAAATATGTAAAAAAGTCATGCACATTCTGCATTTTGTAGGCATAACAAAATCAGTTACATTCTTTCAATATTAATAAAACTAATTAATTCATGTAAGTGCATGTTTTCTAGATCAAGTACCATAATCAATTCATGTAAGTGCTTGACTTCTAGATCAAGTACCATAATCAATTCATGTAAGTGCTTTACTTCTGGATTAAATACCATAATCTATTCATTTATGTGCATTACTTTTGGATCAAGTACCATAATCAAATCATGTAAGTGCTTGACTTCTAGATCAAGTGCCATAATCAAATCATGTAATTGCTTCACTTCTGTATCAAGGAAAAGAATCAGTTTTATACTAAATAACTAAATGAGTGACAAGATTTTTTTGTTAATTATGTAGTTACTAACTCCACTTGGTAAATTTATACCATGGCAGACATGTAGCTTCCAGTAGTTGGAGATACATGTGATGTCTATGCAGTTACACTAATGTTCTGATGAGTGAGATGTAGTCATGTTACAACACATGGGTGTATATGATGTAGTGCTGTTACAACACATGGATGTATATGATGTAGTGTCATTGTTACAACACATGGATGTATATGATGTAGTGTCATTGTTACAACACATGGGTGTATATGATGTAGTGTCATTGTTACAACACATGGATGTATATGATCTAGTGTCATTGTTATAATACATGGGTGTATATGATGTAGTGTCATTGTTATAACACATGGATGTATATGATGTAGTGTCATTGTTACAACACATGGGTGTATATGATGTAGTGTCATTGTTACAACACATGGATGTATATGATATAGTGTCATTGTTATAACACATGGGTGTATATGATGTAGGGTCATTGTTACAACACATGGGTGTATATGATGTAGTGTCATTGTTATAACACATGGGTGTATATGATGTAGTGTCATTGTTACAACACATGGGTGTATATGATGTGTCACTGTTACAACACATGGATGTATATGATGTAGTGTCATTGTTATAATACATGGGTTTATATGATGTAGTGTCATTGTTATAACACATGGATGTATATGATGTAGTGTCATTGTTACAACACATGGGTGTATATGATGTAGTGTCATTGTTACAACACATGGATGTATATGATGTAGTGTCACTGTTACAACACATGGATGTATATGATGTAGTGTCGTTGTTTTAACAGCTGCTGCTATGTTCAAAATAATCAGAACATCCATTATTTATCATGCACACATTTGATGAAACACTGTTTTATAATGGGTCTATTCAATTTATGAGACATTTATCACACACATATTTGATGAATCATTCTATTGTATAATAGTCTATTTAATTTTTTACATTTGATGAATCACACTGCTGTATAATGGGTCTATTCAATTTGTCACACACATGATTGATGAAACATACTGCTGTTTAATGGGTCTATTCAATTTGTCACATTTGACAAATCATATTATTGTAAAATGGGTCTCTTACATTTGATGAATCCTTCTACTCTATAATGGTCTATTCAATTTATTACATTTATTACATTTGATGAATCATACTACTGTATAATGGGTCTATTCAATATGTCCCACACATTTGATGAATCATACTATTGTACAAGGGGTCTATTCAATTTATCACATTTGACAAATCATACTGCTGTACAAGGGGTCTGCTCAATTTGTGATATTAGATCAAACATACTACTGTATAAGGGGTATATTGTCACACACATTTGATCAAACATACTACTGTATAAGGGGTTTCTTCAATTTGTCACATTGGACGAATCATACTGCTGTATAATGGGACTATTCAATTTATCACATTTTATGAAACATAGAAATATATAATGGCTCTATTCAATTAGTCACATACACATTTGATCAATTATACTACTGTATAAGAGGTCTATTCAAAGATAATGTTCACATAAAACCCTGCAGTAAAAGAAAATAAAAATTCCCCCTTTAGAAAAATACAGTGGGAGGGAGGGACTTATGTGAAAATCCGGGAGAAATTGCTGCTTTATGAGATATTTAGCAGTTAATCAACAAAAACAGTAAAGAACATGGTAAAATATAGCACAAGTAAAAAGTAGAGAAAGGCAGGAAATAATAATAGTTTGTAAATGATTTATCCATGGAAAAAAATATTTTTGTTTTTTACAAAATAGCACAAATTAGAATAATTGAACTACAGTATGCCTTGTATTTTTTTATATTGATTTTGACTGACCTGTATGTCAGTATGATTCAAATGTTCATACTGTATACCTGATGTCATTAGGTATTATTATTGATTGAACTGTATACCTGAGATGATTCAGGTGTTCTTATCAATTGAACTGTATAATTGATATGATTGAGGTCTTGTTATTGATTGAACTGTATACCTGATATGATTGAGGTGTTCTTATTGATTGAACTGTATACCTGAAATGATTCAGATATTATCATTGATTGAACTGTATACCTGATATGATTGAGGTGTTGTTATTAATTGAACTGTATAACTGATATGGTTTAGGTGTTGTTATTGATTGAACTGTATAACTGATGTGATTCATGTGTTGTTATTCCTATGTTCATTTTCATGATGCCCACTTTGTTTTATACTGCATAGAATGTTACCTTTATAAGATAATTTTTCATCACCTGCAAGATCTGCTGCAATATTTAAAAAAAAAAAATTAAAAAATGTTTATCATTATTCTCAGTTTTTAATTTGCAAAACTTCTATAAAATTAAATTCATAATTATGTTTGTCAGATGTTTTATGCCATAAATGATGATTATGCCAGAGAATTATGCCATAGTTGATGACTGTGCTATAGTGGATGATT
Organism: Potamilus streckersoni; assembly: GCA_016746295.1. NCBI lineage: Eukaryota > Metazoa > Mollusca > Bivalvia > Unionida > Unionidae > Potamilus > Potamilus streckersoni. The sequence goes on from JAEAOA010001935.1 coordinate 2,983,689, forward strand.
TTGCTATGGTTGACAATGATGCCATAGTTGTTTATGCAAGTTGTCATTATACCATAGTTGATGACTATGCCATGGTGGATGATTATGCCACAGTGGATGGTTATGCCAGAGTTGATGATTATGCCATATTTCATTATATTCTGTGTATTTTGTAAAACACAAGGCACCATTTAAATCTTATTTGCCTAGTGCTGTTTCTTTTTTTTTTTGTTTGTTTTTCTGAGGACTAATCATGTATCTCTACATTTTTTTTTTGCTTTTAAGAGAAAGCAATCCTTACATACCAATATATATATATATATATATATATATATATATATATATATATATATATATATATATATATATATATATATATATATACACACACACACACACACACACAGTGGAACCCACTTATCTCGACCTCGGTTACCTCGCCAACCCTATTAAGTCGACGTTTTTGAAGTGGAACCGCCGTATTCTCTTCGTCTTTGCATTTTCTCATCGGTTACGTCGATCCTTTTATGTCGCCGAACCCTAATATCTCGAGCAAAAAAAAAAAGGGCCAAATTTGCCAATTAACGTCGGTTATCTCGATCCCCAAGACCAATCGCCGGCGATTTTTTTCCCCTTATCGGGGACAAAAATGTCCCATCTGGCGACAGACTTTTGGGTTATTTAATTTGTACAATCGTGGCTTTCGACTGGATAGATAAAAGGGAGAACTGAAGAAAGCTACAAACTTAACTAAGAAAGGAATTGGAATCAATCAGTTCAGAAATAATCCTTTGTTTGTATCAACTACCCCTATCTTGGCCGTGCATTGTTACATCGTACTCTGCTTATGCTGACGTCGGGCCGAGTCCTGTATGTTTTGATAGTCAATTATGCTACCGTACTATACCTACAACTGGTCGACTTCTGAAGACGCGAATAGAACAGATACAATTAATGGAATGGCTAATCCTTCTGTTTGTTGGTAGTTACAGACACTTAAACTCAGCAAGAAGAAATAGCAAACAACAAATAAATAACTTTTGCATAATTAAAAATAATTATTTATTTCTCAAAATACAGAAGTGAAAGAATTCCTATACTGAGTGTTAACTTATGCTACAGTAATATATACGGTCCAATATTGCCCGGTGTTCCCTCGTGTAAGTTTCATTCGTGGGAATGGAGATATTGTTTTGCAAGAATACAGTCTTTCGATTTTTTTAATTTACATGTACTTCTTGCGATTGGTTACGTTTATGCTAGCTTATGACTTGCCAATAAAATGATCATACTTGGTTAACTGCCCATGTGCTGAGTTCACGTAGCACGTGATGACGGTCCGTATGATCGTTCATTCCAATGACAGTTCAATCGCTCTTGTTGATCTTGTCTGAAGGATAACATGCTGTATTCTGTTTACGATACTTTTCAAAGCTGTCTTAGTGAAAAAACTCGCGAATTTAATTTTGACACTGGTTAGCTTTTTGTAAAAACGAACTACACCCTGCACGGTTTGTTGTTGTTGTTGTTGTTATTTATTTTTTGAGCGTTCTTTGTGTTTGCAATGTTGGAGAATATAATAAAGGTTTGTATCGAGAATCGACGGTGGTTTGTATTGTATACTGGTAAATCTCTGCTGTTATTTTGTGCACCTATGCCTTTTGTTGTTAACAAACATGTATGTATATTTTTATAACATGCCGATCGCTTCATCAAACAGATCGAGGCAACGCTGTTTAAAAAAAACATCAAAAAATACGTGCATGTACATTCTCATTTACTATCGCACATCATGTACATAATGAAATTTCAAGCACCTGTTATTATATTGACGCCATATTGGTTTTCGTTTATCTCGATCATCGGTTATCTCGATGCTTTTTGGCAAACCCCTAGGCCGGCGACATAACCGGGTTCGATCGACTGTGTGTGTGCGTATATATATATATATATATATATATATATATATATATATATATATATATATATATATATATATATATATATTGGTTCAAGGTTTGATATCTGCCCAGGCCAAAGTGGTCTGTTTCTTGGTGTACCCTTGGGAAAGGCACTTAACTCCCATTTATTTTACATGATATAGCCAGTAATGTGTTAAAAGGCACTCAGCTCACATTTCCATTACATGATATAGCCAGTAATGTGTTCTCAGCTCACATTTCCATTGCATGATATAGCCAGTAATGTGTTCTCAGCTCACATTTCCATTACATAATATAGCCAGTAATGTGTTAAAAGGCACTCAGCTCACATTTCCATTACATGATAAAGCCAGTATTGTGTTAAAAGGCACTCAGCTCACATTTCCATTACATGATATAGTCAGTAATGTGTTAAAAGGCACTCAGCTCACATTTAGATTACATGATATAGCCAGTATTGTGTTAAAAGGCACTCAGCTCACATTTCCATTACATGATGTAACCAGTAATGTGTTAAAAGGCACTCAGCTCACATTTCCATTACATGATATAACCAGTAATGTGTTAAAAGTAGGGTTGCCAGATGGTATCCAAAAGGAGTACATGTTCTCCTTTTCCATGTTTTGTCCTCCCGTCCTCCCTTACCTACTGTAAGTCCTCCTTTTTGCTAAACGTCGCGCGGGACTGGCGGGAGGCGATAAAGGGGGCAGGGCGTCTGAGCGGTAAGTCACCGCTCACGCCTCCACGCAGATCACGCACCAGTCAGGTGCGGTGCGTCAGTGCGTGGTCACGCAGCCCGTGCAGCGCGGTGTTTGTTATTGCAATTAGATATTTGTTTGAAACAATTGGTTATTATTATATTATATTATTATATTATATTATTCTCGCGCGACGAGAATCTTAGTGATGAATTACTAAATATTTGATTATATTTAACGTAGTCATTATGAGTAAGCAGAAGTGTAAATTTACGGAAGTATTAAGAGCCAAATACCCGTGTTTTACTAGCGGGCGAGACGACTTTGACGCCAAATGTTCTATTTGCGACTGCCATGTGGATGTGTGCAACAAGGGCACTGTTGCTTTAGAAAGACACGTAGCTATGGAAAAGCATAATAAGAATATACGAGCAGCAGGTTCTTCTTTTAAGGTAACCAACTTTTTTCAACCTTCTACTTCATTTACACTTAAAAATGCCCATGCTGCAGAAGGAACACTAGCCTTCCATACGGTAAAGCATCATCAGTCATACAAAAATATGGAATGTACGGCGAGCTTAACAAGAAAAATGTTTGCTGATTCCGAAACGGCAAATAATCTTAAATACGGAAAAACTAAGACGGAAGCTATAGTAAATCAAGTTGTTGCTCCACATACGATTACGACAATCATCGAAACTTTGAGGAACATCTCTTGTCTTTCTATTGCTACAGACGCCAGCAACCATGGTGCAGATAAACTGTTTCCTATATTGATTCAATATTTTAACTGGACTGGAAATGGAATCGAAATGAAAATTCTTGATTTTCAAACTTTACCGAACGAAACTTCGCTTTCGATTATGAATCTTATATACGAAACACTCAATACACACCAATTAACCCATAAGTGTGTGGCATTTATTGGAGATAACGCGAATGTAAATTTTGGGGGTGTGAACGGAAACCCAGGTGAAAACGTATTTACGCGCCTAAAAGAAAGTTTTAGAGAAAGAAAACCATATTATGCATAACAGCCATCACAATGGTGTCGATTTGATGAAACTGGATATTGAGTCAATAATATTGAAAATATTTAATTTTTTTTGTGTACACAGTGAGAACAGAGGCACTAAGAGTTTTGCAATTACGTGGAAATCAATTATCAGCCTTTGCTAAGGCACAGTAAAACAAGGTGGCTTAGCCTGTTTCCATGCGTAGAAAGAATTTTGAAGCTCTATCCAACATTAAAAGAATATTTCTTAAGCCAAAGAACAACACCATACCTAATAAAAACATTTTTCGAAAACACAACTTCAGAAGCATATTTATGGTTCACGCATTCTCTTATGTCTATTTACCAAGCAAATTTGGCAAAAGTCGAAGAGGAACATAATTCCGTTCTGGAAATTTCAAAGATACTTCATATGCTTCGTAATCGAAGAAACAACAATTTTTTGCCACTAAGCGTAAGAGAACAGCTTCGTGGTAATGATGAAACCAAGGCTATTTCCAACGAATTTTTCAGTGTTTACAAGGCTTGTGAAGATTACTTGATGGAATGGATGATACCCTTGGAAGATTTCAAAGGTTTTGAGTGGATGACATTGCTGAGAGAGAACGAAAACCTAAAATATGATGATTTAGTTTCATGCATTGAGGTCTTGAGTATCAGAGGTGTAGAGATTGACGATGTTAAGCTACACGATCAAGTTTGTAACTTGATTTCATTTCTTAAATCAAAATCAGATGAAGATGAAGCATATTATGATTTGAAGCTGCACGAGCAGTGGACAATCTACTTTAAAAGTGTTAAAAAACATTGAATGTTTCTCAGAACTGCTCAAGATCTGAGTTTTATTTTTGTATAAGCGCACATAATGCAAATGTAGAAAGAGTTTTTTCACTGATTAATATTCAGTGGAGCAAAGAGAGGAATAGACTAAGTGTGCAGTCAGTTAAATCTTTAATTCTTACTCAATACAACTTCAAAAACATGACATGTGAAGATTTTTATAATTATTTGTTAAAAAACCAAGAACTTCTTTCCAAAATTGGCAGCTCAGCTAAATATGATTAAAATAAAGTAAAATAATATAAAAAATTCATTTAATTTCTGAATGTCCTCCTTTTTTTTTTTTTTACAGAAAATCCTCCTTTTTAGACCCATCTGCACTCCTTTATCAAATTTTCATCTGGCAACCCTAGTTAAAAGGCACTTAACTCACATTTCCATTACATGATATAGCCAGTGATGTGTTAAAGTGCTGTTAAAACCAATAACAACAGAAGTTAAATTTATACATGATCATAAAGTTCATACTCTGGCTGTAAGTTGTTATTGTGTAATTAAGTTGCTATCTTAGGTTTAATTAGGTTTTGTTTAGCTCTGCAATACCATGGAATTTATTGGGTATGTGTTGTTTGACCTGGATGACAACTATTAATAACATTACTGATGTTACTAAAAACCATAATCAGCTTTGTCACATTGACCATAAATTCCATTTTAGAAATAAAACCCCATGTTTGTCATGTCCTGGTAATGGCATCACTTAGATGTTTTTCATTCTCCTGTAACTATATAGTGATCTGTATGTTAGACAATCATGTTTTGCCTACAAACAAAACCTTTCTTCTTGTCTGATTCCTTTAATAAGTGTTTAGTCATCTACAACAAAATTTGGGTTTATTGAATTCTAAGGTCAAGTTCTTTCAGTCAAGCATCATTAGTGGTATACACTGAATGAGATTATGTAGTACTGATTATCAATAGAAAGTGATACACAATATCTATATTTGTTAGCTTACCTTTTCCAGCATACATTCCTAAAATCAGGGAGATAGTAAATTACATTCATCACATAGAGCTATTTGGTTGTAAAAACATTGAAAATTTACATATTTGACTAATTTTACCAATACAAAATTCATTGTTATTAAACATGAGGGATGTGTTTGACAAACTGGAAATTCAATTTTCTTGAGTAAATTGCAAGGTTAGTTACATGCACATCTTTAAAAAATAGTCATTATTATTATTATTATTATTATTATTATTATTATTATTATTATTATTATTATTATTATTATTATTATTATTATTACTTTATTAACTGAACTTCTGTGGTGTAGCATATTATGATCAAGCGTTGTGTCATATGTAAAATACTGCACATGTTAAATATATGTTTATATATGTAAAGTAGGCAAAACAATATTGGTTTACATGTACTGAATTCCAGCTATTCCATTGGAACATATGGCTATTTCAACTGATGTTTCCACTTAATTCTTCATATGATATTCAGCAGGTTCTATATGAAAGCACCCATACATGTCCACTACTGACTTGTAATGGATCAAAATATCCACATTGGATATTTCACCAAAGGACTTAATTTGATCTTTCATTTATCATGAATGAAAATGGCGCCAATCTGACATCCATTATGGTCACCATGGTGACTATTTTTAAAATCTTGTTATCACTTATCCTCCAGATGGATGGTGCTATCTATTTAAGGTTTTCACTAAAAGACTTGTGTCTACGTGGTACTTAATGAAAATAGAACCATTCAGACCCACAGCATGGCCACCAAAGCTTTTTATTGCTACTTCACATGAACAGCTTTGTGGAATTTTTACCAAAATTCTTAACTTGTCTGGTTGGTACTAAATGATGCTAATATGGCATGCATTATATCTAGTATGTTGAACATTTTGAAAATCTATTTATTTTGTTACTTCACCAGAATACTTTGTAGGATATCTAGTTAGTCCTAAATAAAAATGGTTTTGAGAAGACCTTCAATATGGCTGCCATGTCCTAAATAAAAATAGTGTTGAGAAGACCTTCAATATGGCTGCCATTGTAACCATTTTGAAAATCTTGTGTTAGCTCATGAAGGAGACAGAAGGGATCACATTTGTGTAGCTGATGGCAACCATTTTCTTTGGAATGAAGTTATATTGCACAGAATTGGACTCCCTTTATAAAATAGCTGAGTTTCTAAGACCTATATAATATTGATCAACTTAAAATAACATGGGGTAAAAATTTATCTCAAATCAGCAGTCATTATTCAGATCATAAAATAATGATCCTTAATATAAAAAATCAGACTTTTTCCACCTCCATTTCAAAGAGTTTCCTTGTGGTCATTAGCTTGCATGTACATGTATATTCAAGAGCTTTTTTGCTTAGATCTCTTTTAAAATTTTTAGTACACTTAAGATATATAGTTTTCTTTGTGCATTCATTTTTTGTAGATACAGTGATATAATTTACTTTATAGCACACAACAAGTTTGTTTGTTATGGCATACACTGTTTGACACTGCCTTTCTCACAGCCTTACCTTTGGGTTTTTGGCCCTGGAATCAGAACTTGTTTGAGTAAAATGATATAAAATATATGTGAAGGCATAAACTGTGTAGCAGATGCTTGGCATGAGTATGAAATGAATTTCATCTATAATTTGATTACTGCAAAAATGTGAAATTCAGTCATGATCATAGCAAGGTTGAGTGTTGTGTGTGCAAATATTTGCTAGAATTCCTTTCAAATGACAGTAAACCCTTAGTTTTAAAGTCATTCCCATATGCTCCTGCAAATATCTGCATGTCTTTTCATACTGTCATCCAAAACCCAAGTGAGACTGCCCTGAAGTGTGCATAAGTAAAACTAAACTCTACTCATGCAGTAAATGTCTTTTGGAAAATTGTACATGTCTGCAGGAATCAAATTATAGCTGTCCACACCAAACTACATGTTTCAAATTAGCAAACTGTAGCAGTCTGGATATATACATCTGAATAGTTAATGCTCCACTTTAAAAGACTGTTATACCAACATAAATTGCATTATGTAAATGTCCATTTCTTATACATTTTTCATTGAACTTTCAGATTTTAACCTGCAAAATCTCCTTTATAAAGTCAGTCTTCTAATTTTTACTCTTCGTTTTATTTTTTCACACAGACAAACCGAGACCAGAATCATCTAAAAAGCAACATGTTCAAATATCTCCCTCCCCTCCCAAATCTTTTGAGGACCAGATGGACAGGACAGAATTGGATGATACACTTCAGTCTGCCAGAGCTGATGGAAGCTTGAGGTACTGTAAATTTATGCATATCAAACACCTACTTAAGCAGAAGTTTGGCTTGGTTAACAACCTTGATAAAGCATTGACCTGGTTGCCTTTCTTAACATTTCTAAATTTGGGTCTGATATTGCAACTTCTGCTCTGTGAAAGAATAACACCTCATAGTTAATGTATTCATTTATTACGGATGTAGGAAATAGTTTTCTTTTATGATATAGTAAAATATAAATCCTTATAAATTCCAAGACATGATCCTTGTAAATTCCAAGACCTGATCCTTGTAAATTCCAAGACAAGATCCTTTTTAATTCCAAGACATGATCCTTGTAAATTCCAAGACATGATCCTTGTAAATTCCAAGACATGATCCTTGTAAATTCCAACATGATCCTTGTAAATTCCAAGACATGATCCTTGTAAATTCCAAGACATGATCCTTATAAATTCCAATACATGATCCTTGTAAATTCCAAGACATGATCCTTGCAAATACCAAGACATGATCCTTGTAAATTCCAAGACATGATCCTTGTAAATTCCAAGATATGCTACTTATAAATTCCAAGACATGATCCTTGTTATGGTCCTCAAAGAAGCATCACTTGGGTAAAATAAGTAGGAAATATGCCATTCCTATTTTGCATTTTTTCCCCCATAAAACTTCCATTAATATGAGGAAATTTACCTGCTGTTATTTGAAACACAATCTGCTTTTTAAATTATTACATTTTACAAAGCTTTAATCTGTGGTGTCAAATTTTGGCTTTTTTCCCTTTTTTGAATAGATATACAGACCTACCCACTTACGTTGACATCACTTAAGCAAAGTCCTGGTCCCTTGGTCTACTATTACTACCAAAATTGTTGTGCTTATGTTAACATTGAGATAAAAAAAATAAACATATATGTGGACAGAATCCCTTGGTCCCAGCTGGTACAAATCCTTTGTTGTCTTATCATATATGTCCACAAGCTGCCAGTTCCTACCCATTCTTTGTTCAACAATTAGTTGATCTTGCTGCCAGGCTTTAATTTTACCACCTTATCATTTATGTCCTCAAGTAGCCAGTTTGTACTATATTCAACAATTAGTTGATCTATCCAGCAGGCTTTAAGGTCATGGCAAGATAAAAAAAAACCAAGCACAAAAACAAGCTTTTGTTTGGTCCTATAAAGCTGGCCTCTCCCAGGGACTTAAAGAAAAGCAAAGTGATCAGTGATTAAAACAGGTTTATTGTGCTGTGAAAGTTTCCTTTTTAACTTTATTTTTATTTATGATTGCTACCAATGGCAGTGTCAACACAGTTTATGGAAACTAAATATCTGGCTGCTAAGGGAAGTTGAGGGTGGGGCATCTCGCAAAGATGTCTGTGAAAAACTCAAAATGTATTGAGCTTACATTATTACAATATTTTATCATAAAAAAATCATTTCTATGTAGGTGTAATCAGTAAAATACATTCAGCACAGACCCTGATTTGCCAGTATATTATCTGATGGCAGATCAAGGTCTGTGTTGTTTAATGTTTGACCTGACTTGCATTTGAGCATATATGATATCTCAGTAATTCACTACTGGCAGCATCTGACTGATTTGCATTTTCCCCCATTACAGCCAAATTGAAAGCTTCTTTGCAATAATCACTAAACAGGATACAAACTATATACAGTCTGGTTATAGTAATATACAGGTTAATGTATTATGTTGTTTATCATGAATCTTTGATCCAGTAATGAATTACAGGACCACTTTGCCATTGTCAATATTGCTAGCAGAATTATTGATCTACAGTAGATAAATAGGAAGTTGTGAAGTGAGATTATCCTTAATAATCCTGTTTATGCATTATTTTTTTGGTAAATATCAGTATCAACCTTCTGTTGTTCATCATCAAAGGTTGATAATTTTCTTTATATCCTTTACACATGCAATAAGACAATATTTAAATACTGTTGGGTATTTTGTCACTATCATGGCATATCATTGATAATTACTGCAGCAATCAATTATCTGGATTGTCAGTCAGCCCTAAGGTAGCCACCATTTTTAATTGGGTTGGGGTTGGGTGGAGTTGGGCAGAGTGGAATTTTCTTTCGAGTCTGTCTGCATAACTTTAACAGAGAAAGGAAATTATCATAAGATGATGTGTGTGTGTGTGTGTGTGTGTGTAAAGCAGACAAGAGGCAAGGAACAAGTTGAAAAAATTAAAGATGGAATAGTTAGAATGGTTTGTTTGGAGTGGGGGTGGGGGTAAATCACAGGACCCTCCCTCTTCATGAAGAGTAAAGGGCTTTAAAGCCTTTTGTGCATAGTAGAACTTTAATTACCTGGACAGCATCAGTGTAAGCCATGCACTTGCATTCTTACTGAGTGTCTCTACAATAAACTCAATTTAAAGTTTATGTAAAAGAACAAAATTATAAACCAAATTATGATGCCTTCTATAAGTCACACCAAGCCTGACTTGAAATGTCTTTGAAACTAAGGGGATCTCAGAATGTGAAAGAAATTAACAACCATGGATGCATAGGCAGCCATGTACCCTTGCACATGCTTGGCATACCTGTAATAATCCTACTCTAAGCATGGACTGCAGAGTTGTGCATCAAATACATATTAACCATGCTAACCTGGTGCCTGCACTTGTTCTTATTGTAATTATCCAGTCTTCAGAATTATCAAATAAATTTCAGGACTTTTAAGGGTCTGGATATAAAGTACTTTATTGTACTTTTTTGTTTTATACATCTACAATATGGTTGAGCATAAAATGATATAGTATTGCCTATACATTAGGTCAGATTACTGTGACTTTAAAATGAAAACATTTGATACAAACATTTTAGTTCTGGGCCATGTACCTTAATCAAAGTTTGTGGATTGCTTACACCTTACATAGAAAATGTTTTGTGATTTTGAGGTCAAAAGGCCAGAGACCAAAGTCACTATAATTGAAACAAGAAAAATGGTGTCAATAACATTAGTTTTATATCAAAAACTTTGAGACACCCTTTCTAGATGTCTAGTACTCAGGGTTCTGTATCATACAATCTTGAAAACTCCTTGAGTTTGAGATGCTGCCTTAAGAAATATTAAAGATTTTGTTTTATTCTTTAAAATGTCTAGAATTATTTTTGAAAAATGTCTTGAATTGTTTAGAAACAGCTTGAATTTATCTGAGAAAATGCAGAATGCAAAAACTGAATAAAATATACCAATTTTTAAGTTCAAATTATTTTGGTATATTTCCCAAAAATAATGAATAAATCATTAAAATCAGATAAAATCATGTGAATCAAATAATACATGACATGAGTCTTTACCAATTAAATAGTGTCCCTTTTGCTGTGTGAGTGTGTTAATTATTTTTTCCCTAAATTTATACCCAGTGATGCAGTGATAAACATGGAGAAAGTACAAGTTCTGTAAGAAAAAAAAATACTTCTTGAAAATTGTTTAAAATTTCCCTGAAAGCTCCTGGAAAAACAACTCTCTGGAGCAGTATGAACAATCTGGGGTAAAGAAAAAGCCTGTTGACTTTGTTGTCAAAAAAGGTCACTGAGTGAAAGAAGAAAAGTATATTTTAAATAAATTTAGTTCTAAACTAACTTTCTTGACCAAAGCTTGTATAGGACTTGCTCTTAATGAATGGAAGAAAATTATTAAGTTTGCTGTCAAAAGGTCAAAGATTAAGGTTATTTTGACTCTTTGAAAGTGAGTTATGTATAATGACTTTTGTTCTGGAGTAGGTTTGTTGACCAAACTGTGGATGGCTTGCACTTAGGCTAGCAAAAAACTTTTTGATTTTGGAATTATATGTTCAAAGGTGATGCTCATGGCAAGTCCGATATGAAAATAACAATTTTTGCACTGTAAACTATGTTACAGATATACATTTTAAACAAAAGCCCAGGTCATTGAGGTTCTTTGGTAAAAATCTGCAGAGTGAACCATGGGGAATTAAAGAGCTATTAAACATGGGACAGGTGTATAATGTAATGTTTGATGTATTTTGTTCTTTTTCTCATCATTATTTATCACAATTTTGGAAGCTTGTTCTTTCTCTCATTATTATTTGTCATAATTTTGGAAGCTTTACAAAACTTCATAAATAGAACTAATTATATAATGCAAGTAAAGTATATTTTAATAATAGTTTTTTTGTGACTTGATTGATTGATATCTTTGATGGTATGTACATTTGTAATTTAGGAATAGTATTTCTATGGCCTATTGATCTGCTGCTTTCAAATTTCATTATCATGAGTTTGATTGTGGTAATGATAAAATTAATTACAGATTAGTACACTATGCATCAAAAAGGCTTGCTTACAATAGCACTATGCAGCAAAAGACTGCTTACAATAGCATTATGCAGCAAAAGACTGCTTACAATAGCACTATGCAGCAAACGACTTTGCCTACAATAGCACTATGCAGCAAAAGACTTTGCTTACAATAGCACTATGCAGCAAACGACTTTTCCTACAATAGCACTATGCAGCAAACGACTTTGCCTACAATAGCACTATGCAGCAAAAGACTTTGCTTACAATAGCAATAGACATCAAAAGCAACATGCTAATTTAATTATTATCTATGCATAAATAATATAAGCACAAGAAAATCTCACAATAGAAATATGATAAATTTACTGAATTTGCACAATTTAATTTAAAATTGAATATTATGGTTCACAGTAATTTGAAATAAATGCCTCTTACTGTAATAAATCATCATACTTCTCATTGAGGTCACAGTATGCAATGATTAAAGGTCAGGGTCGTTGGGACATTTAATAAAAGTAAGGGTCAGTATTTCCATTCATTAAACTGTGAGCCCAAAATCAATCCTACGTGTATGCCATCCACAAAGCAAGGTTTGTGATGCAGAAGTAATGTTTTTGTGCATAGTTTTTTTCTTTAATTAGTAATATTGATCTTTGATATTTGACACCACAATCTATAGCTTTCTTACACAAGTGCAAACTGTTTTTAAAGGGTGACTAGGAGGTATGTCATGTAAAATTGTGTTCATTGTCCATGACCTTTGAACTTTTGACCCTGACATCATTTTGGTTACCTCAAGCACAAGCTAAGCTTGGTAACAACAGATTAGGTAGTGTACTGAAACTGTTTTCCTTCTGTCAGTTAAAGTGACCTTGGATTCTTTGAGTCCAAAATTCAAAAGGGTTCTTCCTTACAATCCATCCACAAAGTTTGGTAACTGTAGATGGTGGAGAACAAATAACTTTTCATGCAGAAACCAAACTGTTAGAAAACAGATATCATAATATAAATAAAGCTGTATTTTGAATTGGGGTATTGAGAAAAAGACAAAATAGACTGGTCACAGGCTTAATAATAAAGAATTTTAATTTTATTTCAGCGAACCTCAATTATTTCTGTCAAAGCATGCCGCTGTCACCTGCTGTAATCTAATCATCAAAATAGCATGATGAAGTAAATTAATTAGAGAAGAGCATGGCCTGCTGACATATGAGGCTCAAGTTCTTGTAGCAGATAGAATATAATAAATCTTTGATAAGAACCAGATCTTGTATGAGAAAGATTTAGTATCATTTGCCAGGTATTTATTTCACTGGCAAAATAAAAGTCTGCCTAAATTAGGAATTTCTGTACTTATTTTAAGCAGCATTCAATATGGGTAGGTAACATTCAGCAGCAGTGGCATCATCAGGGGGTGTGGACCACAACTTGTGACAGTCAGAGATGTGATACCAAAATGACTGTCTATAAAATACTTGAATTTTTGTGCAGGAAGTAGATCCATGGGGGTGACACCATGAGTTATCACACATGACTCTATGAAATCTTTGAATTTTTGTGCAGGAAGGGGGTCCATGGGGGTGAAACCATGAGTTACCACAATGGGTGACACCAACTTTAGTGATGACACTGTTCATAATAGGGGTAGGTAGGTCAGATTGTCTGATCAATATACCCAGTACATTGTGAAGCATATTATGTTAAAAGGAAATTTTTATCACACAGATGACAGAATCTGTATGTCTAGGATTTGGTATACTCGCATACTAGACAAAGCTAAATGTCCTATGTATTGGGAGAAAAAGCCTATTATGAGAAGAATGGAGTAAGAAGGGTGAACCAGAGGAATCTTCTGATGATTCCATAAAGTGTGTAAACTTGATGACTCAGAAATTTTTGTTTTCATACTTGAGCTACAATTATTTTTTTTGAGAATCTACAGCTGAGAGATTTATTGGATTTTATTTTTAAAATTTGGAATTATTAAATGCGTACCAGAATTCTACTGAAATTAGAATACTGTTTTTTGATGAAAACTGCTGCTGATGCTTGGGACTGATTTTTCCACACATGAAGATAGAATGGAAACAAGATGGAGACAAAACACTGACATGGCAATTACAAAGGTAAGATATCACATTTTTCCTTTTATCTATTATTTTCATGAATTCTCGTTAAAGCCACAGGAAGGTAGTATAAATTTCACTTTGAGGTGGGAAAAGACTTTTCTCACATTTTATGCTCACAAATTTCTTCAACAAATCAAAACTAATTGCATGATTTGTCTATACAATGCTCATTAAAATACTGGTCAAAAAAACATAAAACTGTAAACAAAAAAATAAAATGTATACCATGTGATGTTACCTTTTACTGATCCAAGACCATTCAAGTGTTATACAGTATTACCTCAACATAATGGCATTATAAGAGCCAAGAATTCAATATTCCCTCAATATAATGTCAATGTAATGTCATAAATACAATATTCCCTCAATATAATGCCATTATATGAGCCATGAACACATCATTCCCTCAATATGATGCGATTATAAAAACCATGAATACAATATTCCCTAACTATTATGATGTTAATAAGGGCCATAAAAGTGGACAACTTTATTGGAGGTTGCCTTATAATGAGATATTGTGCACATAATGTTGCAGTTAAATAATGAGATCTATGGCCATATACAATTTTTTAAAAGGAACAGCCTTACACTTATGTAATTTCTAGTAAGGGAGTACTGTATAATGATGGGCTTCACTGTACATGGACACTTAATTATCTAGGATCACTATTTTTAATTTTAGCTAATTAATTATTACATAAAATTAGTTCATAATTTTTATCAGTTACTTATTGTAATTCCTTTATTATTAGCGTTGTTATGTGTCATTAAATTTAATATATCTGACAGGGTAATTGGCAATTTAGTTAATTCTCCTTTATTATAACAACTAAATTGATATCAATATTAAATAGCATTCATTAGATCATATATATTAATGCATTTGTTAAATGACATTAAAATAATATGAATACTTGTATATAATGTTGATCCTTGGTTAGTAGAAGCATAACACAGAAGTCACTTTTTTGATGGTGGCTGGTTGAAGACATTAACTTCAACAGCTTTATGAAGGTTTTGGTTAATGTTTTTTTTTATCTGAGTACAGGATTCACATGAAGACCTGGTCTCACTGTTGAGCACATGATTCACTTACAGGCCCTAGTCTCATTTTTGAGCACAGAATTCACATGCAGACCTTGACCTCTGTTGAGCACAAAATTTACAGACCTTGACCTCTTTGTTGAGCACAGAATTCACATGCAGACCTTGACCTCTGTTGAGCACAAAATTTACATACAGACCTTGACCTCTTTGTTGAGCACAGAATTCACATGCAGACCTGGTTTCATTTTTAGGTACAGAATTCACATGCAGATCTTGGTCTCAGTTTGTACGGATTTCACATGCAGACATTGGTCTCATTTTTAGTTACAGAATTCACATGCAGACCTTGGTCTCTTTCTTGAGTACAGAATTCACATGCAGACATTGGTCTTTTTTTTGGGTACAGAATTCACATGCAGATCTTGGTCTCATTTTGTACAGAATTCACATGCAGACATTGGTCTCATTTTTGTGTACAGCATTCACATGCAGACATTGGTCTCATTTTGTACAGAATTCACATGCAGACATTGGTCTCATTTTGTACAGAATTCACATGCATATCCTGGTTTCATTATTGAGTATTGGATTCACTGCAGACCTTGGTCTCTTTGTTGAACTCTGGCCATTACCTACAGATTAGTACACTATGCATCAAAAAGGCTTGCTTACAATAGCACTATGCAGCAAAAGGCTTTGCTTACTATAGCACTAGACATCAAAAGCAACATGCTAACACATTTATTATTTCCTATGCATAAATAATATAGGCACAAGAATATCTCACAATAGAAATACACTATATTTGCTGAATTTGCAAAACTTAAATGAAAATTGAATATTATGGTTCACAGAAATTTGAATTAAATACCTCTTGCTGTAATAAATCACCGTACTTCTGATTGAGGTCACAGTATGCAATGGTTAAAGGTCAGGGTCGTTGGGACATTTAATAAAAGTAAGGGTCAGTAATTCCATTCATTAAATTGTGAGCCCAAAATCAATCCTATGTGTACGCCATCCACAAAGCAAGATTTGTGATGCAGAAGTAATGTTTTTGTGCATATTTTTTTTTTTAGTTATTGAGAGTTAAAAACATTAAAATATTAAAGCTACTTGGGTAACTATTGCTAAAGAATTATAAATTGTGTTCCCTGATTTATTAATGTTTAATTTGTTAAATGTTATTTCATTTATTATAATGGGAAATAGTGAACTTTGTATAATTAAATTCTGAAGCTTTTCTTTGATTAATTAATGCATTTTTGCATCTTTTCATGCTGATTCATTATTATTACTTTAAACCTATTCACTTCTGTTTCTAGAATGAAGCTTATGCTCATGGTTGATCACTACAAGTTTCCCTTAGAATTAATTCCCCTTTTAGTTACAATTTTAAATAAAATTTGTTGAAACCATTGTCATTTTCAAAACAGGAGTAGGAATGGTTTGGCATGGTCTTTGGTTTTATGATGAATGACTATAGTTGACTGTCATTGCACCCAGCATTCTGAAGCGGTGGATATGTTTTGAAAATAAAACATTCTGATATTACTCCATAAAATTCAAGATACAGGCCCATGTTTCATCATTAGCTACTTGAAATGTCATGGTTTTTTAGTGATGAAAAATGGATAGGCAATCAAAATGATCATCTTTATTCTGCAGTATTAAGGCTGATTGTTTGTGAAATACTGGAGTATTTTTACATAGCCAAGTGTCTGAGCAATCCAAAATCATTCAGAATGATTGGTGTGTATTCTCATGTGCTACTCCTTTTTAAATATCTATTGGCGTTGGTGTATATTCTTATGTGCTACTCCTTTTTAAAATATCTATCCCCAAAAGGGTCATTATATATACAATTACAGGAAAAAACATGCTGTCATCAATTGTGTAGAAAATAATATCTGAGCATTTAATAATTAATACAAAATTTTTCATTATTAAATAGTAATAAAATTCACACAGGTTAAAGATACATTTTGGTAAGATACTTTTGTGAATTTTTTTTTGGGAGTATTACACAAAAAGTGAGATTACATTGGTCTTTCACAATGAAAAGCCTACAAATACCATTTATCTCAAGTTGTAAATAGCTAAAGGTTTTTGAAGGTCATATATATTTGAAATTGACTTTATGATTTCTTTACAGGACTTTGGGGTGGGTGGGAAGTTATTATAGTCATATCAGAATATTATTTTTTTCATCCAGTCTCTTCACACAGTTCATAGAACTAGAGTACAACCTGTTGAAATGTTACATCATATCAGTGAAGTCATAGTATAATGATCACATCAATATGAACTGCTGAGTAAGCATTAATGTTACAGTAGTGGATTACCTTTATAAGTGAATTTCCTAATCCTGCTTCCAAAAGTGGTGTATTCCTGCTCACTGCAAGTGCTTTGGTTTGGTGTTTTTCAGAACAGCAACACAAGTAGGTTATATGTTTTTAATGCTGAGGTAATTGGAGTAAGGTGCCTTGTTTAAGGACATAGTATGGTAGCTAACATGGGCTGATACCATGTAAGACTCTAAACCCCCCACTTATTGGGTTGCAGGTCTGGCTGACTAACTATTGAGCCACTGTGACTCCATATATAAATGTCACATTATCCTGACACTAGACTGGCCAGTCCCAACATTGTCCTTTAATGCTGAGTGCCAAGCAAGGCAGCTTCTAGTACCATTGTTATTAGTCTTTGGTTTAACTCAGCCAGGTTTCAAACCTATGACATCATGTATCCAAGGCAAATGCTCTAACCAATTAACTCATTTAAATTGTAAACAGTAAATAAATAAATTTAAATTTATGACTAAAAGAAAATTAATTTTGACTTTCAATGTTGTCATACCTTGAAATAGATGGTCATACACAAAAGTAGGAATTAAAGCAACCAAGTCTTTAGCAAAGGTCATACAGGCCACAAATATGTACATTTACTCATCTTAAATTAAATATAAATTGTTGTTGTTTTAAAATAAAAAAAAATTTTGTTTAACTAACGTCCATTAAATCATGATTATTGAATGCTTTGCACCTTAATGGTCATTGAGACACCCATTTGATAATTATTGATTGTTATTGACTTTTCAATGGTGGCCATTACTAAACTGGGTAAAAAAAAGAGCATGTCAGGTCTAATCATCACAGTATAGGGTTGTATAGATTTGTTTATCAACATGCATAGCTTTCATTGTGACATCACTGCATGCAACATTCAATCCAGATTGTACTGGTTCACACCTTTAGGTTGATTTCATCCAAAAATGTTCACATGCTTAAAAATTGATTTTGTCTAATGTACTTCTTGAGGCATGTAAATAATGACATTCCAAAGGAATATGGATGTGTGAATAAAGTGAATACTTGTCATTTGAATGTAAATTACCAAAAAATGACACCAATTACTGAAACTGTTAGTGTTGAATGCCTACATGACCTGTGTGACTTTTATTTTAACCTAGATCTGCTGGCACATGTGATTATGCATCTGCTGGCACATATGTGATAATGCAGCTGCTGGCACATGATGTGGTAATGCAGCTGCTGGCACATATGTAATGATGCAGCTGCTGGCACATGATGTGATGATGCATCTGCTGGCACATATGTGATAATGCAGCTGCTGGCACATGATGTGGTAATGCAGCTGCTGGCACATATGTGATGATGCAGCTGCTGGCACATGATGTGATGATGCAGCTGCTGGCACATATGTGATGATGAATGATTACCATTGATTGTGACCTTCAGATAGATGGATAAATACATTTTTCTTACTCAGAGACTCTTATTGCAAAATTGTAAATAAGTCACATGAATGGCTAAATTTCCATTACATAATATACTTAGATTTTTACACAAATGTTTTGTAAAGTCAACCTATGATATTGTGGTTTATTAACTCTACTAAATTAAATGTGAATATAAATGCAAATACATGTATAAATACAAAAAACTATTAGATAAGGTGATTATTTTTCAATTTTTGAAATAACTTGATCTCATTCTATAGCTGATGTAAAGGTATTATAGGAATAAAAAAATTCTAAGTTAAGAACCAGTCTCAAGATAAGCCACTTTTTGTTCATTGGCTGTCTTGCCCTTATCTAGAATAGCACATTGTTATCATTCTGTAAATTTTATGAGAAACTATCACTTTCATATTTGAGAAATGTATGCTTATAAGAGAAGACCACTTATTTGAACATACCCACAGGCACAGTCATTTTATAAAAATGATAATTCATTTTATTGAAAACCATGATATATGTCCATAACCAGCAGCCTGTGTATACTCTAAGGAGTCATGATTCCCATAGCATCAAATGATTCCCATAGCATCAAATTATTCCCATAGCTTCATTTTATTACCAAAGCATCTTAATACAAATTAATATATGAAACTGATGTTTCCTTCAGGTCTTAATTTCCTGTCCCCAGGGACTTGATAATAATATGCAAACTGCGATATCCCTGCATCCCAGTATTCCTATATGTATACATTTAATGGACATGAAAAATTTATACATGAAGCTGCCATTTACCTAGTGTCCCTCCCAACCAAAGGACCCAGGCTCATAACTGTGGAAGATCCCTATTCTATAACCATATATATACTTGCTTCATATGAAAAGATGAATTTAGATACTAAAATTGCCTCTCTGTGTATTCTTGCCCAGCATTAGACTAGGGTGGAAAATGTTGAGAATGGCCTGCATGTGAGAATGTGGGGGAATTTGTGTTTTATGAACACTGTAGTTATGACATAATGATAATCCATGAAAGGGTAATTTCATATACAGATAAATACAGTTAAGAATGTGTTAACAAGATTTGTATCAATGTAAATTCATTATTTCAATTATAATTTAAACAAATTTATCTTCACATTAAGCAAAATCAATTGATTTGTTGGCTATTATCTAATTAGAATTAGATTTAATAGTCTAAGCACAAGATAATGATTGTATAAATTCATAGTAATTTTTAAGTGAGTAATTACATAGAGGAGTCCTCCTCCAATTAACCAAGAGACATATATGAAACATTTTCTTTGTGTCACTGGCCAAGAATAGAAATGTCAACCCAGGGGAAGGATGTCAGCACATGGGAAGAGATGTTAGCCTAGGGAGTAGAAATGTTCAGATTTCAAAGAAAACTTTTTTTTAATAGACTATAGCTATGATGAGTTTTCTCCTTTATTCCTAATTTGATGTATCAGTCTTCAAGAATAAAAACTGTTTTGTCAGTTACTGCAGTAACATGCCTCTACTTTCAGTTGTCATGCATAGTTTCCATAGTAACAAAGCATGACAGGTGTATAGACTGATCTGCAAAATAATGGTAAAAGTCTTCGGTCAATCTCATCAATAGGGTAATAATGTCTGGCATCCAGTTGTCATGGTAATGAGTACATACATGTATTGTACATATGGCTTGCATCCAGTTGTCTATTACATGGTACTGAGTACATACATGTATTGCACACAACACTTGCATCCAGTTGTCTATTTAATGTTAATGAGTACATACATTTATTGTACATATGGCTTGCATCCAGTTGTCTATTTCATGTTAATGAGTACATACATGTATTGTACAAATGGCTTGCATCCAATTGTTTATTACATGGTAATGAGTAGATACATGTATTGCACGCAACACTTGCATCCAGTTGTCTATTACATGGTACTGAGTACATACATGTATTGTACATATGGCTTACATCCAGTTGCCTATTTCATGTTAATGAGTACATACATGTATTATACATATGGCTTGCATCCAGTTGTCTCTTTCATGTTAATGAGTACATACATGTATTGTACATATGGCTTACATCCAGTTGTCTATTTCATGTTAATGAGTATATACATGTATTGTACATATGGCTTGCATCCAGTTGTCTCTTTCATGTTAATGAGTACATACATGTATTGCACACAACACTTGCATCCAGTTTTCTATTTCATGGTAATGAGTACATACATGTATTATACATATGGCTTGCATCCAGTTGTCTATTACATGGTAATGAGTACATACATGTATTGCACTTAACACTTGCATCCAGTTGTCTATTACATGGTAATGAGTACATACATGTATTGTACATATGGCTTGCATCCAGTTGTCTATTTCATGTTAATGAGTACATACATGTATTGTACATATGGCTTGCATCCAGTTGTCTATTTCATGTTAATGAGTACATACATGTATTGTACATATGGCTTGCATCCAGTTGTCTATTTCATGTTAATGAGTACATACATGTATTGTACACATCCAGTTTTCTATTTCATGTTAATGAGTACATACATGTATTATACATATGGCTTGCATCCAGTTGTCTATTACATGGTAATGTGTACATACATGTATTGTACACATGGCTTGCATCCAGTTGTCTATTTCACATTAATGAGTATGTACATATATTGTGCACAATACTTGCATTGATTAAAGATAAATTATGTTAGAGTGGGCAGCTGTTTCAACAAATTAGTTGGGCTATAAACCAGGATCAAAATTATTCTATACTGATGAATCAATTAATGTATGAAGTTTGAGTTGGCAATAGTCATGCTGCATATGGAAAGCCATTAGGGTCATAAAATTACAGTTTTCCCTTATTATGACACTTTCCATAGAATATACTGCCTTGTAGTGAGGCCAATTTGTTATGAAATACATGAGTGATATACTTTTACTACCCTCTAATGAGATGGGATCATGCTCATCATATAACAGGAACTATGATATAATGAAGGTTTCTATAGTGAAGGAGTGCTGAATTTTAACAGGATGTAAATGATATGAGATTTTATAAACTGTATAAATTTAAAATATGCTATACATGTTATCAGATTTCACAACACTGTACATGTAATTAAATTTACAGTACACTAATCAGATTTACAATACACTATAAATTTACAATGCTTTATACATGCAAAAATATTTATAATATGCATTACATGTAATCAAATTTATAATACACTATACATGTAAGTAAATTTAAAATGCACTATACATGTAATTAAATTTATAAAACACTACAAATGTAATTAAATTTATAATACAGTATACATGTAATTCAATTTATAATACACTCTACATGTAATCAATTTTATATTACACTATGCAAGTAATTAAATTTACACATGTAATACACTATACATGTAATTAAATTTATAATACTCTACACATATAATTAAATTTACAATGCACTTTATATTATAACTAAATTTGCAACTGATTGCACAATGTTTTATACATTTGTTGAATAAATTTCATATGAAATTGATACTCAAGTGAGGACCTTTATTTATGGAAAAATTGCTATAAAAGCTATTCTTGAAATGAATGATGTCATAGCTGTAAATTCCATGCCGTTAAAAAATGCACACATGATTACTTACAATCATATGCAAGTGAATGTTGACCACTTTTCTGTCCATGCACTGACGCAAATTTATATATGTAATTAATGGATTGCCATAGCAACCATCCAGTATATTTCTCAGCTGCAGAATGAGCCCCTTTACATGACATGGTAAAATACCAAGGAATGAATATATACATAGAATACATAAATATACTGTCAATTTGACAGTCAATACTTTTTGTAACATATCTGCTTTGTACACCTGATGTTTTCTGTCATGTCATCCCTCATTTGAATTTAACAGTATAACTGTATTTCATGCTGAACTCATTGACTCACCTGCAGAATTAACCGACTGATCTTTTTTTTAACTTGGTTCTAGCTTTATATTTTAATTTCATATTGGCATTCCCTGATTGACAATTAAAACTAAAATTTCTTAAAATTTTTTTATGGTCAACTCGTCAACTCATCATAGAGACTATGAGTTAATGTATTTCCTCAGCAATGGGTCCATGTGTACATTGCATAATATCTATACTCCCTAGATCTATGTACACTGCATATTATCTATACTCCCTAGATCATATGTACACTGCATATTATCTATACTCCCTAGATCATATGTACACTGCATATTATCTATACTCCCTAGATCATATGTACACTGTATATCATCTATAGACCTAATATATATACTGATTACATGGTAATGTAACCTAGCATGACCATATGATTTTTATGTTCTTACTGCTTTCTTCTCCAAACTCAAATGTCCCATTTCCTGCCTGATATAGTTCTCTGGAATTACCACTGTCCTACAGGATTTGAACTAGTATGGCACACACATGGCACCTTGTCATCTAGCCTGCTTCTGTAATAGGGCAGATACATCTTCACCAACTTGCACTTACATGAAATAAAGTTGTATAAATATTCCTCTGGTTATATACATGTAGATATACATTCCTAAAAAAATTGTGATTGTTTAGAATACAATTTCTGTGTAATTATTCTAAGAAGGTTTTCTGCTGTAAATAGTCCAAAAACAAACAAACAAAAATAAAACAACAGACTAATTAGAGAAGTTACAAAACATATATGAATATTGAATAACAGTTTAATGCATAAAAGTATCAACATTCATCAGGTGGACATATGTATCTACCTATTGACAGATGGATGGAAATATTTACCTACCTATTGACCAATGGATGTACATATCTGCCTATGTGACAGATAGATGTACATATCTGCCTATTGACAGATGGATGTACATATCTACCTATTGACAGAGGATGTACATATCTGCAGAATGGTAGATGAATATATATATATATATATATATATATATATATATATATATATATATATATATATATATATATATATATATATGCACATACAGATGAACAGGAAGAAATTGAGATATCCCAATGAATATTCAATTTGGATAATAATAATAATAATAATAATAATAATAATAATAATAATAATAATAATAATAATAATAATAATAATAGTTAGAATCAAAACATAAGACTGTTATAGTTGAAATACAACACATTATGAAGTACCATGCTAAATTTATCTGTAAAAAACATAATTGGAACCAAGTGGAAGGATATAAAAGAAATAAATTAATATTAGTAGAAGTGAGATATAGCAGTCCATTTACTGCCATTGTCAGCATTGGATCAGTTTCTCATTTTGGTTTCAATTTTGTCTTCACATAATTTCCTAAACTTCTTTATGGATTTTCTTAATAGTTGGGATAATTCATTATGTAACCAAGACAATTCATTTTGTGTTGTGTGCTTGCCTCTGGGATCAAGGTCACAGTCCTATGACTTTGGTTAAAGTTGTGTCATTTGCTTCTGTTTCCTAAACTTCTTTGTGGAACTTATTCATACTTCTTTGCTGAATCATTATAAAGCCAGGACAAATCATTATAAACTTGGACAAGTCATTATGATGCTAGGACAAGTCATTATGAATGTAGGACAAGTCATTATGAATGTAGGACAAGTCATTATAAAGCTTGGACATGTCATTATGAAGCTAGGACAAGTAATTATTCTGTTTCCTAAACCTCTTTGTGGATTTTATTCATACTTTTATTTGCATCATCAAAAAGCCAGAACAAATCAATATGAAGCCAGGAAAAGTCATTATGAAGCCAGAACAAGTCATTATGAAGCCAGAACAAGTCATTATGAAGCTAGGGCAAATCATTATAAAGTGAGGACAAGTCATTATGAAGACAGAACAAGTCATTATGAAGCCAGAACAAGTCATTCTGAAGCTAGGGCAAATCATTATAAAGCTAGGACAAGTCATTATGAAGTTAGAGCAAATCATAAAGCTAGGACAAGTCATTATGAAGCAGGGACAAGTCATTATAAAGCTTGGACAAGTCATTATGAAGCTAGGACAAGTCATTGTAAAGCTTGGAATTGTCATTATGAAGCTAAGACAATTATATTATTATAGGAAAAGTCATTGTAAAGCTACTAGACAAGTCATTATGAAGCTAGAACAAATGATTCTGCAACATATTTTGACATTAGGCTGAAAATAAGTCACAGAAAAGTTGAGATCATCATGGTGTCAAGGTCACCAATTTTATTTTAATGCTTTGATTGTTGGTTCGTGTCTGTACTTCTTTTTTATATTATTTTTTTTTCCATTTTAAATGTACATAAACTCAAGTCTTTCAACTTCAGTTAATAATAAATAACTATTAATTTGAAGTTTGAACATTGATGGTTCTTGTCTTGACAGCATTCATTGTTCATCAGCTCAGTTTCATTTTCTAGAGACATTTACTTAAATTCTTGTATTAGTACTGTTCATATTCACTTACAAGTCGAGCCCGAGTATAAACTCTTTATAATTTGCCAGCAGATCATGGTTGATGTTATTTGTTTACTGATTTAACTCCTAACATACCACATAGACCCAGATCTGCTGGTGCATTACACAATGGCAGGTCTGGGTCTGTGCAGTGTGCAGTTGCACTTGACTTATAAATGACTATATATGGTGTATTAGTGGCTGTTCATGACTAGATAGTTTCCTGGCTCTTGGCATCAGGTGCACATAACTTCTCACTTTATTCAAATGTCAGACTCTGTCAGCTGATGCCTGGCTACAATACCTTATGAATCTGATACCATTGTAGAGATTGATTACAGTGAGAAGCATTTTTCCATGGAAACTAGTACTCAGCATTATTTGACTAATGTGATAATGTGTGCATCACATTGGTTCGGGAAGCTGACAAACATCAGTCACAAAGATACTCTCTTGGTATTGATTAATACTGATGTCAGTAAGTTTTACTGAGTAAAATTATGGATCTCAATAGAGGTGAGGCATGGAATTCACTTGAAAAGGATTCAGAGTAAGTAAATTTACAGAATGGTGTAAACTAATATAGAAAAATGCTCTCCAAATTATGAAAAAAGGCAAAATTATGGATTCATCTAGTACTGGGCAGTTATGTGTATAATAAACTTTATTCAGATTTTCAAGATTGAAGACTTCATTTACATCCATATTGATATGGGTTGAAAATTGGTCTAATATAAGTATGCCACAGTGAAAACACTTAAGGGAGCACTAAACTAATTGCTTTGTTTCTTAGGGTATTGTTAAGCATGAACCTTTTGATCTGATTTTACGTTTGATTCAGTGGGATTATTATGTAGAATTCCATCAGAATTACCATAGGGTCCAGTGGAATTTTAAATGGGATCCAGTAGAATTTCACATAAAATTCAATGGGATTTTAACATAGCTTTCAATTGAATTTTACATAGGGTTCAGTAGGATTTTACATCAGTGGGATTTTACATAGGTTTTAGTGGGATTTTACATAGGATTCAGTAGGATTTTTCGTCAGTGGGATTTTACATAGGTTTCAGTTGCATTTTACATAGGATACAATGAAATTTTCCTTGGTATTATTTTTTAAAAAAAATTTTGTTATGTTTTTACATCCAGACTTTTAAAATGCTTTGCAGAGATATTTCAGAGATATGAGTTTTTGAAAAAATGGAAAACAGACACCATGCTTTTAATCAACTCATAACAAGATGAAGACTCAAGTAAATGTGTCATGTTGAATCATTTCATTTTGAAAATCAACAAGTTTACTGAAACTGTCTGCATTGTAACAGATCTTTGTCTCAAGGTTACATGCAATTCTGAAAGTTACTTTAACTGTCAATGATTGGCATTTTGTAAAACAGTTTCCTTGACTTAAAGACACCCACCTTTCACAGTGGTAAATATTCAGTTTATTTATTGTTTCTCTGTATGAATATTTTCTGTCAGCAGATCATTTTGTGAAACCTACTGAAAACTTGTATATTTACAACTCTTCTTTTACATAAAGAGTGAATTTTCTTCATGAATGCAAGAGTTGTGCATTTTGTTTTTTAAGTTTGATAAATATACTTCATTTAATACAGTAGATGTGTTGAGAAATTTAAGGAACCTGTCCAAACCATTTGTCATCATGCCTGCTAATCCTATGTATGTATGTATGTCTCTGTCCATCCATCTGTCTGTCTCTATGTATGCATCAATATACCTATCAATTACTTTATGTAAACTGCACAGACTTTGGTCTGCCATCACATAATGTACTGGCAGATCTGGGTCTATGCAGTTGAACAGGCAGTGTTTTTTGCAGCTGAACTTGACTTTGAAGTAAGCATATATGGTAACTGCAATGTCATTCTAGGTATTTGCCATTTGATTTTCTCATCCTGTATTGAAGATTATTTTTTGCAGTTAATATAATGTCTATAACTTTATGTAGCAGTAAAATTCATTTCCGCTTTTAGACATTTACTTTACAGGACGAAACCCATTTTTTCAAACATTTTGGGTACAGTATTTCTATAATAAATCCAGGGGACCTGAGCCTTACAAAGATTGAAAAATGTAGGTGTTGGCTTATAATCAGGCAGGGTAGGTATTGGCTTGTATTAGGCAGGGTAGGTATTGGCTTGTATTAGGCAGGGTAGGTATTGGCTTGTATTAGGCAGGGTAGGTGTTGGCTTGTATTAGGCAGGGTAGGTGTTGGCTTATAATCAGGCAGGGTAGGTATTGGCTTGTATCAGGCAGTGGAAGTATTGGCTTGTATCAGGCAGGATAGGTATTGACTTGTATCAGGCAGGGTAGATGTTGGCTTGTATCAGGCAGGGTAGGTATTGGCTTGTATCAGGCAGGGTAGATGTTGGCTTATAATCAGGCAGGGTAGGTATTGGCTTGTATCAGGCAGGGTAGATGTTGGCTTGTATCAGGCAGGGTAGATGTTGGCTTGTATCAGGCAGGGTAGATGTTGGCTTATAATCAGGCAGGGTAGGTATTGGCTTGTATCAGGCAGGGTAGGTGTTGACTTGTATCAGGCAGGGTAGGTGTTGACTTATAATCAGGCAAAAGTACCTTGTAAATGCAGCAGAAACTTACCTGAATGACCTCTGCCATGAGTAAACACTTGTCATCTAGGACAAAATTGTGGGATATTGATTGTATTATAAAATGCACTGGCATAGTGACCACCTGCTAATAACAACCAGTGGCCACAAATATGTAGCAGGATTTTGATTACTTAAAATGAAAGTAAGAAATCAGAGTTAAATGTGAAACTGCAACTTCTTGAGATATTAAATCTTGTCTTGTAATATATTCCAACATTTATCAAAGGGGCCATGCTTGAGAACACATTGGTATCTATAAAAGTGGCCATGTTAAACCCGCTGTCTTTTTTTCTGAATGTAATAATCACATGACTTTTACCCAGTTTTAGTATTGAGCTTGCATTTGTGTAGATGTGTGTCCATAACTGGAGAGCTAAATGCAATCAAACATTAGGGGTTTGATAAATTATTTATAGATATTGATTTTATTCCATGGATAATGTTGATTTTATTCCATGGATAATGTTGACTTAGTGCAGTTTTAATATCCATCTGATTGGAAAAACATGGATGGTCATTGATGAAGTTTGCAATGTCATTTCTTGATCAATGGTGCATATTGAAATGACTACTTAGCTATTTGGTATAAAAATATGTACGGACATGCACTTACTGAAATTAAACAAATCACTTAATAAATATAACAAAGGTATATGATGGAAACTGGTTTTAGCAAAGTGAGGATCGCTGTTCTAATCAGAAATGTGGCCTTTTCAAATATGTCCTTTTTCTTACATTAAAGAATGAGCTTATTTAGTTGAAACAAACTTGCTACAAAGCATGTTATCAGTATATACAGGATTTTACAAAATGAGTACCTTCATCACAAGAAAACACAATATTCATACTAGATATATAAAATATACTTCAAATCCTACAAATAGATCAACCTGAGTTGGTTACCATGTTGTGTCTTTGAGCAAGGCAATGTAGAGTACTAAGTTTGGGGTGCTATGTGAATCTGAATACTGTACTCAGATGTGATTTTCTTTGTGGCAAATTCACCTGAAGTGATATGCCCTGCCCCCTCCATGCCCAACTAACAGAAGTGAGACAATTTTGGTCAGAGTAGTGTTTCCTTTGTTCCACAGTTTGATGAATAATTAATTCAGATAAATCTCACTTTCAGTATTTCAATTTTAAATAATTCCGAAGAACATCACTGATAATATCAGAATATTATGTCATAGAGAGCATTATTGTTGGTGACAGGTTGGCTTTAGAATGTTATGTCATAGAGAACATTATTGTTGGTGACTGTTGGCTTTAGAATGTTATGTCATAGAGAACATTATTGTTGGTGACAGGTTGGCTTTAGAATGTTATGTCATAGAGAACATTATTGTTGGTGACTGTTGGCTTTAGAAAGAAACATTGATTTTGAAAACATAGATACTTCTTTTTCTTCAGAACTGTTCATTGAAGAAATCATTCCTTGTTTACAATATTCTTTAAAGAACAGATTTCTGCAGAATGGTTTTTCATAAATAAAAAGGCATAGTCACAAATGTCAAGTTTTTAATAAAGGTGTTTGTATGTACATGTATATGCTTTTCAAATTTTTTCTTCATATATTGCTTCTAGGAGCCTGATCCCATTCTTTCAAAATATGTATATGAATATCTTGACCAAGAATAGTCAGTCTAGAGTATAATTTATTACATAACTGACTTTTAAAAGCTGCATAACATTGTGGCATAACAATCATAAAGCACACTGTGTAATAAGTTTAGTAATGACACATAGAAATATCATTTATTCCTGTCAATTATCCATTAACATTATGAAATAGATAGAATATCAAAGATGACATTAAATGCCATATGTACTAACTTATAAGTCAAGGCAGTTGCAAATTGCACAGACCCACATCTGCTGTCACATAATGTTTTGGCAGTTCTGGATCTATACATTTTGTAATCAGTAGAACAAAGATCATAAACCCTGATCTGCCAGTGCATTATACAGATCATGGTCTATGTTATTTGCAGCTGGACTCACAAGCAAGTACAAGTGGTATGAAACATTAGTTGAATACTGATCACAAAGAAAATTTAATATGACAAATGATGTTAGTCAGCTATTTAATATGACAAATGATGTTAGTCAGCTTTTAATATGACAAATGATATTAGTCAGCTATTTAATATGACAAATGATGTTAGTCAGCTATTTAATATGACAAATGATATTAGTCAGCTATTTAATATGACAAATGATGTTAGTCAGCTTTTTAATATGACAAATGATGTTAGTCAGCTATTTAATATGACAAATGATGTTAGTCAGCTATTTAATATGACAAATGATATTAGTCAGCTATTGCTTTTATTGTTTAAAACTCAAACTTGTCCAATCCCATATATATGCTGTTAAAAAAAAATTATGCTGAATAATCCTAAGTATATCCATATTTAAGTTTATTTACCTTCTTGCCAGTTTTTAAACCCTTTTTATTGATAGATATTGAAGAAATAAAGCAACATTATATTTTGGATAAACAAATCAAAGATAAATTGTACATTAAATAAATGTAGTTGCTAAGTTATTGCTGTTTTTATTTTTGCAATTTGTTCTGCCTTTCCCAAAGAATATATTGCATCTGTTGTTTAGGGTTGAGCATCATGTTTTAGCCTATGATATGTTATACATGGTTACTAATATAACTGGTGAAGGAAGAACCTGGGAAAACCCTGGTATGAATCACAAGGTGAAATGGCAGTTATCAGTGAAAGCAAGTGCTTTAGACTACTTGGCCACTTGGGGTCCCAAATAAAGGAGTAAAGAAATGTAGAATAAAGTTCAGTGTGATAGAATGATTTAACATATTCTTTATAATTATGGAAAGCTGGAATCCAATTTCTTATTTAACAAAAGTATACATCCTTTTGGGCCAATTCTACACGTCAGGTAATTCTGAGCAATGATACAACATTTCCGTAGTCATTTGATCATGTGTTGTTTTTGGTCTAAAATCCAATATGGACCTAGAAAGAATGACCACCATTTAATTAAATAAAGTGATATTCATAAAGTGTACCAAAAATATCCCACATTTCTATTCTAAATTCATATTAAAATGATTTTTCAAAATGTCAACATGAAAACCCGCTACATGGCCTTCTTGAATTTGTAAACCAGAAACACCTATTTAATATTTATCTTTTAGAATCATACAAATAAATACATTATTTAAAAAATACAAATGGTTACTTTATAACAATGCTGTATCTTAATTCAAGTTTCTAATTTTGAAAGTTGTCCCACACCTACTTTATCATTTGATATCAACCTTTTCAACTTGCCTTTTGAACAGATTATCTAGAAATTCCCTGGACATTTTGTCTGTTTCTAAATTCTTTAGTATTTTTTTTCATAAACAAGACATTATAAACACATTACATCCTATTCATTGTTGTTCTCTTCAATATAAAACTTATTTTTTTTATAAAATATTGAACTTTTACTAATTTTTTAATAAGATTGGTTCAGTTTGCTGAATATCTTTTGCTATTTAGTGGCATTGTTAAATTTTGTCAAACTAGCTATAAACATGACCTAGTTCATCAGCTGAAATGCTGACAGAAATAGTACAAAGTAATGCATTTCATTTCCATAACCAGATTCACAAACATTACAGTTTTTCAAAATCATACACAGAATAGGCCAACATATTGCATGTCATGAAAACACAGGGGTCATAAATCATATATCCAAAATTAGTATTATTTTAAAAAGAATATTCTGGTGACAAATTGCTGTTTTTCAAATGGTAAGCATTGCAAATTTTATTTTTATCAATCAGTTAAATTCAGTATGCATTTTGTGCCAATACTTTATTATAACTTTTCATGCATTCATCTCTTCAAAAGACATCAAATTAAATTTCTTACAATAACCATACATATGTTTGTAACCCCTCATTATGAAATATACAAAACATGTTTCACAGATTTGTTAGTTTAAAAGTACAAATATGTATCGACTGTTTGATATATAATTTTGAACTGAAAATTTTAAATCCTTCTAGCATCTGTAAATCTTAAAAGTAGTAAATTTATTAATTGCAATCATAGTTTTGATAATTTTGACTTAATGCAGCATTCCTTTTGTACTAGACTTTAAAAAGGTAATTCTGTATTTCTTTAACCCTAACTGCACAGATTCAGATTCTCTACCAGTGCCAGCCTATCTGGGTCTATGCAGTTGTTTTTTGAGTATTCAGTAGAACAAACAACATAGACCCTTATCTGTTTGTGCATTATGTGAAGGCAGATCAGTGTCAGTGTTGTTTGCAGTTGGGTTCAACTTATAAGTGAGTATATATCAGTGCTGGCCATCTTTTAGGAAGTTTTTGATACTTTTTTAAATATGGTTTTTTTGTTTGTAGAGCCAAAAAGTAATGTCATGTGTATCTGTAATGCTAGAAAATGCCTATTTTATAACCTTTTGAGAAGAAAAGTCCTTGTCAATTCAGGCAACCAGTTATTAGATTACTCAGGCAACAAAACATATCTGGAAGAGTAGAACTCTTATATACATGTCATTTTAAAGTTTATTTTATTTATTACAGCTTTAAAATTTGAGAACAACTGGTCAACCCATTTACTAGAAAAAGTTAGCCATAAATTTTCCAATGTTTCTTACACATTCATCATTTTCTATCATAGGGTGGCCTGCATCTTTAATGTTTCATTGGTACTTTTGGTTATTTCCATGGTACCATATGAGACAGACAAATGTGAATTCAGAATAGTCCATACTTTATCAAGGAATAATAGCCTAATGTTTACATATAAATTGATTGTTAATAATGGTGATAAACATTCTTTTTTCTAATGTTTACACCTCACATTTTACTGCCCTGTCACAGCATATTTATGCTGGTTTGGATGTTAAAAATGCCCACTCCCCACACTCCTTTCCCTGTCACTCCCAAATCTTAAGTATATATTGGATATTAAAATTAAAAAAAAAAATAACCCCAAACTTTTGACATTATAATTTGATTCAGTTGGATTTTGTTTCAGATTTGATGATATACTTAGTTGACTTAGTTTCAATCCTCCAATTTAGTATCATAAATAATCAATTGCTTTTACTACTTTATGGATTTCTAGACATGAACTTAGCCTTTTCCCTGCCCAAGGAAAACCTCTCCAGGGCATAAATTCTAATGGTGATTTTCTGTGCCTTCTATAAAAGCATATCACCTACTTTATAGTTTACACTTTTGATGTATATTCCCAAAATTAATAAGGTTGCTTATAATGCCATTTTGCAAAAAGAGAACATTTGGGGTGGGTGGGTGGGTGGACGGGTGGACAATATGATCAATATGTTAATATGCAGTACTTTATTGCAGTAAAGAATTTTTTTAAAATATGACAAATGCCTATTCTCAAAAAACAGTAAAACACTGGTATCTTATTCAAATTTTTCTGATCTATATTAAGGTTAATTATTACACATAACTTATTTTGCCTGTTATCATGTGATAGAAGTAATATAATATCACACATTGTCAAAGTGATAGAAGTAATATAATATCAATATTGTCAAAGTGATGGAAGTAATATAATATCAACATTGTCAAAGTGATAGAAGTAATATAATATCAACATTGTCAAAGTGATAGAAGTAATATAATATCAACATTGTCAAAGTGATAGAACTAATATAATATCACACATTGTCAAAGTGATAGAATTAATATAATAAAATATCAACATTGTCAAAGTGATAGAAGTAATATAATATCAACATTGTCAAAGTGATAGAAGTAATATGATATCACGCATTGTCAAAGTGATAGAAGTAATATGATATCACACATTGTCAACGTGATAGAAGTAATATAATATCAACATTGTCAAAGTGATAGAACTAATATAATATCACACATTGTCAAAGTGATAGAATTAATATAATAAAATATCAACATTGTCAAAGTGATAGAAGTAATATATCACACATTGTCAAAGTGATAGAAGTAATATAATATCCACATTGTCAAAGTGATAGAAGTAATATGATATCACACATTGTCAAAGTGATAGAAGTAATATAATATCACACATTGCCAAAGTGATAGAAGTAATATAATATCACGCATTGTTAAAGTGATAGAAGTAATATAATAACTATCATTATCAAAATGATAGAAGTAATATAATATCACACATTGTCAAAGTGATAGAAGTAATATAATATCAACATTGTCAAAGTGATAGAAGTAATATAATATCAACATTGTCCAAGTGATAGAAGTAATGATATCAACATTATCAAAGTGATAGAAGTAATATGATATCAGACATTGTCAAAGTGATAGAAGTAATATAATATCCACATTGTCAAAGTGATATGAGTAATATAATATCAACATTGTCAAAGTGTTTGAAGTAATATAATATCAACATTGTCAAAGTGATAGAAGTAATATGATATCACACATTGTCAAAGTGATAGAAGTAATATATCACCATTGTCAAATGATAGAAGTAATATGATATCACACATTGTCAAAGTGATATAAGTAATATAATATAATATCAACATTGTCAAAGTGATAGAAGTAATATATCAACATTGTCAAAGTGATAGAAGTAATATGATATCACACATTGTCAAAGTTATAGAAGTAATATAATATCACACATTGTCAAAGTGATAGAAGTAATATAATATCAACATTATCAAAGTGATATGAGTAATATAATATCAACATTGTCAAAGTGTTTGAAGTAATATAATATCAACATTGTCAAAGTGATAGAAGTAATATGATATCACACATTGTCAAAGTGATTGAATATAATATCAACATTGTCAAAGTATTTGAAGTAATAAGATGTCACACATTGTCAAGGTGATAGAAGTAATATAATATCAACATTGTCAAAGTGATAGAAGTAATATGATATCACACATTGTCAAAGTGATAGAAGTAATATAATATTACACATTGTCAAAGTGATAGAAGTAATATAATATCAACATTGTCAA
Source organism: Potamilus streckersoni (assembly GCA_016746295.1). NCBI lineage: Eukaryota > Metazoa > Mollusca > Bivalvia > Unionida > Unionidae > Potamilus > Potamilus streckersoni. The sequence continues at coordinate 3,018,792 of JAEAOA010001935.1, forward strand.
AGTGATAGAAGTAATATAATATTACTTATTGTCAAAGTGATAGAAGTAATATAATATCAATATTGTCAAAGTGATAGAAGTAATATGATATCAACATTGTCAAAGTGATGGAAGTAATATAATATCAAAATTGTCAAAGTGATAGAAGTAATGATATCAACATTATCAAAGTGATAGAAGTAATATGATATCAGACATTGTCAAAGTGATAGAAGTAATATAATATCCACATTGTCAAAGTGATAGGAGTAATATAATATCAACATTGTCAAAGTGATAGAATTAATATAATATCACACATTGTCAAAGTGATAGAATATAATATCAACATTGTCAAAGTGAAAGAAGTAATATGATATCACACATTGTCAAAGTGATAGAAGTAATATAATATCAACATTGTCAAAGTGATAGAAGTAATATAATATCAACATTGTCAAAGTGATAGAAGTAATATAATATCAACATTGTCAAAGTGATAGAAGTAATATGATATCACACATTGTCAAAGTGATAGAAGTAATATAATATCAACATTGTCAAAGTGATGGAAGTAATATAATATCAAAATTGTCAAAGTGATAGAAGTAATGATATCAACATTATCAAAGAGATAGAAGTAATATGATATCAGACATTGTCAAAGTGATAGAAGTAATATAATATCCACATTGTCAAAGTGATATGAGTAATATAATATCAACATTGTCAAAGTGATAGAAGTAATATGATATCACACATTGTCAAAGTGATAGAATATAATATCAACATTGTCAAAGTGTTTGAAGTAATATGATATCACACATTGTCAAAGTTATAGAAGTAATATAATATCAACATTATCAAAGTGATAGAAGTAATAAAATATCACACATTGTCAAAGTGATAGAAGTAATATAATATGAACATTGTCAAAGTGATAGAATTAATATAATATCACACATTGTCAGAGTGATAGAAGTAGAATAATATCAACATTGTCAAAGTGTTTGAAGTAATATGATATCACACATTGTCAAAGTGATAGAATATATTATCAACATTGTCAAAGTGTTTGAAGTAATATGATATCACACATTGTCAAAGTTATAGAAGTAATATAATATCAACATTATCAAAGTGATAGAAGTAATATAATATCACACATTGTCAAGGTGATAGAAGTAATATAATATCAACATTGTCAAAGTGATAGAAGTAATATAATATTACACATTGTCAAAGTGATAGAATATAATATCAACATTGTCAAAGTGTTTGAAGTAATATGATATCACACATTGTCAAAGTGATAGAAGTAATATCATATCAACATTGACAAAGTGATAGAAGTAATATAATATCACACATTGTCAAAGTGATAGAAGTAATATAATATCAACCTTGTCAAAGTGATGGAAGTAATATAATATCAACATTGTCAAAGTGATAGAAGTAATATAATATCAACATTGTCAAAGTGATAGAAGTAATATGATATCACACATTGTCAAAGTGATAGAATATAATATCAACATTGTCAAAGTGTTTGAAGTAATATAATATGAACATTGTCAAAGTGATAGAAGTTATATAATATCAACATTGTCAAAGTGATAGAAGTAATATAATATCACACATTGTCTAATAATAGTAGTAAAAATGATACTAGTGACAAAATGGTTTGTTTGCATAGGTTGGATGGGCAAGTCAAATTACACTTATTTCACAGGCTTCTCAGATTTAATTTGATATCCCTGTTGGGTTGTTTCCTTAATTTACACTAAATTAGTAGAAACAGTTGCATTCGTTACTTTCATCCACCAGATATTTTGCTTTGACCACAATAGCATTTGACAGCTGAATAACATCAAATATTTTGCCTTGACCACATGAGCATTTGACAGCTGAATAACAATTAACTAGTGTATCTACATATAAGTTTAGGAGTGGAACTAACTTTTTTATCTGGGTCACCAACTTTGTTGATGTTTCAACATTTTAAATTCTCGTAAGAACCCTAGAAAATGAAAAGATATGAGCCACATTGTTTCATTTATTAAGAACAATGTGTTTTTGGCTAGGTCTAAACCATGATAGAAGTTAATATTTTCAGAATTTTATTATTTATTCTTTATCTTAGAACATTTGAAAATACCTCTATATAAATTAGATCTACCTCTCAATATAACATTTCCATATCAATACATCATTAATAACAACCAAACAGATAAAAGAGAGAAAATAAAGACATGTTTTCTATATTGTTACAGACAATGGATCTACTCTGGATGGAATCTGAATGAGTTTTCTCCAAGATCTGCACTGGACAAGGACCATGTGGATTCAGCATCTAGAATGTCCAAAGTATCCTCTTCATTTGATGAATCAGACAGCAGCCAGAACCAGTCAGAATTATCACCCACCCACTCTTCAAGGAGCTCTTGTGATAGATATGACACTTGTAGTTGTGACTCTGTGTCCTCCAGTGCCAAATTAGAGCACTCCCATAGAAATTTGAAGATGTACGCAGGACAGCATTTTACCCATCAACAATCCACCAGAAACAGTTTAGTACCCAATTATGAGAGTTCAAAAAGCAGTTTTGCTAACAGGTCCCGTGCATCCAGGTCAAGCACATCAGACTCTTTGCATGATGAATGGATGGATTTTGATGTGAGAAAGAATACAGATTTATATCAACCTGTCAGGAAACATGAATTTAACAGATACTCATTGCAATCTGTAAGCTCCTCTGGAGAACATAAACTTGAGGACTCGAAGAAACAAAGAGTTATTGAACCAAACAAATCACACAAAATTGTTAGAAAAGGCCAACAGAGACATCATGACTTGATCATTCCAGATGAAGATAATGAAGAATTTCCATTTTCCAAGAATATGTTTAACAAGAAAAAGCACAGAGGAGGAACAGATACGTCTAGCACATCATCCGTGGATAGTGCACGTTTATCCATTGATTCTTATGGGCTTTTTGAGCAATACTCTAAGCTAAAGGGAATAAAGCCTCACATCAGTAGGGTGGATTCATCTTTTGCCAGCTCTATCGTGTCCTCAGGAACAACTAGTGATCACTTTATTACATCCAATTCTGTGTCATCAAACACATCAAATGATAGAATCAATCATGATTTTGACAACTTCCAGCAGTCTGTATCTAATTCATCAGTTATGCAAAAAGGTGGTACATTCTTTAGTAAAGGTGATGTATTTGGTGGTTGTTACCCAGCCAGTTCACCTCTTTCTACAATGAGGCACACTGGTGTAACCTTTCATAGACAACACCCATCTCTGCCACTTGACAACATGAGCTACCAGCCACTAGTAGCTGAGCAGGTTCTTATGAATCTTGGTTTTGCAGACGGTAGTGAATTTCTTCCTGAAAGGTTCATGCGTAGCTGGTATGAGAAAATTGTCAAGAACAGTACCAACTTTCACTCAGTTATACACCATCAAGGTCAGACTAGTTATCCAGAGCACTATGAAAGTTTTGATCAAAGTTATTTTCCTAACAGAGACAACAACTCCAAAGTTAATGCTTGGAAAGAGTCATTTGATCAATTAAATGATAATTCCCCCCTATCTACATATATGGCACCAAAGCCTTTCCAATTCCCCAAAAGATTTTTTAAATCTGGCTCAAGGCCTCGAACAAATAGCTTTAATGACAAAATATTACAACATCGCCCTCTCTGCAAGACTACAGTTTCTGACAGGCTGATTAAGAATACAGACTCCCATGCTTCTGAAGATGCTAATTGCAAATCAAAAACTCGGGAAACTTGTGTTGATATGAGAAGGCAGATGTATTCTAGAAACCGACAAAATTCACTACCACTGTTTCTGGAAACGCTAAGCGAAGAAGATGACATTAAGGTGCGATCCAGATCCCCAAGTTTTGATTGCCAGGAGAACAGAGATTCCCATATGAAAAAGTTTTTTATCCAGGAGGAAAGAAATTCCCAAGAATATAATAACTCAAATGATGACTCAGAAAATATTTCTTTGCAGATGTTCCATGCCAGTACCTGTGATGAAAATTTGAGCAATTCTGCAAGTACAGAACATGTTACCTCAGACAGCAGTAAATGCAAAGCTTTGACAAGTGTTCCAAGCATTATTGTTTCTGACAAACTTGGTCCTGACATTTGTGATCCTGTAGATAATAAGATACCATGTACCCCTGAAAGACCCAAGACTCCAGTTCCACACAATGAACAAATAATTTCCACAGATAGCTTAGAGGTTGCAGAGATTATGTCAGGGAGACAATGGGTGGATCAAGTTGAAAAAGTCTTCAAAGATACACTGCCAGAGGAACATGATGGAAATTCAGGTGAAGGACCGCATTCTTTCATGTATGGAAGAAAAGAAAGAAGATTGTCCACATCTTCCAACTTTCTTACTGTCAGTGATAGAGATGACAAACTTTTGTCTCCAACGCCATCTTCTTCAAGCCAATGCAGTCATCTGTCACCAGTAACTGTCATTGAGATTAAGAGCTTGGACAATCAGAATGATAGTTTGGATTATGATATATCACAAAACAGGAAACAAATTCCATTAGAACCTTTCTCCTCTTTAAATGATGATTTTAAGATGGAAGAGGCATGTCAGGCACATGAGATATACCCTGATATTAATTTTAGTCGTAAAAGCTACCATACAGAAACTTACGACTCCTCAGATGTTAGCACCTCCACTATGGACACCCAGCAGGGGGGTCCTATCGAAAAACGAGTAGTGGGAACACAAGCAGAAGATGGAACTCTGATGCCTCTGGTTAGTCTTTCAGATCTTTCCAAAAACTTTCTTCAATCAAGTTCAAATGGGTTTGCTAATTTTTGTTGCCTTGTCCAAGACAGGGGTACTCAGTGGGATAAGAATGATTATGACAGGGATGACGTTGATGCTGGGAAAAATAGACTGGAAAAGCACAGTATTTCTGATAAGATGAATGGTTGCCACAGCAACAGTGCAACCAATTTGATAGATGGAAGTATTAATTCAGAAGATTCATCTAGTCAAACAAACATGTTTATTTCAGCCAGTTGTTGTTCTCTAGTCGAGGACGTTGTTATGAAGAGTTTGGATAAGATAGAGAGTGATGACACTGTTTCATCATGTCACCAGAAATTTTCTTTATCAATACAAAAGCAGTGTACAGTGTTAAATTGCAATAACAGCAGCATGCAGGGAGAAGACAGTAACAGACTCTTACCTGATGCAAATTTTGGTATAAAGGAGTGTACAAAAGATGGTAATAGTAACTCTGCAAGACTAGGTTGTCATGACCACCAATTGGATCACAAAGTTGAAAATGACAAAGTTTACCAGGAGAGAAAATTTGGTTCAAAAGATGATGACTCTAGAAAAAGTTGTCTCTTTAGAAGTGAAGTCTTCATAGATGATTCTGGGAGGCTCAGCTTCAGGTCCTCAGCCTTCATTGTTTTAGGAACAGATAGAAAAATAGATTCAGAATCTGTTGAGTGGCATTTTAGTAATGGTTCTTTTAAAGGTCATCATGAAAATATTTCTCATGAGAATAGAAATGATAATGATGCATTAAAAATGAAATTTTCCAAATTTGTAAAGAATGACGAAAATTTTGAAAGACTTCATACTTGTTCAGAGGCTGAGTTTAAACCAAGGGGCATGTCAAAGACAGAAAAAAGTAAAAATTCATGTCAAAGGATTTGTCTAGGTAGATGTCACTCATCAACAAACGTTAATCCAAACTGTTTGATTAGTGGCAGAGACGGCTATAAATCAAATGAACAGTTATTGTTTCAGCATTTGATGCCACCAGAGGAACATAAGCTTAATGACAGCAAGGAATCTGTAGAGTCTCATAATGGCATTGAAAGTTTTTCACCAGATAAAGTAACTGACAAAGATACAATAAACTGTGAAGATATAAAATTTGATGATGTTGATAAAGATGAAACTTTTGAAACTAAAGATTTCAAGAAACAATATTATATTGACCAATCGGAACTGGTCCAGCAAGGAAGCCCATGCTGTTTTGAGGATAAAAATCATGATTTCACATTTTCTCATAAAATTAGTGCCAAGGAAACCTTTAAAAGAATACTTCTGTCTCGAAAAATATCTTCACAACTTCAATTCTTTTTAAAAGAAGATGGAATTATTCAAAGTGAATATGAGCCAGATTAAGTCGAGATGGACACACAGACAGCCCAAAAAAACATGGACTACACCACTCCCTTGATATCTCATGCCCTGATAACTCATGAACTTGCTTATAATATGGTGTCAGGTGTGGACCCCATTTTTAAAACCAGATAATATCTGAAAAATTTATCCCTATTTCTTGAAGTCGAAAAAAAAATTGCGAACAAAATTGGTAACTAAAATATCTTATATATCGCTCCTTTTATGGTCAAAAACAATGGATATAACATGGAGATTTTAATCAGCATTTTGAAATGATCAACTTTTAAAAAGATCCATGAAAATGTCACTTACACCTAGAGTAGGCAGTACATTAATATTTAAATGCCAATTAAATAATTTTAAGTGAAATGTGTGTTTTAATTCCATCTTTTAGTTCCAAATAAGTGTAATCATCATAGTGCATAATCATAATCATTTAAATGTAAAATGTGTCAATCTACTGTAACAGCTGTAAGCATTTCTCTGAGAACCTAATTAAGTGCTGACCATGTTTTGATAACTGGTTTGCAGAAGTATGTTTTATTGCTGTACTAAATTAGTCTCTGGCCTCCTTTGTATTATCACATTAATTATGTCTTTCGAATCAAATACAGGAGGTGGAATTTTTTAAAAAAGTTAAAAGGCATGCAAAGCTTACACACTTAAAATCTAGTGGCCTTGGTCATATGTCAGGTGAACTCACTTCAGTTGATCAAATTAACACTGTTATAAATGTCGCTGTGTATGCAACATAAACTACCTTAAATTAATCAGCTCATTCATTATTTAATCAAAGATAGCAATGCAAACAAGCAAAATGAATACTTCTTAAAATAAAGAGTATGGTTTCACAGGTATGGACCATTGTGGGCAAGTTTTTTTCAGAGAATTCCTGAACTGACACATAGATGATAAGGAGGTTCACTATTACTTTAGCGAAATTATGACATCAGTATTATACTAACCTACAAAAATTGAGTTTTGACGTAGGAGATTATCTCATAAAATAAATGTTGCTAGTTTTTAAAAAGTTTTTGAAAAAAGGGAATCTTAATTGGTGGCGTTTCAACAGATAGTCTAGTTTCCAGACTCCCAACTTGATAGTATGCTACCAAAACCACTCCACAAACCAGACTAAACAAAACAAAAAGCAGTGACTTCATACACAGATGTTTTCACTCACATGTGATGGTTATTGTTTCAATGAGTTGAATGAGCTTTTGCATATTGGGCATTTGGAAAATAAATGTTATTTATACAGAATAATGAAAAAATATTAATTAGAAAATGCATGTTACTAATTAATATTATTGACATGATTATTAAACAAGGATTCAGTCATTAAACAGCCCAGTTTCTACCACCACCCTACAACTCCACAATTGTCTCAATCTCTAAGTGGATTTTTTTTCTTTAATTTTTCAAGGTCTCTCAGTAAGCTGCGCCCTTTTTATAAAGCAGTCTATGTTTGTGGACTCCATTGTGCACAAGTTATCAAGAGAGTGGTGTATTTTGTTTTGTAACTTGTAGGAGAAGGTCATGGATGATAGAAATTTCAGGGAAGAAAGTGATGAGTTTCCAAAATTTTAAGAAATCATGAATGAGACTAGTTAAAAGATACTGTCAACAAGGTAGCTAAATCATCAAAGTGACAAGCTGTTTGAAGGAGTTTCCCAATGCAAAAGGAGTACAAATGACACAAAGGGCTTGACATAGGACACAAAGGAGTACAAATGACACAAAGGAGTACAAATGACACAAAGGAGTACAAATGACACAAGGGAGTACAAATAACACAAAGGAGTACAAATGACACAAAGGGCTTGACATAGGAGACAAGAAACCAGTGCAAGCTTCAAATTTTAACAGTTGTAAGAACAGTCTCCATTTGCTATAGTCAGTGCAATTGCCAACTGCATAGACATAGATCTGTTGGCATTATGTGATGGCAAATATGGATCTGTACATTACTGTCTTTACTTGCTTATAAGACAAGTCAAACTGCAAACTGCTCAGACCCAGACCTGTCATCGCATAATATGCCAGCAGATCTGGGTTTGTGAAGTTTGTTAGAAGTATACAATAAAACAAATAACATAGACCCTGATCTGTAGGTGCATTATGCTATGGCAGATCTGGGTCTATATCATTTAAAGTTAGACTTGACTATTAAGTGAGTGTAAGTGGTACTTATAAGTGACTGAATATGCTATTGTATGATTTTGATAAATTATAAAAAAAAGTACATTATTTATATAATCTGGTTACAATATATACCAGGGGTCTCAAACACTGGCACGAAGGCCATATGCAGCCTGCCAATCTGTATCATGTGACTTGCAAAATGACTGGTATCTCAAGGTGTCCTGAGAGATGTAGTTAGGCCCTAGGGCTATAAAAAATGCCCTCAGGGTGGTTTGAGTTTGAGACACCTGATATATACCATATATAGACACTTATCAGTGAATTCAAATGGCAAGCAAAAAAGATCCTGATCTGCCATAGCATAATGTGCCAGCAGATCAAGGTCTATATTCTTTGTTCTAATGAGTACTTCTCACTTACTACACAGACTACACAGACCATGGTCTGCCAATGCATTATGCTATAGTAGTTCTGGGTATGTGCAGTTTGCAGTTAGACTCATTTTATAAGCATGTACATACTTATAATTGTGTCCTTTTTGTTATCATTTTCTAACATTGTTTTGATGTTTGAAACTTCAGAAATATTGAACAAATCTCTGCTGGCAGAGTCAAGGGAACTTGATGAATTTTTGTATACAGTACCACACATACTCGCTTATGAGTCCAGTCCAGTCCAACAGCAAACAATATAGGACTTATCTGCCCTTGCATTGTGTGCTGGCAGATCTGGTTCTGAGTTGTTGGTCCTACTGATTGCTCCTAATGAACTCCATATATGGTATGCTGTTTAATTAATCAAGTTATGCATGACAGTATGTATGTCAATTGTTTTCTTTTCTTAGATGTCCAATAAAATCATCTGTTCTTACTAGATTTTCTGATAGCCACATATTTAATCACATGTTGTAACATCCTGTTTTAACAGTCTTTGCTACCTAGCTTTTCTATGTCTTGTGATCTACACTAGAAAAACAAAGACAATGGAAATCATGAATAAATGTTTGCTGTTATTCTAGGAATGCATTCTAATTTGTACTTTTACATCCATTGAATGCAATTTTGTTGTTTCATAAAGTTTCTTGTTGAAAAGTGAATATTATGTATGTTTTTAAAGTTCGATGTTTATCTGCTGCTGCTATTCTAGATTGCATCCTATTTAGAACTATTAACTTTGATAGCCATTGTGTACAATTTTATTGTCCTGTAAGGTTACTTGTTAAAAAGTAAATATCTAATTATGCATGTTTGTATATTTCAGTGCTTATCTGCAACTGTTATGTTAGAATTGCATACTACATTGTACTGTTAATTTCATTTGACAGCCGTTATGTGCAATATTGCTCTAGTGTCAGGTATATGTGTAGAATTTGATATTGGAATTTAATATTCATGTATTATCACTAATTGTTGATATTATGTAAGGTATGTGTGTATAATTTGATATTATAATTTAATATTCATGTATTGTCACTAACTGTTGTTATCATTAATAGATTTATAAATCTGAAATTGCGTTAGCATTATTTTGACTTTTGACTTGCTAATGCTAGTTAGACATTTTACCTTTTCTTCTTGTTGATCTATCACACCATAACAATTTTTAATATAACCCCTCAATTCTTTTCAAATTTTGCCTTGACCTTTATTGAAACTAAAGTGCAAGATGTTATAGATTCACTTTGCTTCAAATGCTTTCTTGCACAATTAGTATTTGCCCTATTTGAAGTTTATCACATTCAGTTACTTGTGTTATTTTCTTGTTTGTTTATTTTACTTACAACAGATAGTGTCATGTCACAATTAATTTCATGATTACCGTGTATGATTTTGACTTACTATACAATGTTACTTTACTGTACCGTATTTGTAGATATTTCAATATAAAACACAAGGATTTTATTTATGTATTAGTTACTTTTAATATACATAATAGTAGTAATTAGTAGTTGATACATTAATGGGCCTTTTAGGGTCGGACCTTTTTGGACTTTGCCTTTTCAAGACTAGTCTTTATTGGTAATGGGGTCTTTTGGTGCTGGTCTGTTTTGACCCTTATCCATATATACGATATTGCATTTCAGTGTTTTCAATGATTCCTGTGTTTGAGTGCATTCTGGTGTTTTGGTGCATTTCATTGTTCTTGTGCACCAAATACTTCATGATCCAGGTGTGGAGCAACTTAAAAATGAAAGTATGGCTACTAGTAAATAAAAAGATATGTGCAAGTTTTTTTGAAAAACGAATTTTCAAGGTGTAACATTAACTTTTTTAGATTTATCTTGGTCTTGTTATTACACATTTATTTTTTCCTCATAAACTCTTAGTTCTACGATATAAGACCTCGAACTAACATTTATATTTTGGGCGTCAAGGCCTTATTACTCAATGATAACACTGTGTTGCATGTTCCGATATCGATTAACTTCTGAACAATAAGTCAAATTTTCAGGAATATCTCACACACTTGGCATCCCATATCAGCACTTTTCTACAAATTAAAGTCATAATGTTTTTATCAGACTTTACTTACACTGATGTCTTTTTCCTAATAAATTTAAATTGCCACACAAGCTAATGGACATGTTTTTAAGTTCCATTGGCCTACACTTCAGTTGGCTTGAATGTGATACAATTTGGGAATACAGAAAGTGGTTACAAGGATCTGAAGAATCTTGAACAAACGAAGCTATCTAAACACTTTCTTCAATATTGATTTTTTTTAATTCATTTTGTTAAAGAAGGATGCTTCAACTTAACCTGATTTCAGCATTCCGAGCTTCCATCTCTTTCCACACATTGCATGAACATAGATAAAAAAGATTCTGGATTGGGCTTGATTAAAAAAAAATTACACCCAGACTCCTTGGATTAACAATTTTTTTTTTACAAATTTAAAAAAAAAACATACACTTACAAAAATGAAAAAAAAAATGCAAATTATGGGTAAAATATACAGAAGATCTTGGTCTGTGCAATTTGCAGTTGTATTCATCTTAGAAGTGAGTATATATGGTAATAAATATTACTTTAATATACATGTACCATTGTATATATGGTAATAAATATTACTTTAATATACATGTACCATTGTATATATGGTAATAAATATTACTTTAATATACATGTACCATTGTATATATGGTAATAAATATTAATTTAATATACATGTACCATTGTATTATATGCCAGTATTTGTTAAATTTAATTTCAGGATTTTTCATGTGACATTGCTAATATATTGTGTTACAGTGTGACTTGGTATTTATTATGTGATTTTATAACTCTAATTTATGTTACAGTATGTGATAAAAGAATTATTACCCCTATTCATATTTTGGACGTATTTGCAGAAATTTAAGTCAAGATGTTTTTTTGTTGTATAGAGTAAGATCTTTGTAAATAAATGAAGCGCTTGAGAATGTTACAGAAGTATCATAATTTTAAAAAGTATCATAATGTTATAAAAGCAAGAATCTTTTAAATTATGCACAGTTACTTATTAACAATCAGAAGTTCTTTTGCTTTAGCTATGAGGTTTAGAAAGATAATATTTGACAATTTTGGCAAGCACATGAGAAAGATTACTTTAAAATTATCCAGTATTGTGAGTGTTTTCTTCATAGATCATAATTTTGTCATTCCCGCTCATCATGTTAAAACCTTGCTAATAATTTGATTGAAAATATTGCATTATTATTCCCTTAGTGCAGAGAACTAATTCAAGGTATCCCACAAGACACTGATATTTACATCATATAATAAAATTTATATTTAACTATACTGGTATAATGTCATCTATCAGGTTGCACACGTTTGTTACACCTCCTAAAATACATTGATAATTTCCATGAAACTTTACATTCATCCCTGTATCTAGTTGGTCCTAAATGAAAATGGTCCTCTACAAAAATGACTAGCTTATTTCAAGATCATAAGAAGTTCACTGAGACATTGCAGGTGTGATCCCACAACTTCATTGTATAGGATATGGAATCCAGAATTGGAATGATTACAAAATTTTGGCAAACTCACAACAAACTTGAACATGCTCAAGGCACACTTTCAATAAACGTTTAGCCAGCTTGCAAAAATATAGCATGTGTAAGGTCACAGCAAGCATAAAAAATTTGAAAAAACAGAAAACTCAAATCTGCACAGCAGAAGAAAAGGTTTTTTTAATGCATCATAGTTTTGTATTCCTCAATGTTGCTCAAGTTTTAATGTCTCTAACATATTGTTACAATTCTAGAAATGGGTGAAGTCAAAACTATCACTTAAATTCTGGTGAGATTTCATGAAACATTCACAAAATTTTTTACCTAACCTTTTCACTGAAAATTTATTGAACTGTTTTGAAATCTGACTGAAACAGTGAAATTTCTGAATTAGTATAGACTATTTTACTGAAATTTAAGTAAATTTTCACCAACATTTAAAAAGTTTCAAATGAAATAATGGATATGAATTACAAAGCACTTTAACCACATTAATATTATAATATATATGACACAAAGTTGTACAGATGTTATATGACATACAACAGATATGGAAGGACTTTTGAATGTACAAAATGTTGTGAAAGCTTGAAGTTTAATGAGCCATAAGCAGCTTATTATAATTACACGATTTTCCTCAAAATTCTAGCACAACCTGATGAGTAAAAAAATAGTCTGTATCTAGGAACATTGGATTCAGGTCAGGATAAAAGCTGAGTTCTCCTTTAAAATGGAAAACAATCTTGTCATCTAAGGGCAGCCAAACCCAAAAATATTTTAAAAAATACAAACATAAGAAAAAATATGGAAAGAAGTTATTGTTAAAAAAAAGAACAATAAATTAGAGCTATGAGAAATGGGAAAGCTAAGTTTGGCTGAAATTCATTCAGAATGTACAAGAAGAAAAAATAAATTTTATTAAAATGAAAAGCTTAGTTTTATATTATCACTGAAATTTCAATGAAACCTCATTCATAAAATCTCACTGATATTTTAAAATTTGTTGGCAAAATCTCAGTGAAATTTCACTGAAATTTGGTGAAATGCTACTATTTTGGTGAAATAAAGATTTATCTGAAATTTCAGTCACAATTTCACCAAGGATAATAAGTTGTATTCTATATGCATGGTGGTGGTTAAAATGTACTTTTGATTTTGATTTGGTTGGTTGACATATTCTACTTTATTTATTCAGCTTTTTATTTCACATTTGAATTCACACTTGTTTGTTAAAGTTGATCTTATGAACATTGCAAAAACTTTGTTCATGTTTGTATACATGTATATGTTAAAACTGTGAATAAAATAATGGTATATGAATTATTTTCATTAAATTGTTGGTTTTTATAAACTGTTAATTAGTCATACCTTTTCACTAATGTGAGAAATCAATATTCACATTGCATAGTTAAGTTTATTTAAAAATTGTGGATTACTAATTCATTAATATTTATTTGGTACCAACAAATATATGCAATTACATAGGTGTAAATTGTCAACAACTTGCAAATGTATAACAACAGCCACAGTGCTCCTGCATAATTCCCAACAACTTGCAAATATATAACAGCCACAGTGCTCCTGCATAATTCCCAACAACTTGCAAATATATAACAACAGCCACAGTGCTCCTGCATAATTCCCAACAACTTGCAAATATATAACAACAGCCACAGTGCTCCTGCATAATTCCCAACAACTTGCAAATATATAACAACAGCCACAGTGCTCCTGCATAATTCCCAACAACTTGCAAATATATAACAACAGCCACAGTGCTCCTGCATAATTCCCAACAACTTGCAAATATATAACAACAGCCACAGTGCTCCTGCATAATTCCCAACAACTTGCAAATATATAACAACAGCCACAGTGCTCCTGCATAATTCCCAACAACTTGCAAATATATAACAACAGCCACAGTGCTCCTGCATAATTCCCAACAACTTGCAAATATATAACAACAGCCACAGTGCTCCTGCATAATTCCCAACAACTTGCAAATATATAACAACAACCACAGTGCTCCTGCATAATTCCCAACAACTTGCAAATATATAACAACAGCCACAGTGCTCCTGCATAATTCCCAACAACTTGCAAATATATAACAGCCACAGTGCTCCTGCATAATTCCCAACAACTTGCAAATATATAACAACAGCCACAGTGCTCCTGCATACTTCCCAACAACTTGCAAATATATAACAACAGCCACAGTGCTCCTACATAATTCCCTAGGATTATTATACCAATGTAATAAAGAGCTAAATAAAATAACCTGAAATTTCAACACCTTTCCAAACATGTAAAGATTATGGATTTGACATACAAATTAATAATTTTATACACAATTTTTTTTACATCATATAGCAAATTTCTCACCATCACTATATATAAAGTTTTCTAGATGAATATTTTATGTGTAGGGTTATCTAGCCAGGTCAGACAAGTAACTGAACATAGAGGTTGCCAAATTTCTTAAAGAAACTTCTATGAGTTTGCCTGAGCACCCACCTAGTCTGCTGGCTACAATTAAGATCTAACAAGCTTAACATGAGCTGGTCTCAAGTTATCACATGCTCACATGAGCTTGATTTAAGATTGTATTTTTATAAAGACTACTTGAGATGGACAAACAAAAGTTTTCTATGCATATTTTGTATTAGTATCCAGATGACCTAATTAGATTTTCAAGCAATTTTTCATTTACAGATTTTGTAACTTGTTTGAACAATTTTAGCTTGAATAAATAAATATAATAAACAATAATAAAAAAAATAGCTAGATTAAAAATCACACACACACACACACACACTTACACATGTATGATCATTTGTGACTTAGGCTTCTTTCATTAAAACCTTATTAGAACAATTATGCTACATCTCTTGCTAGAATTTATCATAAACCACCTAAGGTATACAAATAAAGTTTTAAATGCTTCATTGAAAACATGTATAGATACATGTAATGTGCTTACATAGTAATGCCATTGTGGAAATTAGTCTACTTTTTTAGACTTATTTGGTTTGCAGTATTTTAAGAAAGTCAAAAGTATTATTTTGTGGTCCTAGAATACAAAGTCTTAGCCCCACTATTGGATAATGTCATACTTATTTTAATATTTTACAAAACTTTAGATTATTATTATGTATGCTGCATACATTTACTGGACTGTTTTGATTGTGTGAGATAAAGTCTATAGTCCAAACCTTAAAAGCAGGAACTGTTTTGATCTTGTGTGAGACGAAGACTAATGTCTGGACCTTAAAAACTGGGACTGTTTTGATCTTGTGTGAGATGAAGACTAATGTCTGGACCTTAAATACTGGGACTGTTTTGATCTTGTGTGAGATGAAGACTAATGTCTGGACTTTAAATGCAGGGATTGTTTTGATATAATGGGAGGAGGACTAAAGTTTGGATCTCAAAAACGGACTTTTTAAATCACATCCCTAGGCATCCATGGTGGCTCAGTTGGTAGAGCATTGGACTTGTATATTGCAAGGGTTACTGGTTCAATACCCACCTGAGACATCATCAGTTGATTGGCTCACTTTGTCCATAGAAAAGGCACTTAGTTCCCATTTTCTCACCATGATATAGACAACAATGCTGTGTGTGGTTCATTAGTCAGCACATGATATAGACAACAATGCTGTGTGTGGTTAATTATTCAGCACATGATATAGACAACAATGCTGTGTGTGGTTCATTATTCAGCACATGATATAGACAACAATGCTGTGTGTGGTTAATTATTCAGCACATGATATAGACAACAATGCTGTGTGTGGTTCATTATTCAGCACATGATATAGACAACAATGCTGTGTGTGGTTAATTATTCAGCACATGATATAGACAACAATGCTATGTGTGGTTCATTATTCAGCACATGATATAGACAACAATGCTATGTGTGGTTCATTATTCAGCACATGACAGGCTATACATGATCACTGACCCATAGGGAAGCTACTGGCAAGCTTTCTTATGTACCTACATTGCCTGAGCTGTGAATTGTCAATCCCATGTGGGCATAGAGATGTCATTGATCTTGATCATAAAGGAGAATGTCTTTGACCACTCATCCATCATAGTCAATAAAGTATTATAGGTGCTGTTCAAACTAATACATATAAAAAGAAACAAACAAAACAAATACAGTCTAACAAATTTCATATTATTGACCTTGCTAGATTTTGTGAGTTAGGTAATCTTGTCACAGAATGACATTGTCATGGGTGGGGGTGGGGGTGAGACATGTTTTTACTATGAAAAGCAAATCCCTTCTACTTATAATTATTTAATATTGATGATGCAGTGAGATGTAATAATTTGTATCATAAAGAAAACCACCAAGTTTGGATCTGAAACCTGAAATTTAGGAATACAATGTATATTTGAGTGGGTTTATCAGAATTTGTTTATACAATGTTGATTTGAGTGGGTTTATCAGAATTTATGAATTTTAGTTATTAGAGGATTACTTAAAGTTGCAAGAAATTAATAATTATCTTTTTCTGCCACTGTATGAGTATCCTTTACTTTCATGTTGCATTTATCTGGTTGCAACCCTTGTTTTGCAGCTTTTAGTTTTCACTTTATTCACAAGAACTCAATACCATTCTGTTGTACTGGAATCATAAAGGTATTTTTGATGTGAAGTCCCAGACCATGAGCTGTGATATTGACAATGGCAATAGTCCTGTTTAAAGTTAGCTTTGAGTAAAGTAATCGTTTGGCAGAATGGTTCATTTATTTTTGAGATTATTGAGACATATGATCAAGTTTAATAACAGTTATGAAACATTGATTTAGAAATTTGTAGTCGTGAGTTGTAATTATTGAGCATGGCATGTGAATCAAAGCTCCACCTATGTATTTTGGAAGGCATAGTTGACTAAATTTACTGTTTGTATAATTCTAATTTTATTTTTAGCACTGTGGAGAGAGGTTAATTTGAAGTTGATACACCTCATTTGTTCTAACAATAATGTGTATTTTATATTTTTGTGTTATGTTGTGCAAAATTCCCAACATGATTTATTTCAGCCAGTATTTTAGCCATTATAACATCTCTTGCAAATTGTAGACTTGGCAAAAAGATTGAGACAGACAGCGTGGAGGAGACCCGCAATGAAATTGCCCGGGAGTCTGAAAAAATTCGCTTAGAGATGGAAAAGGAGAGACTTTCTAAATCTTTGTCACCTATCAGAAGACCCAGAGACTCTCGTTCCCCAACCCGCACTATGCTTTCTTTGTCAAGATCATCGGTAAGTGATCTCCACTCTCTGTGTTTTTATTGGCAAATTTGTTTAAGTGTTTGTTTTTTTTGGCAAATATTTATTTTGTGTCCCCAAAGATACAGAGAATACAGTATAGTCCACTCTAAATATTTTTATTACCAAATTATTTAGCACTGCAAAGGGTGGGGTTGAAACTTGGATGCTTTCAAGTCACTTTTCGTCAGTTTTGAGAAGGTAAGGATTTAAATAATCATTTATCAGTGTCCATTTATAAAGTAAAATTTGATTTCATCTTTTTTTTTTAGATTCCAAATAAATTTTGCATATGATGATGGCAGGAAGTATATATAGAGATAAAGTTTGAGATTGCAAGAAATGAATTTGCTGTTTATGCTTATATAAAGGTTGAAAGAAAGTTTGTAGAAAACAGCAATTACTGAAGTATTTACCAGACCCTAGATCTTGTGGAGTCATGTAAGAGTCTGGTTGAATAAGATCATTGAAGATACAATTGCAAAATCCTCATATGAAGTAGATCTCATGGTGTCCTATGATAATCTGGTTGAATGAGATTGTTGAAGATAAAATTACCAAATTCTTATGTGAAGTAGATCTCATGGAATCATGTGAGAGTCTGCTTAAATGAGATTAATCATTTAGAAAAGTGGTAGTAGCAACATCAACCTTAAATTGTGGTCATATCATGCATCTGTCTATATGGAACTATGCTCAGTTCACAGTTGGGCATGCATACAGTAATCATAATCAGTGTTTAGTTTCCTAGATACTATAAATTAATTTACCTGTTTGCAACATGTTTCAACAGTATTTTCTCATTTACATAGGAATCTAGTGCTGAATTCAGTGGCTCTCAGCTTTCCAATTTCCATGACAACAAGATTAAAAAGAGCTTGTCAGATCAGGAGAAGGTATGAAAAGCTGTCTTATATTTTTATTTTGTCTATGAATAAAGTATATACAGATACAAATGAAGAAAATGGAAAACTAAATCTGTTATAATCTGTTCATGCACTAGATTACATCTATCCCCACTTCAGTTTCATGAGGACTCTCCAGAATGTAATATCAGCACATCATTTGGAACATAGAAATGTCAACATAACCTGAGTGATTTCAATGACAGAGAATAAGTTATGTTCTTCTGAAGAAAATGACTGAATATTTGAATTTAAATAAACTAAATTAATTTATCTGTTTTATCAAAACATTTAATACACTTCCAGACCAAAATAGCTTGTAGATTTAACATAACCATATATTAGTATCACACACACACACACACACACACACACACACACACACACACACACACACACACACATGCATATACATACACATATACACACACAAAACTACATAAAATTTGTCTTTAAAATCCACTGGACAACAGAATGCAGAGGATGCACACCTTAGTTAAATGGTCATACTGGTGTCATCTGTGTATTCCATTAAAACTGAATGGTACTGTGTAGTAGAAAAACTATTCATCTCTTGTGACATTCTGTAAAAACAGATTTGTTAGTTTTAGGATTGAACTCTGCAGTCATGCACTATGGTGTTACCATGTTGATAGCTGTCATATTCTCTAGAATTACAAATATCAATTTGGCTTTTGTTTGCAGTACATATGCTACAGAATTGCTAATGTCAATATTACTGTACATATATGGAAAGTATAAGATTCTTCCTATCATGGTTGTACTTCACAAAGTTAAACTCCATCAGTCTTGATTTTTGAAATTTTGTTTTGCTGGGCTTTTCTCACTTGCAATTTGCTTCTTGTTTCCTGAATCAGAACTGCATTTCAAAATGTTATCTTCAAAAATGAATTACACTTTCACACTACTCTTAATGTTATCATTCCATCTTCCTAAATAATCACATTTTGCATTTTATATATGTAGTAAAATCCAACCAAAAATTAAATTCTCACTAAACACAAACTAGCCAATAATCTGTAATAAGGATGGCTTCTAGTTCAATGCAGCAAAGTGTAATAACATTTTTCTTCAACTTATATCTATGATTTACCTAACTTATATTGAACTAAGCAGTGTTCCATTTGTGTACTTTATCTCATGCAGATTATCTCACTAGGCTAATCCAGCAGCAGAACTAGCAACACAAAATGTCAACTAGCTATTGTCAGTGAGTGATTTATTTGGAATGAGGTGGTTGTTTATCTCTGACTTCTTTACCAATTAATCACCTCTATAACAATCAACTGTATAAACTGCTATTCCTCATCCATGAGCATTCAAGCATGAAGTTATGTAAATCATAACCTTTTACTGTTTAAACAGACTGCAGGTTACTGGCATATATCATGTTTCCAGAAAGATCTCTATTGCTTTTTTAAACATTTTTAAGGCTCTGAGATTCATTTGAAATTGTTATTTTTTATAAACATTTCTATGTCTAGTTTTTTTGGGTAAAATATGTTTTGCATGTCACATGTCACAATATGAACTGGTAGGGGTAATCAAAAATGCATTTTGCTCCAGAAATACTAGGTCATAAGGTCAAAGGAAATATTGAATTATCCCTGCATTGTGTGTCATCTGTCTGTCATTATTTATTTTCTATTTTTGTTGACTTCTTAAAAACTACTGTACCAGTTTAAACATTCTTTTTCAGAGTTTTTTTCATAAGCTTTTATTTTTGTACAAATAATGCCAAATTATCATCAAATATAACCATAGTTACTAAATAATTTTGTACAAATATGTCATCATCACATATAGCCATAGCTTACTAAATACTTTTGTCTTTTGTACAAACATGTCAAGTCATCATCACATATAGCCAGCCATAGATTACTAAATACTTTTGTCTTTTGTACAAACATGTCAAGTCATCATCACATATAGCCATAGTTCACTAAATACATTTGTGCAAATATGTCAAGTCATCATCACATAAAGCCATAGTTCACTAAATACATTTGTGCAAATATGTCAAGTCATCATCACATATAGCCATAGTTTACTAAATACATTTGTGCAAATATGTCAAGTCATCATCACATAAAGCCATAGTTCACTAAATACATTTGTACAAATATGTCAAGTCATCATCACATATAGCCATAGTTTACTAAATACATTTGTGCAAATATGTCAAGTCATCATCACATAAAGCCATAGTTTACTAAATACATTTGTGCAAATATGTCAAGTCATCATCACATAAAGCCATAGTTCACTAAATACATTTGTGCAAATATGTCAAGTCATCATCACATATAGCCATAGTTCACTAAATACATTTGTGCAAATATGTCAAGTCATCATCACATAAAGCCATAGTTTACTAAATACTTTTGTAATTATGCCAAGTCATCATCACATATAGCCATAGCTTACTAAATACATTTGTGCAAATATGTCAAGTCATCATCACATATAGCCATAGTTCACTAAATACATTTGTGCAAATATGTCAAGTCATCATCACATATAGCCATAGTTCACTAAATACATTTGTGCAAATATGTCAAGTCATCATCACATATAGCCATAGTTCACTAAATACATTTGTGCAAATATGTCAAGTCATCATCACATAAAGCCATAGTTTACTAAATACTTTTGTAATTATGCCAAGTCATCATCACATATAGCCATAGCTTACTAAATACATTTGTGCAAATATGTCAAGTCATCATCACATATAGCCATAGTTCACTAAATACATTTGTGCAAATATGTCAAGTCATCATCACATATAGCCATAGTTCACTAAATACATTTGTGCAAATATGTCAAGTCATCATCACATATAGCCATAGTTCACTAAATACATTTGTGCAAATATGTCAAGTCATCATCACATATAGCCATAGTTCACTAAATACATTTGTGCAAATATGTCAAGTCATCATCACATAAAGCCATAGTTTACTAAATACTTTTGTAATTATGCCAAGTCATCATCACATATAGCCATAGCTTACTAAATACATTTGTGCAAATATGTCAAGTCATCATCACATATAGCCATAGTTCACTAAATACATTTGTGCAAATATGTCAAGTCATCATCACATATAGCCATAGTTCACTAAATACATTTGTGCAAATATGTCAAGTCATCATCACATATAGCCATAGTTCACTAAATACATTTGTGCAAATATGTCAAGTCATCATCACATATAGCCATAGTTCACTAAATACATTTGTGCAAATATGTCAAGTCATCATCACATATAGCCATAGTTTACTAAATACATTTGTGCAAATATGTCAAGTCATCATCACATATAGCCATAGTTTACTAAATACATTTGTGCAAATATGTCAAGTCATCATCACATATAGCCATAGTTTACTAAATACATTTGTGCAAATATGTCAAGTCATCATCACATATAGCCATAGTTTACTAAATACATTTGTGCAAATATGTCAAGTCATCATCACATATAGCCATAGTTTACTAAATACATTTGTGCAAATGTCAAGTCATCATCACATATAGCCATAGTTTACTAAATACATTTGTGCAAATATGTCAAGTCATCATCACATAAAGCCATAGTTCACTAAATACATTTGTGCAAATATGTCAAGTCATCATCACATATAGCCATAGTTCACTAAATACATTTGTGCAAATATGTCAAGTCATCATCACATAAAGCCATAGTTCACTAAATACATTTGTGCAAATATGTCAAGTCATCATCACATATGGATATAGTTTACTAAATACTTTTGTAAATATGTCAAGTCATCATCACATATAGCCATAGTTTACTAAATACATTTGTGCAAATGTCAAGTCATCATCACATATAGCCATAGTTTACTAAATACATTTGTGCAAATATGTCAAGTCATCATCACATAAAGCCATAGTTCACTAAATACATTTGTGCAAATATGTCAAGTCATCATCACATATAGCCATAGTTCACTAAATACATTTGTGCAAATATGTCAAGTCATCATCACATAAAGCCATAGTTCACTAAATACATTTGTGCAAATATGTCAAGTCATCATCACATATGGATATAGTTCATTGAATACATGTATTGAGAAAATCTTTAAATGTTTTTGATCAAAAGCACTACACAGATCTGGATGAAGTTTAACAGAGCATTCATGCACCAAGACCTTTCATGTAGATAATACTGATTTGCTATGGCCACCATTACTTTATTAAAATATATTGAATGAAAATATTTTTATTTTTAATTCTGTTGAACAGAATTTTATGAAGTTATACAGAATGCATTCTGGTTATAAAACCTTTAAAATTTGATCAAATACTTTGTCTGCTATCAAATATTTTTACTTACAGTAGAAAAACCTTCAGACAATTTCTCAAGAAAAGAAAGAAAATTAACCCAATTCAACAGAAAGCATCCATGCATCAAATCCTTTAAAGTTTGAAATAATAAAACTTATCCATAATCCAATAAAACCATTGAGTGACTTCTCAAAAGCTGTAGAAAAGAATTTAATTTAATTTGAAAGAGAGCATCCCATCATCAAGATCTTTGATTAAATCCCATTATGAAGTCTTTTGATAGAATCCCATTATCAGGGCTTTTACTATAATCCCATTATCAAGGCCATTGATAGAATCCCATTACCAGGCCTTGAATAGAATCCCATTATCAGGGCCATTGATAGAATCCCATTATCAAGCCTTTAATAGATTCCCATTATCAAGGCCTTTTATACAATCCTGTGATCAAGGCCTTTGATATATGCAGCTGATATCAAGGACTTTGATAGAAGCACACTGCCATTAAGGCCTTTGATAGAGAACATCCCATAATGAAGCCCTTTAATTAATAGCATCCTGAAAGCAAAGCCTTTCAGATTTGTACAAATGATGTCAGTGTATTAACTTTCAAAAATTGACACTGGCTAAGAAACAATTAGACATTTAACCAAAACCATCTTCATAGAATTTTACCAGATTTGACAAAAAAGTACCAAGGCTGCTCAAAATTGTACAAAATGATATCAGTCCAGCATCAAATACAGCTACCAATACTAAAAATAGAATACCTTAAAATGACTTATCCAGCACCATGAGTCAGACTTTGAAAGAAAGTATTTTATTCTTTGCATCAAAGGCTTTTAGTGTGTATGAATAATTACCATTTACTTTTTAAAACTACTGAAGAACTTGATAAGAACATCTCACAAAACAATTTAAAAGCCTTTGACCAAGTTTAACAGCCAGTGATCATTCTGACTTCAGGCCATTTCAAATATGTATAAGTATTGCTGATCTGACTTCAAGCATGGCAACTGTTACTAGACCAACGGGTGTTGTATCTGACTGGCAAATGCAAATCAGGTGAGCAATCTCAAACCCTTGTGGGTCTTTTGTCTGATGCATCAAATATTTTTTTTCTACAAGAAGCTCCACATTGTTACAAACCAATTGCTTTACAAATTCAGTATATGATAATCATTTCTACATAAACATTTTTATCTTGAACTCTTCATTGTGTGTTTATAACAGGAACTAAAGACTGAGCTTCAGACAACCCATAATGCACTGGAGGTGACAAAAGGTGCACTTGTGGAAACCCAGAGAATGTTACAAGAGCTCCAGGCCAAAGTAGAGGATGCCAGGTGAGAGAATGGAATTTATAACAAAAAAGTAACCACTGTATCAAGGAATCATAAAACATACTTGCTAAATTATTAAAAATCTTCCATTCAAAGCATGGAATTTTTGGATGGCTATTGATTCACTGTTGTCACAGATCCCAGTCCTTTTTTTATACCAAGTGTGATTTATCAGACTCAAGCAAACCTTTATTAAGTAGTCATATCTAGAAAATAGATCAGCTGCCCTCATTAGACAAGAAGCTGCTGAAAACAGGTTTCTTTCTTTGATAATTTGACTTGGAGGACCCTTAACTGAAGCTGTTTTAGATATGTTATGTTTTATAATTCATGGCCTTTTAGGCAGGTTTGACTGTCTCAATATTTTGTCTGATATGTAGAATTTTGTGTAGGAACAGTACAGCATACACTGGCAGTTTTTCTTCAATGTTGGTTAGTATAAATATTGAAATTTATTTAAAGAAAGATCAAGTTATCTTTGAAATACTCTTCTGCATGATTTCTTTTTCTCAATGATATACAGATCACAGTTGATGCTGATTGAATACAAGAAAGAAAATACTAAGAAAGAGGTTGACAGATTAGCCGAAGATGCCAACAAAAAACGTAGACTGCTCAAAGAATACGAGGCTCAGGCACACCTCAGAGAGGAAGAAATGAAACAGTTTAATTCTTTTGGATTCACAAAGGAAGAGGTGAATTTATCTCAGACATTTGTCTCATTGGTAGAAAGCAATTCAATATAACATAGAAAATAATTAGTTCTAATTAGATGTAGTTCTTTAATTTCTGTTTTGGTAATGGCTTTACATGAAATATTCCTTTTTCATTTTCTTGCATTTTAGCCTGATTGTCCAGAGACTAGAAGAACTTATGCAATGGTCTATTGTCCATTGTACATTATCCACCCATCCTATGTCTACTGACTAATGTTCATTCATTCTGTATCCACATGCCCTTTGTCTGTTTACTGCTGTGCATTTGTTATATTGTTGCAACTCTATACTCTTAAAGTAAGAAACAAGAAGTACAACCAAGATGTTTTGTAAAATTGAAAAATATAATTTATTTCCATAAAATACAAAGTGAAAGAATTACAAATAACTGACAGTATGGTGAATGAATTCCATAAGTCCCAAATGTTCTATCAATTCCAAAAGTTTCAAGTAATCCAAATGAGTTCCAAAGGTATTCCAAATGATATTATGTATTTTAATGATGTATCAACAATATAGAAGAATACCTGTCATAATCCCAAAATGTCCTTAAATGAATTTACAGTAATCCTATGACAGTTATAAACCCAAAACCTTTCAAATGAATTGACAGTAATTCTGTAATTAACAGTAATTCTGTACATGCTAAACCCAAATGTTCTTAATTGGATTCACAATAAATCCATACATCTATTATATATCTAAAGTGTCTTTAAATGAATTTTTGAGCATTATAATTCCAATAAATGAATAAAATAGCTAAATGAATCTATCCACTCAACTCCTCCAAGACTGATAGCACTATTAAGATGTCATAAGTCTATGTATTATTTCTCATATAGAATGCTAATATACAGTAAGGAGAATGCTGTACAAGGCTTTAAATGAATCATCTAGGCATTTCAAAATCAAATTTTCCTAAACAGAGTCACATGGTCTACTACACTTGCTAATAAAAAATTATGTTTACTTGGCTTTTAGAACTCGTGTACTGAAATTAGATCATATGATGTTTAACTGGATTATAAAATACTACTCAACCTTGAAACCCATGAATCAGTTTACTCACTATACATGACTCATCTTTAAAGTGCAAGCTATGATTATATGATATTAGTATTAAAAACATCATTAACTGAATGACTCTTATAAAATCTTTAATTATGAAAATAATATGCATAATATAGGTATACATAACAGTATCCACATATCTTATGTCTGTTTACTGCTCTCCATTCATTAGCACAAGTTTGTTGTCACTTCTTTTCATAAAGTACTTGAAGGATTGCTTTGAAACTTTACACACACATACCTAGGTCTAGTTCATCCTAAATGAGAAGGGATGGATATCCGATATGACCACAATGATAGTCAGCATTAAATTCTTGTTATCTCTGTCTGACTGGATTGTCATATTAACATCTGGTTTTCACTACAATACTTCTTATGACATCCTAAATGAAAATGGTGCTGATCTAATGTCCAATACGTCTGTAACTGCGGCCATCTAGAAAACATTGTTATTACTACTTCTTCTGAACTGATGGTCATGCTGATAGGATATTCACCAAATGTTTTCTTATGATGTCTGGTTGGTACAGAATGACAATATACGGATATGACATCAGCGTGACATCTTGAAAATCTTAATGCTATTCATCCTGAGTTGATGACCATGCTGTCTGATATGGGGTTTTCACTAATGAACTTCTTATGTCCCAAATGAAATTGGTACCAGTCTCATACTGGTATGGCCACAATGTTGCCATCTTTAGAATCTCTACTGAGTGACTAATCAACATGCAGTTTGCACTAAAAGACTGCTGCTTCAGTAGCCTAGTGGTTAGAGCATCCATCTCAGATGAAGGAGGTCAGGGGTCTGAGCCCTGGCCTGATCATACCAAAGACTTTTAAAATGGCACTAACAGCTGCCTCACTAGGTGCTCAGCATTAGGAGGTTAGAGTTAGGACTGGTCAGCCTGGTGTCAGGATAATGTGACTGGGTGGGACATCATGCTACATGTCTGCGGCATGATGCCCAAGTGCTTGACATCACTCTAAGCTACCACACTGCAGACATTGTAGAGATATGACTGAAAAATTGTTAAAGCTACATTAGAAATCAAAACACACACACACACACTTGTGCTTGTTACCAACATGGTGGTAATCTAACACCCATTGTGACTGCCACATTGACCAACTTGTAAATCTAGTTATTGCTACTGTCCTGGTCAGATGGTCATATTGGCATGGGTTTTCATGTTCTTATGAGAGAGTGACATATGTAAGGTGAAGTTGCTTGCATTTAAAACATGCACAGTGGAGAGAATATTGGCATACCTCTATGCCTCTCTGATGTAATATGGCTGATGTTTCTTTGGATATTGTGCTTTTGGAAATTGTAAATGATCTTTGCACACTGCTAACTAAAATGACTGCTCTCTTGTGGTCCAAAAATTAGCCTGAATTTGTCTAAAGAACACTATCCTTAGCACCTATTAAAATAATGAAATTGAATTTTGCCAAACTAGACAATACCAGCTTCTGAAAGTGCAATGACTGAATTATCAAATATATAAAATGTAAAAAAAAGTTATCAGCTATTTTTTTTACAATTTACCTCTGAAGTTCAGGAAGTGAAAATGACCAAGTGGAGCTAACAGTTCTTTGAAAGGTACATATCTGGAGTAAGGCAAAGCTATAGACTCTATAACCCATATTATAGCCATCACTCATACACCAAAATAAAGGGAATAAGGGGTTCTTTGAATTATGCCTAACATATACAAGATCTTTTATAAATAGCCAGTATAATTCTAACCCTATGCAAAATATGAAACTGTAGAATGCTACCATATATTGTTGGTCCTAAACAAGAATGGTGTTGATGTGTTATTTAATTAACCTACCACAGCGGTCATCTTGAAATTCTTGTTATTAGTACTCCAGCTGAATTGATGGGTATATTAACATGTTTTTTTATCAA
This sequence comes from Potamilus streckersoni, assembly GCA_016746295.1. Lineage (NCBI taxonomy): Eukaryota > Metazoa > Mollusca > Bivalvia > Unionida > Unionidae > Potamilus > Potamilus streckersoni. The sequence continues at coordinate 3,046,697 of JAEAOA010001935.1, forward strand.
AAGACTTTTTATATCCAATATGTTCACAATCTTGGAAATATTGTTATTGCTATTCATAAATGATGGTCAAATTGTTATCTTCTTTTCTTAACAAGACTTTTTATGATGTCTAGTTGGTTCTAAATCAAAAATGGTGCTCATGTGAAATCCAATATGGCCTCCACAGTGGCCATCTTGAAAATCATCACTGTTCCTCATCAGCAGATGATTATATCAACATGGGGTTTTCACTAAATTCTGATGATGATGATGATCAGTTATTCTTGCAGGATCTGATATCCACTATGGCCACCATAATGATACCATAATGATCTGATATCCACTATGGCCACCATAATGATACCATAATGATCTGATATCCACTATGGCCACCATAATGATACCATAATGATCTGATATCCACTATGGCCACCATAATGATACCATAATGATCTGATGTCCACTATGGCCACCATAATGATACCATAATGATCTGATATCCACTATGGCCACCATAATGACTGTCTCAAAAATCGTGTACCTCTACTCTTTATGAGCAGATGGTCATATTGACTTATTTTTTAAAACTAAAATAGTGTTCATCTGGCCACCAATATGGTTGCCCATCAATCATTGTTGCTTAAGTGCTTGCTTAAGCATGGTTTATACACGGCAATATGTAACCGATTTGCTACCATTCCTGCAAATAGTCTGCATTATTATGTATGAGATTAATACATCTGTTGCCATCCAGTCAAAACAGTCCCAGCTGTCACGTGCACCATCTTTGTTCAGTTATTCTTAGTTTGAAGCTGAGAGCAACAGCAAGCATAATTCTGTCAAAAGATAATTCTGTCAAAAAGAACTCTACAACATTTTCTTATTCATATGTGCACATTTTCCTGACGTTCACACAAAGTACTTTACATACCGGAGCTGTTATTTCCCGTTTGTTTTTTTCTATTCTGTGATTCATCAGGACATTAATTTCCATTCCTTGCGCCAGCCTGGAGTTTCTTTGTATACCAACAATGGCGTCACACTCTTCCAGGAAACAGGTCAGTCCCATACGAATTGGACAATCTTTTTAACTGGACTACCCTTCATTTAAAGAGGAAACTTGAATCTATAGGCATTAAAGTGTCTGCAGCTATCCCAAAGCACGCCTTGAGACAGCTATATATTGATAATGGACCTTCTATGGTTTCACGGCCAGCTGATCGACTACAAGAAAGGAACAACTCAACTCTAGCGCAACTCGTTGTAAGGCAGTCTGAAGATGAAGTATCCATCCGTCCACATCCAAATCCACCTTCACGTCGCCGTCGGGCAACCATTGTTCGTGCGGATAATGAACAGACATTGGATCCAGCGGAAGTCATTGCAGCAGAAACGGTGGTACAAAGTAATATACCGGAAGTAGAAACTACATTCAACATGGCTGCCACCAACATGAACACCTTGTCTCTGGCAAATATAATGACATCAATTAATTCCATTCAGCGATCCATTTTCGAACTGAATAATTCCATCACTGACATCAGGGCACGACAACAAGCTTTTTCTCCGACGTTTCCGTTAGCCGACTTGACACCTCTCGCGACATTGCCGGTAGTCCAGCCATCGATGTCACTCAATGATCTGATGCAAACCACAGGAGTTTCATTGGAAATCTTTCCAGCAATCAACGTGATATCCGAAAGCCAGAGGAGGCAGATACTCGAGCGTAAGCACATCAATCTTGCCACACTTTTGCTACCTCACATAGAATCAGATACGTCAAATCAGGTTGATAAGATTGGAAAGAACGATCCCCGATTGCTTAAACGTCTGACCCTCAGTGAATTCATAACGGCCTTCGGTAAATTTAAACGGATCATCTGCTCAAATTACCCCAACAGATGCCATGAATTGGACATGTATAAGGCTGACATTATAAAAATTGCCAATGCTTATGGAGACATTTTCTATAACTATCATAATGTCTACTCCACTCAGGCTGCTATTGCCCTGCGTGATTACAAAATAAAAGTAAACTGGGCTCTCAGGGATCAAGCTGCTCTTCAGCTATTGATTGGAGGCCGGAAAAAGATGACATGCCACATCTGCAGTTCGGTTACTTACCCAACTGACTTCTGCCCACAAAAAATAAGTACTAGTGTACCCTTTGTAAATATAGCCAACAAAAAAAAATTCGGATAGTGACAAATATGGCCGACCAAGACAGATGATGGATGGAAGAGAACTGTGCAATAATTTTAACTCCACACATGGTTGTCGCCAGACTGGTTGCCAATTCTTACATATTTGCAATCAGTGCCGGGCCAAAACACATGAAGCAGCTGCCTGCCCAAACAACGCAGTACACTCAATTTCTAGCACTCTTGCACACAAGAACCCTCGAAAATCAGTGCCTGATAAGACACAACAAATCTGACAAAATTTCTTGCCACATGCTACCACCCCCATTGACATTGACAGATTGCAGCTTGAACTTCTTCATCATCCAGATCAGAACTTTGTTCAGTACTTGTCTTCTGGACTCAGACATGGTTTTGACACCATGGTGCAAAAAACTCAATTACCTACAAAAGAGTGTAAAAACTTGCTTTCTGCTTCAAAACAACCAAATATTGTGGATCAATTATTGGCAAAGGAATGTGCAAAGGGTTTCATGCTTGGTACTTTTCCATCACCACCATTTCCTAATTATAGAGTCAGTCCTATCGGATTAGCAGAAGGTAAATATTCAAAAAAGAAGAGACTTATCATTGACTTGTCCTCCCCCCATGATGATCACACTCATGCAAGTATAAATGACCTTATCAACAAAGATCAATGCTCCCTAAGCTATGTCAAAATTGCAGATGCCATTCGAATCATCCAGAGTTGTGGAAAGGGAGCTAAAATGTGCAAAGCCGACATATCAGATGCTTTCAAACAGATTCCCATCACTCCTTCACAATGGCACCTATTCTGCGTAAAATGGAGAGGATCTTACTATGTTTGTGTTCGCCTACCATTTGGGTCACTTTCAAGTCCAAAATTACTTTATCTCTGGCAATTTGTTGGATAGCCAAACATAATTATGGTATTGTTGCTATTTTGCACCTCCTTGATGACTTTCTTACAATTGATCCTCCATCAGTGTGTGGTGAGAGAATCATGGCTTTGTTGACTTTAATTTTCAACAGATTGAAGATTCCCACAGCTCCAAATAAGACCATTGCCCCATGTACAGTTATTGAATATTTGGGAATCATGCAAGCACGATTACCACCGGATAAAGTAGTGTATATTGTAAACTACATTGAACACTTTCTTGACAGGTGAAGTGTCCTCAAGCAAGAACTGCTACAGTTACTGGGCCACTTAAATTTTGTTACCCGTGTTATCTTGCCAGGAAGTGCGTTTGTCTCATACCTGATACAACTATCTACCACAGTCAGGAAGCTTGACCATTACATACACTTGGATACAAATTGCAGAGAAGAACTATACATGTAGCATGAATTCTTGACTAAATGGAATGGGGTCTCCATGTTTCTTGACAATCAGTCCACATCATCAGTTGATCTTGAGTTATACACAGATGCGTCTTCCACAGTAGGATATGGGGGTTACTACAAAACTAGCTGGTTTGCAGCTGCATGGTCTGACGATCTCAAAATGCTTTTTTCTGTGGAGAATGATTTCTCTATGGCATTCCGGGAGTTGTATCCTATTGTCGTGGCTGCTATTATTTGGGGGACTGAATGGGCAGGCAAACGCATAATATTTATATGTGATAATATGGCCACAGTGAATATACTTCAAAATGGGAGATTGAAATGTATGCATATAATGAAATTGATGCGTAATCTTACATGGTGTGCAGCTTCTTCTAACTTTTATTTTTCTGCCAAACACATTCCTGGAATTGTTAATAATAAAGCTGATGCCTTGTCCCGACTTCAATTTCAGAAATTTCACACACTGGCTCCAGATGCAGATCTACAACCCTGCAAATGCCTAACACCCTCAGAAGTCTTGTGGACCTGGATAAAGAGGTAGATATTTTATGGAACTAGGCTTTAAGCCCTGCCACACAGATTGCTTATAACACTGCATTCAATGCATTTAGGACCTTCATGCTGATGTGCGGCTTTTCCTCGAACATGCAAGTTCTGCCATATATTACAGAAGACACTTTGATCTACTTTGTGACACACTGCTCAAAAGTCCTCAACTTGAAGCATTCTACTATAAAATTGTACTTATGTGGCATTAGATTCAAGTACATGCAGGCCGGTATAAAATCTCCGTTCACAGACAGAAACAATCTGCCTCGTCTTGCCACCATCCTCCAGGCCATCAAAAAAATCCATGGTTCATCTGCAAAACTGCACCAGCCTATTACATACAATATCCTGACAAGTATTTGTACAACTCTGCGAGGAGGAGTATTCGACATGCACACAGATTTGCTATTGTTGACCGCCTGTGTGGTTGCTTTTTTTTTATTTTTGAGATGTGGGGAATTCACTGTTCGGGATTACTTCGATCCAACTATCCATCTATGTGTTGGCTATGTCCACTTCCACATGGAGACTGCTTTTCTGAAGTTGAAATCATCAAAAAGTGACCCTTTCCGTAAGGGAGTGACTGTTCAATTGCATGCCACAGGTCGTGCTATATGTCCATACTCTGCTATGAAGACTTTCATGCAATTCAGGAGACTTTCATTACCCCAGCCATATGACCCACTATTCATTACGGTTACAGGTCAAGCCTTATCAATAGTTGTGTTCCTTAATCACATACGATGTGTCTACTAAAAGATGGGAATAGACACTTCCAGGTACAGTGGCCATTCATTTCGTATTGGGGCAGCTACTTCAGCAGCGGAAGCCCGTCTGGAAGACCATATAATCAAAGTTCTAGGCGGGTGGTCTTCCGATTGCTACACAAGATACATTCGCACACCTCACAGTACTATTCAGGCAGCTCAGAGGGCCATGTCCATGGATGCAGATAGCAGTACACAGCGACCATGATCATACTACATTCAACATACAAGGACAATCCTGCCATCCTGTGCGCATTTTTCTTGTTCCGGTTCTACATATTCTGTTCTATGGGATACAAGTGTTGTGCTTCCAGTTTCAATAGCCATTCATAGTGGTCTATATTCATTACATGTGCATGATACCAGCGTTCATTGTGTGGCTGTTGTGCTAAATATTCATTATGTGTGGAGTTCTGCATGCATGTGATACCAATGTGCTTAATGTGGCAGTTGTGCATTTATTGTTTTCATTGCCATATGTACTTGTGGTTTAATTCATAGAGGTGTTTGTGCATTTTCATGGTATTCTTCTACTCATTTTATGGCTGTGATCTACTAGATTCGCATCAAAGTTGCAGGTGGTACAGTTATACAGGGAGCTACTCTCAGACATTCGCTCCAGACTTGACATTTTCATATATCATTGACCTGTCCCTTTTCACTGGCATTGTAGTGATAACATGAGGTTCTTTGCAATTCTTGATTCATTCCTACATTTATATTTTCTTTACATTATTGTAGATATGCTACTGTTGTATCTAGAAATATTTAACTTCATTGAACACTGGTGGCTTCCCCAACTTTTTACATTCTTGGGGGGGACAACATCTGCTGCGCATATGTTCTCTTTGGGCATTCACTTCATTCAAATTCAGTTTATTCACCCAAGAATCTAATGTCAGCAATATATGGCTTATTCAAACTAAACCCTTTGAGTGAAGTCCACACAGCTGCCGCTATCATCCCAACCTTCGTTGGACAACCCAGTCATCGCTGGGCCCCTTCAGTTTCTGCTGAAGAAACTTTACTCAAAGGTTATCCATAACATTCTGTCAGGGAGTTTCACAGACCATCTGTGACCTCTGTACAACCATGTTGTGCCATTCAGTAGCCACTGAATCACTCACTGACAGAATGAAACAAAACACTTCCATCAGTAGCAGCAGACAGTCCCCCAAGGCAAACTGATAAATTTAAATAAAAACTTAACTGGATCTGTGTTTTAGTTGTGTATAAATTGTTGCTTAAGTGCTTGCTTAAGCATGGTTTATACACGGCAATATGTAACCGATTTGCTACCATTTCTGCAAATAGTCCACATTATTATGTATGAGATTAATACATCTGTTGCCATCCAATCAAAACAGTCCCAGCTGTCACGTGCAGCATCTTTGTTCAGTTATTCTTAGTTTGAAGCTGAGAGCAACAGCAAGCATAATTCTGTCGAAAACCGCCGCTATCCCCGCCTCAACGCCTACAGTGTTCAATGGACATGGGAGTGTCTGTTCTACTGCATGATACTTAACCTAATAAAGCAGTCCCCTGAGGGCATTCACTTCATTCAAATTCAGATTATTCACCCAAGAATCTAATGTCAGCAATATATGGCTTATTCAAACTAAACCCTTTGAGTGAAGTCCACACAGCTGCCGCTGTCATTCCAACCTTCTTTGGACAACCCAGTCATTGCTGGGCCCCTTCAGTTTCTGCTGAAGAAACTTTACTCAAAGGTTATCCATAACATTCTGTCTGGGAGTTTCACAAACCATCTGTGACCTCTGTACAACCATGTTGTGCCATTCAGTAGCCACTGAATCACTCACTGACAGAATGAAACAAAACAGTTTCATCAGTAGCAGCAGACAGTCCCCCAAGGCAAACTGATAATTTTAAATAAAAACTTAACTGGATCTGTGTTTTTGTTGTGTATAAATGACAATTTTAATAACATTACTCCTCTGGAAATGATTATCATATCAACATTAGGTTTCCACTAACAACACACAATTAAATTCCAAGTGACAATCATTCTTATTTAAAATAAAAAAGAAAATAAAAATACAACCACTTTTTAATATTAACATTGAACTGCAAACCACATGCTTATTTCTGTAATAGTAATGGTAGCATAGACTGTCAACTATAAATGGTTGTGTAATACACTGATTTGATTTAGATTCTCATGCAACAGAATTAAGATCTACTGTGTACTGTAATGGGGACCTGAATTCATTAGATGTTTTGGGAAATCATACTATGTACTGTAATGGGGACCTGAATTCATTAGATGTTTTGGAAAATCATTCTGTGTACTGTAATGGGGACCTGGTTTCATTAGTTGTTTTGGGAAAGCAATGCTGTGTACTATAACAGGGACCTGAATTCATTAGATGTTTTGGGAAATCATACTGTGTAGTGTAATGGGGACCTGAATTCATTAGATGTTTTGGAAAATCATGCTGTGTACTATAACAGGGACATGAATTCATTAGATATTTTGGGAAATCATGTGTACTGTAATGGGGACCTGAATTCATTAGATGTTTTGGGTAAATCATGCTGTGTACTAAAATAGGGACCTGGTTTCATTAAATGTTTTGGGAAATCATACTGTGTACTGTAATGGGGACCACTCCAACTCTTCTATTTCAAACAGCATTATGCAGAGGAAAGCAAATAATCAAAGAATGTGTATCATAGATTTCATTGGGTGGGGAAGAAACATAGTACAAGATGATTTATGGATGAAATTCCATATCATTCCTCCAACTCCCAACAGATTATGTAACAAATTTTTAGCTAGATACAAGAAGCAAGCCATGTTAAACAAATAAATCTCAAGGCATCTTCAGTAAAATTTACTGAGAAAATCAGTTTTTGTTAAAAAATTTTAAAAAATTTTAACAAAAGTTTTTTTCTCATTAGGCAATGCAGATAATTGAGGAGAGTAAGAGTATGAAGAATCGGTTGCGGAATCTGGACGCGCTACAGCTGGAACGAGATGAGCTGATCCGGCAACTGGAGACATCCAAACAAGAACTGTTCCAGGAGCAAAAACATGCCAGAACCAAGATGGAGGAGCTGCAAGAGGTCATGAATTAATATCAGACATTTAAATTTTACAACTGTCTTTCATTATTTAGTTACCTTTACTGAGTACCAGTTTATAAAAATATCCAGTGTAAAGCATCTTTTCAGTATCTATCATGGGATATCACAAATAGAAATTCCAATGAAATGTATTATCTTGCAAAATGGCAAAAAAAATTCTCCAAAAATAAATGGAATTCACAGAAGGGTTTAAACTAGAATCCAGTGACATGGTGCCAGTGGCCCCATAGATGGGCAATTATTTAGCAGATATTTGTTATCAGTGTCAGGAAAATTACCGGTATGCATTTGCTATTTTTATTAATTTCACATTCTTTGCAATTTATAATGTACAAATTTAAATATCATTTGACTGGGTCTTCGTGTGATGTGCACCTTTTCCAGATTCAGTGAAAGGTGATCAAATGCTATCCACCATTTCCTTTGCAGCAAATTGACAAAATAATTGAAATGTCTTTTTGGAATTTGTAAAATTGAATTTGGCCTGACAAGAAGGAGTCAAAGGTTTACCAGTTTTATGTAGAAATAATTGAGGATGCTTCTCGTGTATGCCAGTCAGTATGACACCATTGCTATTGATGTCTGAATCCATTTTACAATGTAAATTATCAATGGGACATATGAAAAGAACTTCATTTGTATCAGTCTAGTGTGTTAGATCTAAAATTTATCATGCTTGTTGTATCGTTTTTTTATCACACTTCATATCAACCTGTCTAGTGTGTTAATTCTAAAATGTATCATGCTTGTTGCATTGTTTTTCTTCTAAGAGAGACAAAGATTAAAAATTTCATATGCTTTTACACTGGTCATGATTCTTACTGTTGACTGAAGCATCACCCTAATTTTCTTATTTGATTCTGATGATGAGCTAGATGAAGAGAAGGAAGTCTCTCTAGATGATCTGAATTGAGAGAAGGCAGTCTTATTAGATGGTCTGAGATAAAGAAAAGGAAGTCTCTTTAGATTATCTGAATTGAGAGAAGGGAGTTTTTTTAGGATATTCTGAGAATGAAGAAAAGGAAGTCTCTTTAAATGTTCCAAATTGAGAGAAGGGAGTCTATTTGGATAGTCTGAGATGTAGAGAAGGAAGTCTCTTTAGATGATCCAAATTGAAAGAGAGTCTATTTGGATTGTCTGAGATGAAAAGACCATAGTCTCTTTAGAGTCTAGATGATCTGAACTGAGAGATTTTTGTTGTTAAAGGGTTTAACACCATTTTTCAAAACAAAATAGGCTTTACATGGTGGCCAGTATTAATGGTGGAGGAAGAACCCTAAAAAACCCCAGGAAGAACCACTGACCCATGAGAAGCTACTGGCAGGCTTTCTCACTTACCCATGTTATCCAAGTCTGGACATAAACTCATGCAGACAGAGGTGAGATGGCAGTGATCCATAACGGTCAGTGCTTTAGACCACTAGACCACTTGGGGCCTCTGAACTGAGAGAAGGAGTCTCTTTAGATCATCTGGGTTGATTAGTCACATTAGTCTATTGATTTGCACAATTTTCCACTGAAAAGTCATCACATGGTCCCATAATCATTCTCCTCCCACCCCATGTTTGAAATGTTTATTTGAAAATGGTGTCATTGGTGATTGTTTAACACTGTTAAATATTATGTAATAAAGTCACAAGCAGTTTCAAGTTCATTCAGTTTTGCAAACTATCAGTTTTTGTCAGTCAAACATTAATCTTTATACTATATAGTCCTGCTGTAAGGGCTTAATTCTGTAATTTGCATTGCTCAGTCAAGAAATTCAAATGTGATATAATGAATTCACATCAAAGAATTAACTGTTTTTATTTGTAAAGATTTTGTTGTTTCTGATTGGTTGCAGGAGGTGGAAAATGTGACCAATCAGATGGAGCAGCTTCAATCAGAGAAAGATGAGGCTACTAAGCAGCTGAAAAAAGTGGAGTCAGCTTTTCGGAAAATGGAGAAAGCCAAGAATGAGATTATACAGGTATGACAATGTACCATTTTTTTCCCCAGAATATCCAAGAATTGTAGGAAAATGTGCCAGATTAGTGCCACCAAGTATCTGAATGACATGGATCTTCATTTTCAGGCAAATTCTCCATTTTTAATTGCCCATTGACCAAATTTTTTTAGTAGTAGTCAAATTTTCACCTTATATATGAATATTTAAGTGTCATATTTACCACTTTCAAATGGAAATACCTTGAATATTTTGATAGTTTAGTAAACTTTATGTTTATCATTTCATAATTTAATTATAACATCATCTTTGCTACTAAATCACTGGGTCACCACACAGATTTTAAAAAAAGCCTTTACTTTTGTCCTCCTTTAAGGAATAAAACTTGTATGCCATGGAAACCAAAAAAGAAATCTGTAAAACTATCAGCTCTTCCTTATTACGATGTACTAGTGGAAATCCATAATCACTTACCACATTATGTAATTATAGAACCATTTTGGAGAACAGAATTATGTACCAGATCATGTCACAGTGACAACATCATTATGTACCAGACCATGTTATAGTGAGAACAGCATTATGTATCAAACCATGTTATAGTGAGAACAACATTATCTACCAGACCATGTTATAATTAGAACAGTATTATGTACCAGACCATGTTATAGTGAGAACAACATTATCTACCAGACCCTAACCCTGTCATAGTGAGAACTGCATTATGTTCCAGACCATGTTATAATTAGAACAGTATTATGTACCAGACCATGTTATAGTGAGAACAGCATTATGTACCAGACCATGTTATAATTAGAACAGTATTATGTACCAGACCATGTTATAGTGAGAACAACATTATCTACCAGACCCTAACCCTGTCATAGTGAGAACTGCATTATGTTCCAGGCCATGTTATAATTACAACAGTATTATGTACCAGGCCATTTTATAGTGAGAACAACATTATGTACCATGCCATTTTATAGTGAGAACAACATTATCTACCAGATCCTGTCATATTGAGAACAACATTATGTACCAGACCATGTCACAGTAAGAACATTTGATGACCTGTTTTATCCTGATATGTAAACAGTTCTTTGTTGAATCACAAGAAATAGTATTCCAGTTTAGAATTCCTGAATAAATTCTAATAAATTGCCTTTGTCCACAAGTTCTGATGAGCACTATTATTTACCTAGGAAAATAAGTTATTAATTCTAAAAAATAGAAAAATTCAACTCAAACTGATCACAACAAAATCATCTTTGAGCTCCAAAGGTTAAATGCAAGACTGGCCAATTTTCTTAAGATAACAAATATACAGTAAATTAAGATGTAAAACGGTTTCTCAGATGGGGTCACATGATCACCTCTCTACAGAACAATGTAGATATATTATATGCCTAAAATCTCTAATCTAGTAGAGCCGAAACTAGAATCATTTTTTTTTTCCTCTGGGAAAATAAAAAAAGTTGTTGACATAGAACTGCCTTACTGATCCTGAGCCAAGGTCAGCAAAATATAGTGTTTCAGCTACTGGCTGGCTGTTTATCAGGTCAAAACAGAACTGAATGCAATTTCTATATAAAAAAAAACCCAGTAGGCAAAATTATAATAACAATAACTTATAATGGAATAAAATAATATTTAAAACTAACCAACAAATAATTAAATTACATATACATAACACTACAAAATGTACAGATCCAGATCTACCACTGCATAATGTACTAGCAGATCTGAGCCTGTACATTTTGATAAGAATAATCAAAAGCACAAGGAACATAGACCCTGATCTGCTATGCATAATACAATGACAGATCTGGGTCTGTGTTGCTTGTACTTGAAGTTAACCTATAAGTGACTATAAACAGTACTCCAAACAAATTTGCAAAATCTGCTATCCAAAATTACTAACTGTACCAGCTTTGGTGTCATACTTTTAAAGACAATTATTTACAAACAATGCAAAATAAATTTATAAAAACAACAAATATGGAATTTTCAGGTAAGGAAAAGTTTTATAAAGTTTAAATTGAAACCTCCATATCTGACCTATAAGAAACAATAGATATAGGAACTGAAAAGAAATGGTCAGTTTAACTATGTCAAATTTGAGTTTTAAAAAAATCTGCACTTCAGCACCCTGCACCCTAAACCCTAACCCTAACCCTATCATCTGCATATCTGAAACTACTAGTTATGAAAAATCAATATGATGTGTAAAAATTCATGTGGTCAATCTGCAAGCAACTAGAAAGAGGTATTTGAATTCATATATAAGATGGAATGAAAATACTAGGTTTTTTTTTTAAATCTAGCAATATGCCTACAATATGCAAAGATTGGTTAAAACTATCACAATCATGCAAAGAGACTCTCTTAAAATGGGGTGGGGGATTAGTAATTTACATCCATTCTGCATTTATCTACAAAAGTAATAGTATCATCACTCTGTTAAATGTGGTTGAATTAGATGAACTATCCCATGTTTTTCACTTGTTGCACTGTGTCCACAAATCATATTTTACAGCCATCTTTATTTTTTTTCTCACAGGAAACAACAAAATTGTATGAGGAAGAGAAGGACAAGACAAGACAAGAAAGGATGGAGACACGGAAGCAGTCTAACCGTGAGGTAGAGGTGCTGAGGGAGGAGGTTCTACAACTGTCACAGCGCCTCAATGAACTCCAGGATGAACATACAGAGATGGAAGACATGGGCATCAAACTCAGGTTTTACCTTTTAAATAATGAAAAAGTGGGTTAATGTGTTTTCTATATACTGAAAGTGGGTTACTGAGTTCATTGATATACTGAAAGTGGGTTAATGAGTTCTTTATATACTGAAAGTGGGTTAATGAGTGCCTTAATATACTGAAAGCGGGTTAATGAGTTCTTTATATACTGTAAGTGGGTTAATGAGTTCCTTAATATACTGAAAGTGGGTTAATGAGTTCCTTAATATACTGAAAGTGGGTTAATAAGTTCCTTAATATACTCAAAGTGGGTTAATGAGTTCTTTATATACTGAAAGTGGGTTAATGAGTTCCTTAAAATACCGAAAGTGGGTAAATGAGTTCTTTATATACTGACAGTGGGTTAATGAGTTCTTTAATATACTGAAAAGTGGGTTAATGGGTTTCTTAATATAAGACAGAAAATAAATGTTCAGCTTTACAAATTAAATTTCTTCTTTTCATAATAGATGAATGTTTAAAAGGATGTAACTTACTAGGGATGCAAAAGAACTTCATTTGCTGTATCCTTTAGTACCTTTTTTGTTTTTCTAAACTGAAGAGCATCTATCTGAAATACTTGTCTTGTTTGTAAGACCTATTACAAAAAACCCATTCCATTGGTTAAACAGTTGTCACATGAATCTGAAGATGTGGAAGCATTTGGTGTCAAAGTTTTGTATGATATATAGAGAGGGATTTCTTGATATTGTAGTTTGCACGTAAGATGTGATGTTCCTTAGAAAACTGGTTGTATTTTGCATAAATGGAAGATAAAACCTGCTTGTGGGTATGAACTTCTGCAATCAATTTAGAAAAGAATAAAGTTTACATCTTCACTGTTTTGGACTGAGATTAATTTAATGATTTTTTTGTTAATTTTCTATATTTTTGTTGGTTATAATATTTAATTTTCAATAAATTTTTGTGAAATTTATAGATTTACACATTTGCAGCATAAGACCCTTTTAAAAGCAATTGACTCTTTGGAGTAAGCATATTGTATCAACATATTTTCTATTAATGGCTAAGTGTATCACCACATATTGGTTCTCTCATGAAGTTTGCAAATATTTTATCAGTTTGAAAATTGTATGATTTATTTCATTTAATCCATATTTTATTTCAGAAATGAACTCCATGAAGCCCAACAACAGACAGCTCGGGAACGGAGTGCCAGGGATAGCTTGATTGAAGAACACAAAAGAACTCTTCAGACTCTGCGGAAAGAAATGGTCAGTTATAACAAGTAACATTTTGATAGGTTTACTTTTCGGATCTATATAATGAGAAAAAGAAAACTAACCCCATTAAATTAAAACAAAAATAAAAGTTTTTTTTTTTAACTATGATGTGGAAAATACTTTAATGTAAAAATTATTCATAAGTTCACAGTTATTTGACCTATAAATCATTTCAGATTAAAGTCTTTGTTCCTGCAAATGTTGCACATATTATTAAATTCTTCAAATGTTTGCCTTATTGACACAGACAAGATAATACATTATGATTTTCATGCACATTTTTCTTTACCCATAAATAACTATAAAGAACATAAATAACTATAAAAAACATAAATAACTATAAAGATCATAAATAGCTATAAAGATCATAAATAACTATAAAGCTCATAAATACATTAAAATATTATTTATAATTGTTAAGGTTATTTCAATGCAGGATAATTCAGAGACCAGCCATATTTTGTAAATTAAAAAAAAGTACAAGTTTCAACACTGTGTCAATCTTTTCTGATTGGTATCATTCTATTCAAATTAATATTTTGTTCCATAAATAAATTTCATTTTAAAATTCAAGAAATGAAAAAAAATATATATCTTTAAATGTGCAACCCATGGGCCACATCCCAACCACAATCTATTTTTATTTAGTTATATTTAATTGATATGGATACATTTAAATGATATGGGTACATTAAAATGATATGGGTACATTTAAATGATATGGGTACATTTAAATGATATGGGTACATTTAAATGATATGGATACATTTAAATGATATGGGTACATTTAAATGATATGGGTATAGTTAAATGATATGGATACATTTAAATGATATGGGTACATTTAAATGATATGGGTACATTTAAAAATTGCAATCCAGACCACACCCTGGAGGAAGTTGCACATGCCTTCTTTTATTGTGAATACAGGCATTCAAGGTTTAATAACAAAACTAATAAGTTTATATACTGTACAATGTTATACTGTATGAATAGACACATTCAGAATAAGCAAAATGAATAATTTTATATACTGTACAATGGTATATGAATACATTCATTCAGATCAATAAAATTAATGAGTTTATATGCTGTACAACAGTATATGAATGCAGGCATTCAGGATCAATAAAATAAATAATATTTTATACTGTACAATGGAATATGAATAAAAATATTCAGGATCAACAGACTGAATAAGTTTATACACTGTACAATAGTTTATGAATACAGGCATTCAAATCAACAAAATTAATAAGTTTTTTATACTGTACAATGGTATATGAATGCAGGCATTCACAATTAACAAATTTAATGAGTTTAAATACAGTAAAATGGTGTATGAATAAAGGCATTTAGGATCAAAAAAATTAATAATTTTATATACTGTACAATGGTGCATGAATACAGGCATTCAGATCAACAAAATGAATAATTTTATATACTGTTCAATGGTGTATGAATACAGGCATTCAGATCAACAAAATGAATAATTTTATATACTGTACAATGGTGTATGAATTCAGATCAACAAAATGAATAATTTGATATACTGTACAATGGTATAGGATGCTGCAATGCTACAGCTGCAGGAGAGGCTGTTCCTGGAAAAACAACAGGCAATAGAGCAATTACGTCATGAACTGGATCAGGAGCGCAGGGAGATGGCTGCCAAAATAGAGGAGAAACTCTCACAACAAGTGGCTGACCACAGCCATGTCATCAGGGTACATATTTGCCAATTCTTTTCAGAGGATCTTGGGTAAAACATAAAAGAGAAAATGGGATAGTTTAGAAGAAAAAAAATGATCAAATAAGGAATGTCTTGGAGATGTTAACTTGTAGGACTGTATATTTATGATAATTTTGTATTCAGCATTGTTACCTCTAACTTTTAGCATCCCATGTAGGAGATGAATTATGTGTAATTTCTTAAGGTTAAAATAGTTTATCCAACATCAAGAATTATTACATATTATTATTGGGACATAGATTTCAGAATAACTAGATAATATATATTACCTTGGGTCCAAAAGGTTGCACAGTTTCCAAGGACTGAAACAAAGTGTGTTTTAATAATGTTT
Organism: Potamilus streckersoni; assembly: GCA_016746295.1. Classification (NCBI taxonomy): domain Eukaryota; kingdom Metazoa; phylum Mollusca; class Bivalvia; order Unionida; family Unionidae; genus Potamilus; species Potamilus streckersoni. Next base: position 3,062,632 of record JAEAOA010001935.1, read on the forward strand.
ACATTGAAACAATTCAGTGTGCAGTTGATTATTTTTTAAACTGAGAGAAATATGACCAAGAGGATTTGGGTTCGCTTTACCAAACTTCATGACAGAGGATTCTTGATTATCATCTTTGAGAGAAATTATGTATCATCTAGTCTGAAGAGTTCCATATATATATATATATATATATATATATATATATATATATATATATATATATATATATATATATATATATATATATATATATAGTTTTGTCCAAGTTATAAATCCAGATATTAAGCAGAAACTTTCATCAGTGTTAATGTTTTGTCCTTCTTGGTTCATTCACTGTTCATTTGTTCTTTTGCTTTGTTCTCAATGGCTTTGATCCTATTTCACCTGAAATTTGATATGTTAATGCATCTCAAGGGGGATTAAAGGTTACATAGTAACTCAACCATTCCAAAACATTGTCACTACAATCTGCAATTTCTACTGAGTGTACTTTCAGCTATACATTCTTTGTACCATAAATATCACATACCCTTGTGGAAATTAGTATGTGGTTGTATCAATAGAAGGGTACTTATGTCATGCTAAAACTAGGTTTCTGTGTTCTAAGTTTCAGTTGTAGACATCTGTACATCCATCCCTTTTTGTTACATCCAGCCCTTTTTTTATTACATCCTTTATTAGTTTAATTCATTACATTAAAAGAAATAAAATTTCATTTCAATCCTACATTCAGCCACTCTGGTGGCCTAGATGTAGGTGGTCATGAGTAAACAAAGGCCAAATCATACCAGATTTATAAAATGGTACTGGCAGATGCCCCTTCGGTGTTCAGCATTAAGAGGTTAGTGTTAGGACTGGTCAGCCTGATGTCAGGATAATGTGACTGGGTGGGACATGATGCTACATGTCAGCAGCATGATGCCACAGTGCTTGACTTGATTATAAACTGTCATGATGCAGACATCATAGCAATATGACTGAAAGATTTCTAATGCTATGTTGAAAATCCATATCACACACAGACAGACACTCTGATGAAACTTAGTACATTGACTCATATAAATGAGTAGAATATTACAATATTATGTTTTTCCCTCATATGGTACCTTAATCATTGACTTTCAGCCAGTGGGTACTAGGTTCAAATCTTGCATAAAACAGTCTTGGTTGGCTACTGAGATGTATCACATAGCAAGTTGCATAACTACCATTGCTTCAGCATCAATCCTTCATTGCAGGTTGTGTATTTGTCACTATACTCCAAATGTGCTACTGTTGACAAAGGGCTATGTGTATGAAAGTGGACACCTTGTTTTCTTTTCATTACTATCTGATTTACACACACAAAGTGATACACAAAATTTTCTGATAAAGTTTTGGTAGCTTGGAGGTTTATATTTTGTCATTCAGACTTTTTCACTTTTTACCTGCAACCATGCAGGTCTAAGAGAACAAGAGAATGGTGGTCATTGTTGACGATCTATGAATGAAATCTTTTAATAAGTTTATGGGGAAATCATAACATGCAGGCTCAAACCCATGACTGCTGTATTCAGAAATATTCCAGCTAGACTAATCAAGTATCCCTCTCATCCAGTGCTAGGTTCTCAACTAAATTGGGGTAAATTGTCTAATTATTAGGAGATTTTCAAAAGTAAACAAAGTTAGGACTTGCAATTGTCATGCAAGCTTTTGACATTCAATCAATTTTTCAGTTTGGTCATTTTAGAAATTAGCATAAATTCCACAGTGGCATCTGAGAATTAATCTGGAACTGAACCCCATGCAGCAAAAAGTCTGCACTATTAATGTGGCTGTAAGTCTGGAATACTACAGAGTCTGCATATTTTACACTTGTTAAATTTATACCATCTTTCTATGGACGTCATGACCATTTTAATTTTAAATAAGCATAAATATATATTGAGTAGGGTAAACAATTATAATTGAAATGACTATTAATTTATTAAGAAAGGTTAGCAATCATGATATAAATAAAACTCTAAATTATTTTGTTTAAAAACTCTATTTGGAAATTATCATATGATTTCAAGAGTGTCTGACATGGATTATTTGTTATTCAGAGTAAAGTTGATGGTAACTGTGGTTGCTTTCCTCTTTCCTGTTTTTCTGACATACTGTTGAATTAATTATAAATTGATTTGTATTCAGTGTAGTATTTTCATTTAGCAAAATGAATGTGTGTAAATTTCTTGAGTTTCAAGCCCATTATAATGAATGCTGATTTATAATGCTACAAGGCATGCTCCCATCACATGTATATACTTAGAGCTCTTCCTTTTGGAGGTGCATTCTCTTACAACATTGTTGTGCAGAATATAACCCATGTTAAGATATTTTTAGATTGATTACCCTAGGTGTAAGAAGTCACCAAGCATGCTCTATGAAAATTATGACACATGAGTTTTATCAGCCACTTTCCTCCTATCAGGGTTGTGTTGTATAAGTGACCTTTTGTCAGAGTTTTACCCAAAGAGAGATTTGTGTGCTTATGATGGTATAGGTGGGTATAACCTGATATACAATATATTGTGTATAAATTGTACATGTTAGGTACATGCATGTTAGTTCAAGAAAATGATTTTATTCTATTGGTTTTTGCAGAATGGTAAATGTGGAATACATCTATCTTTGTTTAGGCCAAGAATGAAGAAATTGAAAGATTGCAAAAGCTAGTTGACAGACTGGAGAGGGAGAAGCAAAAACAAGAAGAGAGATTTAAAGAGGAGCTTAAAATGGAGGTCAGTAAAAGTTGTTTAAGTTGTGTATCATTATTGTTTCTCTATACAAATGAGCAGTATAAGAAATTTATGTAAATTAATCCAACACCTTGTTATTAAATAAATTTTAGTTCATATTCATTCACATATTACTGATCCCAGTTTGTTTAAAATGTATTGTTTTGTGGCAAATAGCATAGCTTGATTGCTATATCTATTGATTGCTATTAATATTGATTGCTATCAACATTGACAGTAGTCTTTAAGTTTACAAGCTGTCTGACAGTAGTCTTTAAGTTTACAAGCTGTCGCTCATGCAAGTGTGTTGACCAATCAGCACATGTTTAAACTGAACACCTCCAATCACTTTAGTCATAATCAGTAATTTTCCTCCAACAATTATTTAGAAACAATACAGTGACAATGGTGGATTTACTTTGTTTATTCACATGATAAATCACATTTAATTTGTGACAATGGTCAGAAAGTATTCATGGTGTTGTTGAAGAAATGCATGTCAGGTGAATGAAACATTGCAGTTGTCCCAATAATTAGCTGAATTTAAAACTATGGAAATTACTGTTTGTATTTACAGATAGTCTGTCAGCATTATAAGTAGATCAGCAAAATGTTTATTGTTACTTTAAGTGTTAATAAATTAAGTCTTATTACCTTTGGGTTTTTTAATGCCAATGTAAAAAATCATCTATACTTTAACAGAATTAACATAAAAATTCTGCTAATTGGTCCTCTTCAGCAGAGGTGTTGAAATATATCATTGAATGGGTACTTCCTGCATCACTGACAGCCATATGCATGTTTATTTACCTCATTACAAATTTGGTAAACATTTATAGACAGTAAACTAAATTAAACTGTTTACACATATAAAACATTGCAGACCTAGCCAACAAAACTATGCTACTGTTTTTCACAAAACATGAAAATTTGTACCCATAAAGATAAAAGAGTGCATAGTATTATTCATACTCTTACTGTGTTGTACAAAGTAAAATCTGTTCATACTCTTATTCTGTTGTACAAAGTAAATATATGTTCATACTCTTATTGTGTTGTACAAAGTAAACATCTGTTCATACTTTTACTGTGAAGTACAAAGTAAACATCTGTTCATACTCTGACTGTGTTGTACAAAGTAAATATTTGTTCATACTCTTACTCTGTTGTACAAAGTAAATATTTGTTCATACTCTTACTCTGTTGTACAAAGTAAATATCTTCATACTCTTACTGTGTTGTACAAAGTAAACATCTGTTCATACTCTTACTCTGTTGTACAAAGTAAATATCTTCATACTCTTACTCTTTTGTACAAAGTAAACATCTGTTCATACTCTTACTCTGTTGTACAAAGTAAATATCTGTTCATACTCTGACTCTGTTGTACAAAGTAAACATCTGTTCATACTCTTACTCTGTTGTACAAAGTAAACATCTGTTCATACTCTTACTGTGTTGTACAAAGTAAGTATCTGTTCATACTCTTACTCTGTTGTACAAAGTAAATATCTTCATACTCTTACTGTGTTGTACAAAGTAAACATCTGTTCATACTCTTACTCTGTTGTACAAAGTAAATATCTTCATACTCTTACTCTTTTGTACAAAGTAAACATCTGTTCATACTCTTACTCTGTTGTACAAAGTAAATATCTGTTCATACTCTGACTCTGTTGTACAAAGTAAACATCTGTTCATACTCTTACTCTGTTGTACAAAGTAAACATCTGTTCATACTCTTACTGTGTTGTACAAAGTAAATATCTGTTCATACTCTTACTCTGTTGTACAAAGTAAATATCTGTTCATACTCTGACTCTGTTGTACAAAGTAAACATCTGTTCATATTCTTACTCTGTTGTACAAAGTAAACATCTGTTCATACTCTTACTGTGTTGTACAAAGTAAATATCTGTTCATACTCTTACTCTGTTGTACAAAGTAAATATCTGTTCATACTCTGACTCTGTTGTACAAAGTAAACATCTGTTCATACTCTTAATCTGTTGTACAAAAAATTATCTGTTCATACTCTTACTCTGTTGTACATTTAATAAATATCTGTTCATACTCTTACTCTGTTGTACAAAGTAAATATCTGTTCATACTCTTACTTTGTTGTACAAAGTAAATATCTGTTCATACTCTTACTCTTTTGTACAAAGTAAACATCTGTTCATACTCTTACTCTTTTGTACAAAGTAAACATCTGTTCATACTCTTACTCTGTTGTACTGTTCAAACTATTACTGTGTTGTACAAAGTAAACATCTGTTCATACTCTTACTGCAGTGTACTGTTATGAGTCTATGCTCTTAATATAAGTAACAGAAAGAGTAATAAACAACAAGCTTTGTAAAATTAAATATAATTTATGTTCCTAGAATATAAAGTGAAAATGGGATTAAAAAAAGAACTTATAATATTGCAAATTAAATCCAAAAATTACAGACACAAGTCCTAATAATTGGAAGTCCTGAATAAAACTCAGTACAAGTCTAAAAATCCAAAAACTGAAGGCAATGATGTGTCTCTTTTAGTTTATAGAGTGTTGATGTGTTAACAGATTTTGTTGAATCACAGTAATATAATTCCAGGTTTGAATTCAGTATAATTTCCAGTGAATCTCTCTATTCAAGAATTTTATCGTCACTTTTGTATTGTAAGAAAAAATAATCACTTAATTCAATAATTTGAGGAAAGAGAGTCATCCCAACTAGACACAACATAAAACAACTTGGAAGTGCTAGATGTTAAGGCATGAATGACCGAGTCCTGATCATCACTAGATTATAAAGGTTTCTACTTGACCTCAGGTCACAACATTAGTATTTTCTAAATAAAATATTACCTAATGGAAATTAACCTTCCAGAATGATCCTAATGTTTACAAAATCAAAACCAAAACCTGGATTACACTCAGAAGATTCCAAAACTTTGACCAAAATAAACATATTTACCTCTTCTATTAATAAAGATTCTGATATTAAGCCCATACACAGAAATAATAATTTTGCTATGTATTAGTTTTTTACAATTAATGAATAAAAAAAGCCAATCAGGTCACACTCTTACTGTCATATACAAAGTAAACATCTGTTTATATTCTTAATGTCATGCACACAGTAAGCATCTGTTTATATTCTTACTGTCCTGTATAAAGTAAGCATCTGTTTATATTCTTACTGTCCTGTACAAAGTAAGCATCTGTTTATATTCTTACTGTCCTGTACAAAGTAAGCATCTGTTTATATTCTTACTGTCCTGTACAAAGTAAGCATCTGTTTATATTCTTACTGTCCTGTACAAAGTAAGCATCTGTTTATATTCTTACTGTCCTGTACAAAGTAAGCATCTGTTTATATTCTTACTGTCATGTACAAAGTAAGCATGTGTCATTCTTCAGGTTCATGAGGCAGTGAATCGTGAGCATCAGGCAATGCAATCTGAGCGAGACTGGCAAATCCAACAGGAGAAGGAAAATCTAGAGATTGAGAATCGACAGAAACTCAAACAGTTGAAGGATGAACTGGAGCAAGAGAAAAAAATGAAAGACAGTCTTGAAACCAAATTGAAAGAGCAAAGAGAGGTAGGTACAGGTTTCAAAGAATGGGATATTTGTTTTGTGGTATTAAATTTGTGTTGACATGAAAGCTTAGCTCACATGCAATGGGATATTTGTTTTGTGGTCTTAAAATTGTGTTGACACAAAAGCTTAGCTCACATGCAATGGGATCTTTGTCTTGTGGTCTTAAAATTGCATTGACACAAAAGCTTAGCTCACATGCAATGGGATCTTTGTCTTGTGGTCTTAAAATTGTGTAAACACAAAAGCTTATCACACATGCAATGGGATATTTGTCTTGTGGTCTTAAAATTGTGTTGATTAAAGTGCTAATAACAAAAGCTTAGCTCACATGCAATATCTAAAAAATAAAAAAATACTGAATGCATTCAGGCATTATATTTATTGTGCAATTACTTGAATCAAACATTTGGTAATTTAAGAAGATATTGAAAATTTTGTCTATTTTTAATCACAGCCTCAGGAGTTATTCTTTTGTTGACTACAGGGCTAGCATGGTCATGTTGCATGTGTGTGTTGTCCAGTTTTGTTCCATGGAGTGTTGAACACATTGGTGTTCTTTACATTCTACATCTTGAATACATATTTAGGCACATCAAGATTAGCTACTTTACTATCACATACATTGTAGGTTACATTAAAATTAGCTACCTTACTATCACATGCATTGTAGGTTACATTAAAAGTAGCTACATTACCATCACATGCATTGTAGGTTACATTAAAATTAGCTACCTTACTATCACATACATTGTAGGTTACATTAAAAGTAGCTACATTACCATCACATACATTGTAGGTTACATTAAAAGTAGCTACATTACCATCACATACATTGTAGGTTACATTAAAATTAGCTACATTACCATCACATACATTGTAGGTTACATTAAAATTAGCTACCTTACTATCACATACATTGTAGGTTACATTAAAATTAGCTACCTTACTATCACATACATTGTAGGTTACTTTAAAATTAGCTACCTTACTATCACATACATTGTAGGTTACATTAAAATTAGCTACATTACCATCACATGCATTGTAGGTTATATTAAAATATTTCAGAGCTTCTCAGATGATTTCAATATTAACACTAAACTTGAAGATATGATCCTGTGTTGATAGTTAAATGCCTGTTAGAAATGAGATCAAAAGAGGTGTGTGTGTGTGTGGGGGGAGAATTAATCAAAACTAGTGTTGTAATGTAAAGACACAGAAAGTTTCTTGCACACATTACGGCAATATCCTCTTGCATTTTGCACTCCACATACCACATGGTTTAGTGTACTGTAGTATCACACACACACACACATATATATATATATATATATATATATATATATATATATATATATATATATATATATATATATATATCACTACTTTTTTTAAAAATTTTTTTAAATTTATTCCTATTTTCAAAAAAATGTAAATTTGTTGCTATTTAGAAGTCTTTCTTTAGCTAAGTATATTAAGCCAGGAAAGAATTTTTACAGCAGCATCATTTTGGCTTAAGAGATTAAATTTTTAAAATGATGTTTTGTTTTGAATTAATTATAATACTGGAAGAGACTGGGTACTATAAAAGAGTGAGGGCCAGAAAACACTATAAAGTTGGAAGTGTAATTCAGTATGTCATTGTTTACTATGATACTTGATTTATAATTAAAAGATAACAGTTACTTATTTAAATACAAAACCTCACATTTGATATTTTTATATATAACCAAATTTCATGGCCACTTCTAACACCTTTAAAAGTATGCAAATTATAAATATTGAGGTCAAGCCTTTAAGTTTTAGACTGAAATATCACCGTGCTTTGAGGAATACCAAGACAACACAGGCTTTTACCTTGACCTGATTTACTGATGACAAGGGAAACAACTCTGTATTAATTTGATTTCTAACTAAGACCAAGCATTTACCTGTTAAAAATGTTTGTCTGTGCAAAACAAAATTTATGAATTTAAAATATTGCAGGATTTTTAGAATTTGCAGGATTTTTAAGATATTGTATGATCTTAAAATTGCCATTTTATGTTTAGTCCCTTTAAGAACTTTTAAGTTTCCTCCAAATAATGTCTAAGAATTGACATTTTCCTAATATTTTAAATTATTATTTGGCAGGATTCAAAATGACTGTTTATGTTATCATCAGTTTTTGAAAACAAAGTAATTTATTGATACACCCTGAGGGTCCATAAAAATGTTTCATGTTTTCTACAAAACAACTCAGTCTTAAATACTGCATATACTCATAAGTTGAGTCCAGCTGTAAACTGCACAGACCCAGATCTACCATTGCCTAATGCATGGGCAGATGTGGGTCTATGCAATTTGCTTGGATAATAGAACAATGATCATAGACCCTGATCAGTTTGCATAGTATGTGTCAGCAGATCAGAATCTACATGTATGTTGTTAGCAGTTGGGCTCCACCAATAAGCAAGTATTTAAGCTTTACTATTGCATTGATATGAAGCAGCTGTTTGAAACTCATTGTTGGGATTTCACATAGCTATTTAGAATAAGTTTTACCTCAATTTCCTATTAAAATTTATATTTTTAAAAAAAGAACATACCCTTGGCTGTTCATGATCTTCATTTATATGCTTGTTGAGGAATTTTATTTCAGAAATATATTTACAGTGTATCAGATTTCTCCACATACTATTGAAATAACATGCAGTCAAGTTAAAGTAAGCAGGTTCCCTGAGCTTGTTTGTGAAAACTAATTATGAAGGATAACATCAAAATTGTTGAAAATGTCCACCAGTATGATGGATGGAATTTATTAAAATGACAAATTTTAAATAAGTACATTGCAACCTAGATTAAGCAGCCATCATTTGGATGGGTAAATTGTAACTGGATAAGGGAGGTAACTGCTTAAGGGAAGGTGAAGAATCTAGATAAACTTAAGGGAAAAGGCCTTTGGCTGAATGTGAGATGTTTTTTTTAATATATGTGACCATTATGAGATGTTATTGTAATCAGTGTTGGAATTAAAACAATTGTCCATTCGAATCATCATGGTATTATACTGTAAATATTACCTTTGCCCCAGTGGTCTATTAGTATATAATGTCTGTGCTCCAGCAGGCTATTAGTATACAATGTTCACACATTTACATTGGGATGTTCTTTTTGTGTATTGCATAAACAGAGGTGGGAATAGAAGGAAAAGCTCTAAAAATGTAAAAATGTCTAATGAAAAAAGGACTGGCTCAATATGTAGAACACTATGTTGTGTACATGATTGGCAATAAAGATGTACTGATTTTTTAAGGAGACATGTCACTTATTTTGATCAGACTAATTTAAATTGATAAAAACATTAAAACTGAATTAATGCAGGGCCAACAATACTATAAACAGTGTAAAAGCAGACACTGAGCCAACTACATTGTAGACAGTGTAAGAATAAATACAGGACCAACTGCATTCTAGACAGTATAAGAATAAATACAGGAACAACTACATTGTAGACAGTATAAGAATAAATACAGGAACAACTACATTGTAGAGAATATAAGAATATATACAGGGCCTACTACATTGTAGACAGTATAAGAATAAATGCAGTGGCATTTGCATTGTAGACAGAGTAAGAATAAATACAGGAACAACTTCATTGTAGACAGTATAAGAATAAATACAGTGCCAGCTATATTGAAGAAATTGTAAGAATAAATACAGGGCCAACTGTACTGTAGACAGTGTAAGAATAAATGCAGTGCCAACTACATTGTAGAGAGTGTAAGAATAAATACATTGCCAACTACTGTTCATTGTAGATGGTGTAAAACTAAATACAGGGCCAACTGCATTGTAGATAGTGTAAGAGTAAATACAGAGCTAACTACTTTGTAGACAATATAAGAATAATTACAGTGTCAACTACATTGAAGACAGTGTAAGAATAATTACATAGTCAACTACATTGAAAAAAGTATAAGAATAAATACAGATTCAACAGCATTGTAGACAGTGTAAAAATAAATATAGATATATTTCATTATAGACAGTTTAAGAGTGAAAGATACCCTGTATTTGCAATATAATTAATAGCACACCACTGTATTTGCAATATAATTAATGGCACAATGCTTTTTGAGTATCCAATATTCATACATTGTGGGACTAAACACACACACACACACACACACACATATATATATATATATATATATATATATATATATATATATATATATATATATATATATATATATATATAGATGCAATAAACTGACGACGAACAGTACGAAACTAGTAACTAACTAGCCTAAGCGCTTTCGACTCTTAATGAGTCTTTTTCAAAGGCAAATACAAAACATAGTTACGACAAACAAATAAACACAAAAACGTTGCGTTTGTAAACCTCTACATTTCTATCTTCACATGTGCTAAAACTATAAATACAACCAGCTTGTATAGACTAGTTGCGGAAACTGAAAACGTTGTATAATTCCCTAAAAGTCTACAAGCCAAAGCGACATCTATTTTTACTTTGTGTACATATGTAACGCAGATTATATCCCGGATATTTGGTTCTATACCGGTTATTCTTATAGTAAAAATTGAAGGATAAGAAGATTTAGAAAATGTTAAATTCTACTAGTGCATAGTTTTCATTTTCTAGTCTTCTTGGTTTAGACCGCTTGGTTTCAATGTTCTAAGGCGGCGTATCCAGTATGATTCCTTTTCCTTCCTGGTTTCGGAACTCCAGCTGTGGTTGTTGGCAATAGCGATAAGTATTATATCACTGAAAGTGTGGCCAGGGGAGGAGAAGTGTTCTGCGACCGGGCTTCTGTACAGCTTTTTTGTCATCCAATCAGATCTATGAAGGTTTATCCTTATGTGTAGCTTTTCAGTTTCTCCCACGTACTGAAGGCCACAGATCTTACATGTGATGAGATAAATCACATTCTCTGTCTTGCACGTTTTGTTTGGACCATGTATGTTTAGTTTTTCTTTAGTCACTGTGCTAGTGAATGTCTTGGTCTCTATCATATGTTGACAGGTTTTGCATCTTTTATCGCCACAGGGTCCAGATTGACTAGGTTGGTTTTGACTAGCGATTGTTGTTAGCTTGGCCCTGACTAGGATGTCCTTTAGGTTTTTTGTCTCCGGTAAGCTACTACAGGTTTGTTCGGAAGTATTAGGTTTAGTATGTCTGACGATTGCACCGTTGGCCAGTGGTTTGCGATGATTTTACCTACTTTGGGATTGTCTGGGTGATAGGTCAGAATAAATGGTATCCTATCAACCTTTTCTTTCTGTCCATATCTGAGTAGGTCATCACGGTTTGTTTGTTTGGCCCTTTGGATTGCCTCCGCAATCAGGTCTTTGTCGTAGCCTCGGTAAATTAAATGTTTAGCCAGCTCTTCAGACCTTTCTAGGAATCTTTCATCGTCGGAGCAAATTCTGCGTATCCTCAGTGCCTGGCTATATGGAATGTTCTTAATGCAGTGTTTTGGATGACAGCTGGTTGGGAGAAGATACTGGTGTTTGTCGGTTGGTTTCGAGTAGATGTCTGTGTGTAATTTGTTTTCCACCAGTCTGGTTGTTGTGTCCAGGAAAACATGGTTTGAGTTGGAAATTTCTGCCGTGAATTTTATTGAAGGATGGAAGTTGTTTGCCTTTGAAATGAAGTCATCCAGACTTTCTCTTCCATACTGCCACTTCATTTCTATATCATCGATAAAGCGTACCCACTGGTATGGTGTACGCTCAACCGATGCTAAGAGCTTTCCCTCAAGTTTTCCCATGAAAATGTTAGCATACGAAGGGGCCATTTTAGTACCCATTGCAGTTCCATTGATTTGTAGGTAGTTTTCTTCATTAAATTCAAAGTTGTTGAGTTTTAGGACAAGCTCCAGGAGTTGGATTAAGAAGTGTGTGGGTGGATTGTTTACAGTTCTTGTTTCCCATGCTTCGCTACATGCCTGTAACCCTTCGTTGTGCGGTATGTTGGTGTACAAAGATGTGACGTCTAAGGAAGCAAGTAATGTCCTTATCCTTCAATTTTTACTATAAGAATAACCGGTATAGAACCAAATATCCGGGATATAATCTGCGTTACATATGTACACAAAGTAAAAATAGATGTCGCTTTGGCTTGTAGACTTTTAGGGAATTATACAACGTTTTCAGTTTCCACAACTAGTCTATACAAGCTGGTTGTATTTATAGTTTTAGCACATGTGAAGATAGAAATGTAGAGGTTTACAAACGCAACGTTTTTGTGTTTATTTGTTTGTCGTAACTATGTTTTGTATTTGCCTTTGAAAAAGACTCATTAAGAGTCGAAAGCGCTTAGGCTAGTTAGTTACTAGTTTCATACTGTTCGTCGTCAGTTTATTGCATCTATTTTAATTAATCCCTGACAAACGTGATCCCTTGGTGGATCCAGTACGCTTGAGAGGGTTGTTATTCGCCATATGATTTGTATTCTTTATATTACCTACCTCGTATGGCTCGATCTACCTTTGGTGTGATCTAACACCCTTTTCTGTCTTGTATTTATGTAGTGCTACTGTATCCGTTCCATTGTTTCCTTCTTATACTTAAATTGTTGCTGTATCTCTTAGAATGGAGACGATGTCTCAACAAATACAGAAAACATTCAAAACTTTACGCAATGAAACTGATGCTTTAATTCGCCTAAAGCATCATTGCACTTTCTTGCATCATTTCCTCGAAACAAATACAGTCACTAAAGGTCTTCAAATTCATGTGAAACCGCAAATTATTGGCAAGAGTTCAAACAGATTCAACAAAAGATGGAATAAAATAACTCACGACGCTTCCATGAAACTCACAGCCCTACTTAGTAAAAACGTAAATCATCAATATCTAGCCAAATCAGCAACCATTGAAGAACTAAAACATCAGCTCAATTCCGTCTCAACAGAAGAACAATTGAAAACGTTTTACTCCAAATTAAATAAAGATGAAAAAAGACTCTCTTCGAAACTATACAAAGTCAGAGATAGAAAATTTAGAAGTCATGATCTACAACCAAAGGACTGTTGTGAAGAAACTTCAATTGACGAAATTTCTTCCAAAAACAACCGTAAGAAGAAAAATCGCCGCAAAAGGAAGAATCGCAAGCACTCTGTAACAAATACTAATGCAACTGTTACTAACACAGTAGTCAACATCTCCAATTTAGAACTTACTGATGCAGAAATAAAACTTTTATCGAAAGGTTTGAGTTTCTGTCCCCGTCCTAAAACATACGACAGAGGGAAGCTTAAGAATGACACCGAAGAATTCATCCGCCGACTAAGATTCAAAGCCCATTTTGCCTTGCAACCACCAAACAAATCAAAGGAAAATATAAGCTGCGACCAACCCACATTTAGAAAGAAAAGTAACTGGACCCCACCAAAAAGTTCAATTCCGAATCTGGAAGCCTTTATCAACTCGGTTGAAAACGATATTTCCAGACATATCAACCATACTAACAAATATTCTAATTTGACAAAAGAAGAAACAGATGCCCTGCACTCACTGAAAAGCAGAACAGACATAATAATTAAGCCTGCAGATAAGGGTTCTGCTGTTGTCGTTATGAATAGGGAAGACTACATTAGTGAAGCAAGTAGACAACTAAGTGACGCTAGGTTCTACCAAAAACTGGACCATGATCCAACGATGGAATATGCAAAAATCATCACTAATGTTATTGACGAGGCGTACCAAAGCGGACACATAGACCAGCAAACCAAAAACTACTTAAGCCCAGAAAACCCAAGAGCAGGTAGATTTTATCTTCTACCCAAAATCCACAAACAAGGAAACCCTGGCAGACCTATAATCTCAGGTAACGGGCACCCCACAGAAAGGATATCAGAATATTTAGATCATTTTATGAGACCACATGTCCACAAATTACCATCATATCTTCAAGACACGACAGATTACCTCATAAAAAGCAAAGCTAGTGAACCATTACTGCCAGATACATTACTTGCTTCCTTAGACGTCACATCTTTGTACACCAACATACCGCACAACGAAGGGTTACAGGCATGTAGCGAAGCATGGGAAACAAGAACTGTAAACAATCCACCCACACACTTCTTAATCCAACTCCTGGAGCTTGTCCTAAAACTCAACAACTTTGAATTTAATGAAGAAAACTACCTACAAATCAATGGAACTGCAATGGGTACTAAAATGGCCCCTTCATATGCTAACATTTTCATGGGAAAACTTGAGGGAAAGCTCTTAGCATCGGTTGAGCGTACACCATACCAGTGGGTACGCTTTATCGATGATATAGAAATGAAGTGGCAGTATGGAAGAGAAAGTCTGGATGACTTCATTTCAAAGGCAAACAACTTCCATCCTTCAATAAAATTCACGGCAGAAATTTCCAACTCAAACCATGTTTTCCTGGACACAACAACCAGACTGGTGGAAAACAAATTACACACAGACATCTACTCGAAACCAACCGACAAACACCAGTATCTTCTCCCAACCAGCTGTCATCCAAAACACTGCATTAAGAACATTCCATATAGCCAGGCACTGAGGATACGCAGAATTTGCTCCGACGATGAAAGATTCCTAGAAAGGTCTGAAGAGCTGGCTAAACATTTAATTTACCGAGGCTACGACAAAGACCTGATTGCGGAGGCAATCCAAAGGGCCAAACAAACAAACCGTGATGACCTACTCAGATATGGACAGAAAGAAAAGGTTGATAGGATACCATTTATTCTGACCTATCACCCAGACAATCCCAAAGTAGGTAAAATCATCGCAAACCACTGGCCAACGGTGCAATCGTCAGACATACTAAACCTAATACTTCCGAACAAACCTGTAGTAGCTTACCGGAGACAAAAAACCTAAAGGACATCCTAGTCAGGGCCAAGCTAACAACAATCGCTAGTCAAAACCAACCTAGTCAATCTGGACCCTGTGGCGATAAAAGATGCAAAACCTGTCAACATATGATAGAGACCAAGACATTCACTAGCACAGTGACTAAAGAAAAACTAAACATACATGGTCCAAACAAAACGTGCAAGACAGAGAATGTGATTTATCTCATCACATGTAAGATCTGTGGCCTTCAGTACGTGGGAGAAACTGAAAAGCTACACATAAGGATAAACCTTCATAGATCTGATTGGATGACAAAAAAGCTGTACAGAAGCCCGGTCGCAGAACACTTCTCCTCCCCTGGCCACACTTTCAGTGATATAATACTTATCGCTATTGCCAACAACCACAGCTGGAGTTCCGAAACCAGGAAGGAAAAGGAATCATACTGGATACGCCGCCTTAGAACATTGAAACCAAGCGGTCTAAACCAAGAAGACTAGAAAATGAAAACTATGCACTAGTAGAATTTAACATTTTCTAAATCTTCTTATCCTTCAATTTTTACTATAAGAATAACCGGTATAGAACCAAATATCCGGGATATAATCTGCGTTACATATGTACACAAAGTAAAAATAGATGTCGCTTTGGCTTGTAGACTTTTAGGGAATTATACAACGTTTTCAGTTTCCGCAACTAGTCTATACAAGCTGGTTGTATTTATAGTTTTAGCACATGTGAAGATAGAAATGTAGAGGTTTACAAACGCAACGTTTTTGTGTTTATTTGTTTGTCGTAACTATGTTTTGTATTTGCCTTTGAAAAAGACTCATTAAGAGTCGAAAGCGCTTAGGCTAGTTAGTTACTAGTTTCGTACTGTTCGTCGTCAGTTTATTGCATCTATTTTAATTAATCCCTGACAAACGTGATCCCTTGGTGGATCCAGTACGCTTGAGAGGGTTGTTATTCCCATATGATTTGTATTCTTTATATATATATATATATATATATATATATATATATATATATATATATATATATATATATATATATATATATATATATATATATATATATATAGTTACTTATTTCACATACACACATACTCAGACGAAACTGCATGGAAGATGCAGCTTGGTCAAAATTGACACTTGTATTACTTTTATTTTCCTACACAATGCATAACTGCAGGCTGGCTTGAAACAAGGAGGCAGTCTAGCATGGTGATTGGCTGATAAAAGTTTTTTTTAACAATAATTATTAAGAGAATGATGTGGTATTACAGATTCCTTCCAAAATTGCACATACAGGCAGTGATGTTGGTGCCATGGGGCTCTGTCTGCATTAAAAGGGGGGGAGAGAGATTCTTCTGCATAGACAATACTGCTAACATTTAAGCTTCACCTTTATTCAGTAATTTCAATTTTGTTCCCATTGTATTAGGTAAATCTAGAGACTGGATTTTGACAGATAACAAAACATGAAAACTGTGATGTCTGTTGTTTTTTTAATCTCATAAGTATCTAAAAGTATATAAGATGATTTATTTATTCACAAGTGAAACAGTTTTAACATTAATAATCTAATTCAAACATGTATTTGATATTTTTAAAAAGCACATTCTTCTTACATTTCAGACAGAACTAATAATTGCTTTTTTTCTAATGTGTCATCTCCAGGCAAATCTATTTCTTATTGCTCTTCATCTAAGCAAAATATATTTCACGAAAAACCCTGATTATTTATATATCTAGTATTAATAATAATAATAATAATAATAATAATAATAATAATAATAATAATAATAATAATGCTTTAGATAGGAGAATTTATATGTGATGGGTTGAATTTTAATGATAATAATATAATTCTGTCTGTAAAACACACAAACATGTGATCACACTTTTATGTCAATTGAAGCACTCAAGTTGATTCATTCATAAGGGGGTTTTGCTCACTGGAAATAGAGATTGTAAATTCACACATGTGATTTCTATTTTCAATTCACTGAAGAGCTTTTCAAGGTAGCCTTTTTCAGGTGTGGTAACAACCATTATTGAACAGAAACAAATAAAAATTAAATGCCAGTATACAATTTGAGTAAATATTTATGCACTTTTGTTATTTCAGAGGATGTACAGTAGAGATTATAAATAATATGGAAGCACTAATTTACTAATGTATTTAGTGTTTATATTAATGATCTTATTTATTTAATATCAGTATCATTGTGTAATTTTTATCCTTATTTTTCTTCAGATAAAGTTGGTAGTGTCTTTGCAGGTGAATTATACTTTATATTCTTTGTTTGAAACAAATATCAGCATGAAATCTAAAACTTTGCATGCCATATAATTTGGATGACTTACATTTTTTCTTAAAAATTAGTTCTTGTTCACTGAATGAATTCCATTTAGTATAAAATAATTGTTAGCTTATTTTGCCTGATTTTCTTTTTCCCATCATTGCCACTTTCAGCAGAAAAGTGTTATAGTGTTATTACTTAAAAAGACACATCAGAATAAAAATACCCCTGTTTAAAAGACAGGTATTTTATAATAGTACAGCTATCCCTCATTATAATACAGTAGTAAAGGACTATTACCAATGACTGTGTTATGTACCAAACTGCATTATACAGAGAACTGTGATATATATGAAACTGTAATTTATTGAGAATAGCATTATATATGCAGACATGGTATAGCAGGCATTATCAAAATATGTTAAATAATGGTGTTTTGGAAAGGAAAGGAAGATATTAGACCACCTGGTTTTCTTTCAACCTTATGGTATGATTTTGGTCATGAGGTACCACTTTATATTCAGAAACACATTATATCAAGGTACTTAAAAATGGAGGAGAGCTGTAATACTAGGTTTAATCTTACCCAGTACATGGTGACCTCAGCACTTTACAGCTTACATATAATTATGGTAAGGGACATCTGTACTGTGCTTAATTAACAAATTATATAGCAAATGTAACTATAAAATGGCACACTTGTATGGCTCTTTGAACAGTGTTATAGTTGGGTATCACAGTATATATATATATCATTTTAGGGAGGGATATCTGTACACCACTCCCTTGATAACTCGCGCACAACAGGGTCCAAAAACATCGACCGCGTTATAAGCGAGGGCACGAGTTATCGAGGGATCTATAACAACAAAACAAATGGATCGACGTACACAGGCAGAAGAGGTGGGTGGGTTGGTTTGGCATGTTAGTGTTGAATACTCAATAATCATGCTATGATTAACTATGATTAAATATTTCTTCATAGCGGTGTACTTTGTTTACTTTTGTCATCACAGAGTAACATTAATATCAGGATAACTTACACGATATTTAGGAGATCATTAAAACAATAATCCACACGTTTTCTATTGGCTTAACACATGTATGATTTCGCACATTGTGTACTACATCACAGATGATTGTGTTAAATTGGATAAATTCTTGTTTGATCCTTAGTAGATTTTTTATACACAAGATCGACACCCATTTGAAAAAATAATGTCAATCTAACGACAGGTTGATTTGATTGCAGTAGAAGTAAAATGATTTTTTTTTACAAGGGTTAGCCATTACCGACATCAATTTAATGTGTCTACAAATTTAAAATAACGTAAATTAGAACACGATAATACTTGCAGTTTGTGACACGTTTGAAAAATCACACTTCACATTTTCAAAACATCTGCTCATTTTTATTTTTTTTTTACTCTTTGATTTCTCTGCCGCCTCTGTGTATTTCTCTCTGAGCTGGTTTGGATAATTACATGCGGCTTCCTGATTCGCTAAGCGTATTTCTCCCGACAATGAATTTTGTTTAATTCTATATCGGCGCTGGGATCTCCAAAAGTGATAAAAATATTTTAAATATATCACATAAAAATGTGAAACCATTTTTGAGTGGTCAAATAAAATGAATTTTGAAAACGGTAATGACCTCAAGAACTTATGCTGCTATCGGCATGCTGCCTTTGATTTTTTTTTTATTGTACTTCCCTTGCTTGATTTGATACAAAAGACATATTCAAAGTGATAAAACAACACAGGTGTCTTTTAATTGATTTTTGTTTAATGCAACAAACACTTCCCATAGTTGTTGATCAAAACAAAGCAGGCATTTATTTAGGTTCTCACAGAAGTACTCACGGGTTTCGATGTGACAGAGATTGACTATTTTCATGTTTTCATAGAAGAGAATATGTTGCAATTTTAGTGTTTACACTTAAGCGAAATTAAGGATTAGAACGTGAATTTCACCTACCAAGACATTTAAGTGGTGTTTATTTTATTATCTGTTGCCACCTCTTAGCATATTTCATTGATCCTGTTTTGCCAGACTGATTATTTACAGAGTATTAACAACTTTTTCTCTCAAAAATCCCCAAACATAATTTTAGACATCTAATTAGAACTTGAAAATTTCATGATATAGATTTTATCTTTATGGCAATAATCACCATTTCCGATGATATAATGAGCTACCGTATTGTATTTTTTCGTACCTTTTAATTTTTCATATACAATCCAGTTATCAAAATAATAATTATTTAAATGTATCATAATTATTCATATAGATGTCTTTGTATTTGAAAAATTGGTTAAGTTATCAGACATAAAATTTCCACTAAGAAGATTTATGTTTGCAAAAAAGCTCGAAAATACCGTATTCCCATTTTCTTTTTACAAAAATTAATGATTTATAATTATTTTTTTGTGTCAGAAAATTTACATAATATACAGTATGTAACAATGCTAAATATACTAATTCTTATCGTAAATTATTTTCCTGTTTAACACATTTTAAAATATATTTGAAAAAAAATTGGGAGCCATGCCGGACACCGCATTATAAGCGGGTTTGCGGGTTTGCGAGTTATCCGGGCGCAAGTTATCAAGGGAGTGGTGTGCTATGTTTAATGTACTCCTGGTATATGTGAGCTAATAGCAACCTTTACCGTACGCATCATTTTAGTTAGGAATATCTGTACTATGTTTAATGTACCCCTGGTACACGGTGAGCTAATAGCACTCTACACCGTACACATCATTTTAGTTAGGAATATCTGTACTATGTTTAATGTACCCCTGGTACAAGGTGAGCTAATTGCACTCTACACCGTACACATCATTTTAGTTAGGAATATCTGTACTATGTTTAATGTACCCCTGGTACATGGTGAGCTTAAATAGCACTCTACACCGTACACATCATTTTAGTTAGGAATATCTGTACTATGTTTAATGTACCCCTAGTACATGGTGAACTAATAGCACTCTACACCGTACACATCATTTTAGTTAGGAATATCTGTACTATGTTTAATGTACCCCTAGTACACGGTGACCTCAAATACAGCACTGAGCCTCTGCCTCAGATACACATATATACATTCACAGGTTCAAATGCCAGCCAAGTCATAGCAAAGACTTTAAATTGGTACTAGCAGCTGCTCCACTTGGTGCTCATCACTAAGAATTAGTGTTAGGACTGGTCAGCCGGTAGCAGGATAATGTGACTTGATGGAACATGATGCTGGTGTGCAGCATGATGCCTGAGTGTTTGAACATTACTATAAACTGACACATAGCGATATGACTGAAAAATTGTTAAAGCTACTTTAAAAATCCAAAACACATGCACACACACGTTTTATGTTTAATGTACCCCATGGTGGTCTCAACTATAGATCCGTACACATTACACATCATTATAGTAACAGTTCACTGAACTGTGTTTAAATAACACATTATTATATGCTCATTTTTTTCTCCATTAAATTTACATTGTCAGATTCATGTAGTATTTTTCCATATTGCATGGCTTCATACTGCAACACAGGTATGCCTAAAAATAGTAAAGTGTATTAAGAACTACTTTGTAAACAAACCATGTATACTCATGTTGTAGATGCATTTGTTTGTGAATGAATTAAACAAGCTGTTTCATCCATTTAAAAGTAGAGATGATAAAAGTTAATGATGTGGACAAGTTTACCGAGTCACAAATGAACATGATATTCACAATGTCAGCAACAAAACATGAGAGACGTAGTATTGAAAATACCATTCAGATCATTGAATCAGTTATTTAGGAGAAAAATTCATAACGTTTTGCAAATACATGTAGTTTGGTTTGGACAATGACCAGTGCATAAACGTGTTTTCTTTAAGAATGGCAATAAATATATTTATATTTACACATCCTGATTTATCTCAAAATGTGCTTTCTTAGTTCTGCATATCAGAAT
The DNA here is from genome assembly GCA_016746295.1 of Potamilus streckersoni. Classification (NCBI taxonomy): domain Eukaryota; kingdom Metazoa; phylum Mollusca; class Bivalvia; order Unionida; family Unionidae; genus Potamilus; species Potamilus streckersoni. The sequence goes on from JAEAOA010001935.1 coordinate 3,084,091, forward strand.
GACCTCACCCATGTCATGGAAAACAAACTGAAATTGAACTGTAATTTCAACTACATTTCCATCTGAAGTCACACTCTCCATTCTGTACTAAACTGATGTAATAAACCCAGTCATTCATAAGCAGAAATGCAGAACTGAGTTGGATCAAGAGAAAACCAAAATCCATCTATTCCAAACCAACAGGGAAAGTTTCTTCAATGTGCATTCATTCAAAATATAACTCTTTCAAGTTTAAGTAGACCAAAATGAAAATTTTTCAAACTAATATTGAGTGTGCAATGAAGTTTAAAGGTCACAGATTGGTGCTACATGTATGTGTGCATTAATATTGTTAGTGATGAATGTATGGTAGTGTATTTTAATATAGCATAAATTCAATTACTTTGTTTCTGGTTGTGTATTCCTTTGATATTAAACCTTAATTAGGGAAATGAAATGAGTATATAATAAAAAGGTTACTGCAATTTTATGGGAAAATATGAATTTATTTTATTTTATTATTACTGCAAGGTCATGCAGTATTACTAAAAAAAAATTCTTTCATATACAGTAACCTATATTATAAGGCAATGTCAACTATAAAATGTTACACTTATATGGTTCTTTTGAACAGTGTTATAGCTGGGGATCTCTGTACCATACTTAATGAATCCCAGTACCAAACAACAGCTGTACTTTTATGACTTCCTTAAAAGGTGTTAAAATGAGGAATTATAACACACCTTTCCATCAGTAACCTGCATGAGTGCCAAATAAGAAGGGAAACAATCGGTGAAGATGGGGGATAGAAACTTCAATTGATAAATATGAATTATAATCTTTGTCTTCTACTGTTAGTAGGTATTAGATTTTCAAAAGTCAAATTAAGTAATTAAATTGGTGAAATAATTTAATATAAATAAAATTGACATGCAGTACTCAATATTTCTTGCATCAGTATAATTTAAGCTGCCTTCCTGAGACTCTGCCTCAGCACATTTACCAGTGTTCATCAAAGATACTGAAATTATTTGCAGTTCCTTGGCATCATTGGATATTCTTATAAAAAAAAAAAATCAATAGCATTCAACTTTTATCTTTGTGAGGGGCATGTTATAAAAAAATTTGCTTGTTTGTGTGTGTATGTATGTGTCTGACTGTGTGTCTGTCTGTGTGCATGAATGCATGTGCTTGTATGTGTGTATGCATGTGTGCATACACATGCATGTGTGTAAATGATTGCCATAAAAAATGGAAAGTAACACTTGGATCTCATCTCATTCTTGACAGATTTCAGTTCTTACCAACTTGAGAACAAACTGTCTCTTTTTAGGCATTATGAAACCCAAGTTAAATATTTTAAATATTTTATTATTTACCAAAGATATTTCCTGAACTATTTTTGTCATTGTATGTGAGATGTAAAGAGATCTGCCAGTAATAACATCAATAAAACTTTATGAGAAAATTATAGAAAAATTATAAAACAAATTCTCATAACATATAATGATGAGGTTACAGAAGCAAGATATAAAACTTAAGATATACGGATCATTTAATATCATTTAATGGTCAATTGTTTTGTTCCAGATAGATATACTCAACATTCAAAGATGGAGGAAAATGCAATATTTTATGCACATTTCAATATAAAAACTGTAGATTTTTCTCCTTAACCTGCAGTAATTACAATCATATAGTTCCATTTTTGAAAGTCATTAATTGTTAATCTCCATTTATATAATCCAATTTAGAACAGATAGATTTTTTATATACATTCTTAATAGTGTTGCTGAGAAAATGCATTACACAACATTTAGTAGGCTATCATATCTGTGACTAAAATATAATATCATTAGTGAAGGATTTAAAACTTGCACTTTTTTCCTAAAATTACAAACCAATTCATCTTAATTATCTGATACAACAGGTGAGAAATGGGTTGGGAATATTTTATCCAGGTCCTTTTCCTCTGGGTATGTCTGTTGCTATGGGGCACATATATATTCACTTATAAGTCAAGTCAATCTGCAAACAAAGATCCTGGTCTGCCATAGCAGTCAGGGTCTATATTGTTTGGTCTACTGATTACTCCTAACAAAGTGCACAGACCCAGATCTGCTGGTGCATTATGTGAGGGAAGATCTGGGTCTGTGCAGCTTGCAGTTGGACTTGTCTTAAAAGTGAGTTTATGTATAATTCAATTCCCATTTACTATAGTGTTAATGTTTGGCTAGATTAAAACATATTGTGTTGTAAGATTAACATATGATCTATCCAAGAGGAATCTTTTAAAATGATGAAATTAACATATTGTGAGCCTCATTTTTTGAGATAAATTCACATGAATTGCTCATTGACATCTCCTAGCCTATATCCAGTAGTACCAGTGCATCTACAGTGAAATTACTGAATTAGATTAAGCTTCAAGCCTAGGGTGTAATTTATCCATTAATAGGCTTTTACTGAAAAATTATGTTCATTTTTTTTCCTAGTTGTTATTTATAACCAATTGACAACCTTCATTTTTTTAAAATATATAGTATTTAATATACTGTACCACCAAACATAGACTGGTTCCAAGCCTCATAAAATAATTGTCTATGATCATTTAAAATGTGTCAATAATGTTGGACATCAGGGGGTACTTAAAGTCTCTGTTTAGATCATGGTGAAAACTGAAAGCAAAGTGATAAAGACATCAAATGAGCAACTGCTTTTTGATAAATGTTATAATGAATAATTCTGTAATGCATTTTTATTTGTAAAATTTTATTTGAACTCATGTAAAATTCTATACATATATAAGTGGTCTTTTGTCAGTTATTCAAGAATATGGCAAGTAATGCCAGGTAATGCCATTCATAAGGATAAAAGTAAACACACAGTTAATTGCATGCAATCTTTACCTTGTATTGTGAGTATTTTAAATTTGTTCAGGTTACCGGCAATATAAATACAATACTGTTTAATCTTCTTTACAGTCATCCTTAAGTCAATGGAGTCGATATTATACCATATAAAAATACATCATGACAATTTTCCATACAAAAAAACATGGGATGTATTAGGTGATTTTTCTCTGGTTTCTTGCCAAACATATAAACTTTACATACACCTGTTAAACAGCAGAGCAGATACTGTTATCATATTTTCTGTCCATCCATCTTTAGATTTTTTTCTGAACAATAACTTTAATTTGACATGATCTACTTTTATCAAACTTTGAAAATGGCTTGCACTTAGGGCAAGGAAGAAACAAACTGATTTTGAGGTCAAAAGGTATAAGATTAAGGTCACTTTTGAAGCAAGTAAAATGGTTTCTATACAATTGCATTAGTTTTACATCACAAGCACCAATAAAACTTTGATGTGAGAAAAAGTCTTTTGATTTGTAGTCAAAGATTGAAAGGGCAAGGTCACTAAATGAAAGAAGAAAAATGTTTTCTATACAATAATATGAGTTCTACTGGACCAATGTTTGGGATGGAAAATGAAGCCTATTGATTTGAGCATCAAAAGGCACAAAGTCTGGAATTAATATGAATGAAAACTGAAAAATGGTTTAAGTTTTAACCATGTACCTTCGTCTGAGTGTGTTTGGTTTGTGCATTGTGTAAGGAAGAAGTTTTTTGTATCAGAGGATGAACAGGTCAAAGGTCAAAGTCCTGGTAATTGAATGAAGATGCATTTTGCATAATAACTTAATGTCAAGACCACATACCTTAAGCAATGAGTCTATAAATGCATTAAAACAATAGTTCAATGATCTAGGTAGTTGTCACTAAAAGAAATATGGATTTTTCTCAATAATTTTTTCTTCTGGGTTAAGTTTCTTGACCAAACTGTGTAGATGGCTTGCACTCAGGGTAAGAAAAAGACCTATGTTTTGAAGTCTCAACATCAAAGGTCATGGCATGTCTAATAAGAAAAATAATGATTTCTGCACAGTAAGTTTGCTGCAAGACTATGTAATATATATTGACCAAAAATCAAAGATTCAGAAACTTGTTTCTCAGTAACCTTTAGTAGTGTCAATTGTGCCTACAAGTTCCTACATAGAGAACTGCTAAAAATATGGAGGAATGTAATATATTATTCTCTTTCTCTTTTCCTTACCCCACCCCATTGATGTTGCAATTAACTTCATTTTTAGAAATTATTGCATGTGGAATTGTGAACTTTAATAAATCCACTTTTCTTAAGCTCTATTCAACTTCCCCTTTTCATTATCTTAAACTACAGGTCACAGTAACTTATGTTTTTTGACTTCAGTAACATTTTGTGTTTCTTTCCAGTAATGTTTAAATTTTAGGGTATAATGTATATGCCATGAAACTTTATCTTCTTTTGCCCTTTGGCTACATTGAGTTTGGGAGGGGCTCGAAGTGGCTAAGTGGTCTAAAGCTCTCACTGTTCCAATCAGTGCCATCTCATCTCTGTCTGCATGGTTTAGTCTTAGGTTCAGCTAATGTGGGTATACAAGAAAGTTGCCAATAGCTTTTCCTGGATCGGTGGTTCTTCCCATGGTTATCCAGGGATCTTCCTCCACCAATTATACTGGTTGCCATGTATAGCCCATCTTGTGCTGAGAAATGGCATTAAACCCTATAGCAACAATAACATAAAGTTTGTTTTTTCTTATCAGATACAGATGTAGTTTGGGTGGTAGAGAATGAGCTACATATGTGGTGTTTCAATGTTTGAACTTAAGTCTGACAATACATATTTGTTCCTTTTGACACTTGATAACAGTGGCAGACTTATTCATGCTGCATTGTCATATGAAACAGTTTAATTTCTCTCAAGAAAGGTCATTTGGGTCACAGATGATAGAGAATAAGAATGGGTTGCAAGAATCATCAATGACTGTGACTGCTTCAGTTACTCTGATGGAGGCAAGCTAAGCTAGTATGAGAGAAGTCTTGGGTTAAAACCCCAGCCTGACTATACATTTTCCCCATGTGAAAGAGAAGAAAATTTCAGCTAATCATCTACTGCCAGAGTAGTGTTTTGGCAATTTTAGTAATATAGAAACAAAATCTACAAAATGAAATATGATATAATAGAAGGAGAATTATTTATTTTATTACAGCATATTGACCAAGCTAGATCATTCCAAAATGGTGCTTCACAGATGTATGCAATTAATATAGTATTTGTGTCTTTTTGCAAATATATTAATGTACAAGTACAGTAAAAAGCTTTATCATAAAAATATCATCAATATTAATGACTACTGGGTCACTGTGACCCACTTCACTCACTGCAAACTACATGTTAAAAATTGAATATACAAACTTAAAAATAGAGCCAATCATTTATGTATTACTTCATCCAAAAGGGCATAAATTAATATGTAGGAATCTACTCACAGACACTGCAATAAATGAAAAGTCAATGTTATCAACCATACATTTGAAATTGCAGATATAGAAACAAAAGGACAAAATCTATTGACTTGTACAGAAATGGAAACTATAAGTCTCAAAATTGACTTTGTAATAAATTTGGATTTTCCTTCTGAAATAATGAGTCTGCAACATCAAATTTCTATGTTCCCTTGAAATGTTTAATGATACTTGTTAATGACCTATTATCACTAATTTATGACTAGAAAGAGAACATATTTACCAGCTGGGACTCAAATAAAAGCAGACTGTGTTTACTGATTGACATACTAATCAGAGAGAGTTATACACCAATAAACCTGCACTGAGACTAGTCTGTGTTCATTCATACAATAATGTGATATACATACCTGGTGACCATATTGGCTGCCTGGTTAAAAGTGAATAAATAGTTAATGTATGTGGTGTATAGACTTGTTTTGCAAATGCAGAGTAAGAACTTAACAATTACACTGCATTTTCAATGGCTTATTAACATCACAAAATGTGTTGCTGCTGGTGTTCCATTCTCTATGGATAGTTAAAGAATATATATTTTTATTCCATTTCTGTGGAAGCATTATTTGGATAAGTGATCTTTGAAAATTTATTCTCTAAAAAGGTTGTGAAAATCATAAATTTAATTTTTTTTAATTTACCTTTTATAGAGACAAACTTAACTTGGATACTTGTAGCAATTAATGAATTGACTGACATGCTAAAAACTTTCTTCTTTGGATATAATGATAAAATCAATGGATATGGATATGATATGGTCATGAATTTGCTGTGCAGTGACAGTTTAAACATTTGTGTATGCATGTAACTGATTAATGAAATCTAATTCATTAATTATAATTAATCCACATTAATTGAATATTAGATTTGTGCCAAGTAGATTTTGTGGATAAAATAATATTCATGATGGATCTGGATTATGACCAGTTAAGGGAAATCCGTTCAAGGTTTCTGGATTGTTCCATGGTAGGTATACACATAATTAAGAAATTAGAAATACTTATATTAGTGTACTTTTATATCATAAATATTATAGAGAGGGAATGAATATTTTAGTAACATAAATTATTAAGCATTTTGTTATATTTTTAAAACTATTTAATTTGGTATAAACATTTGTCTCTTAGACCAAAATGGGTTTTATCTCATCTGCACCAATTACAGTACAAAGTTATTTCCTTTTTTGTTTTAGCCAATTTCATCAATTTTTTTTATAAGATGTTGCATGCAGTCAGCACAACTCAAGAACAATTTAACATGTATGAATGGTGTTTCTTAGAGTTATCTATGTTTTTAAATGGCTTTGTCATGTTTATTCCTTTTTGGAAATTGTTGAAGCCTATGTTGAAACAATTCATATCATTACATGGGATGTTGTTTGTATTGATGAATCCTTGATTGTCATATTTCAAGCATTCTACACCATTAATTAGAGGATTCATGGCCCATTCATACACTTTTGTCTACATGGTTTGGTTATATATATATATATATATATATATATATATATATATATATATATATATATATATATATATATATATATATATATATAGATAGAGAGAGAGAGAGAGAGAGAGAGAGAGAGAGAGAGAGAGAGAGAGAGAGAGAGAGAGAGAGAGAGAGAGAGAGAGAGAGAGAGAGAGAGAGATTCAATTTAATTTAATTTAATCTGTTTAGTTAGGAATATTAATGTGCAGATGTCAGTGAAAACACATACATTGTTCCAGTCTATATCTGCAATACAGATATTTATACTGAATGCCAGATCAACCTAGTAACATTAAATGAGTATGTAATAAATCCTGTTCCAGTGCAAAGCAATCAAACTTTCTTTCAAATTATATGCAGTATATAATTCAGAAGTATGGTATAGCTAATTCACCACATGCCAAGCCAAATTAGGAATTATTTTGTTAGTGGAAATGGGGCCATACAGGGGTTTTTAAACTCTCAAATGTCAGCTACTAGCACTCCTCCTTCTTCTCTCTGTAGTGACATCCTCACCAGTATTTGTGATACATTCCCTCTGCCATTCAGATATGCATTTTGCCAATGACCAAAGAACTCTTATTGATTATCAGGTAAAAAAGTTTCATATCTATGAGGTCTTTAAATGGTTTACTTGACCACCTTAACCATATGAAATGTGCACAACAGGATTGGGACTTGCAGTTTCTAACATCTTGCTCCACCAACTGAGCTAACATATAATACTGACCTGCAGTCAATATCCCTGTATCCCATATAAATCAAATTGAATCCAAATGACATATGATGGTTTTTGGTCTTTTATTCATGGATAAAAGGAGTTGGAAATGAAAAATGATTTATCATTGAAATGAAAGTCCATGGTGGATTATGCAACTTCTTCTTTTCCTTTATTTGACTAAATTTATTCTGCGTTATGCCCATGCATTTGTGGGCATGCTTGGGCTTTTAAATGTTTGTATGTATGAATATTACATTTTCCTTCATAAGTAACCCCTCTTGAAATTTACAGAAGCAAAGGTAACTCAAGGTTAAATCTACTGGACTTGGAGATTGCTACCAGCTTGTTGTGGGTTTGAATCAACCTTGGAAAGAACAGGTGTGTATTGTGTGTTCAAATTACACAATTTGAACATATTATACTCTTCCTGAGATCAGGCATGAGTATAAAAGCCAGTATTGTGTTCCTGCAGGGCAAGGCACTAAATTTTCTCTGCCTAGTCATTACATAACCTTTTGTGTGCTGATGTGCCATTAAATCAATCATTTTGCTGAATCTTCACTAATATATTGACTTTGCACAGATGCATGGGTTCTGTTATTGGATTTAGATTTATTATTCTCTTGGACCAATTCAGTCTAGGGATTATTTATGTAATAAAAATGTAAACACTGGTAGTTCTTTATCATGCATTGGTGTATTAAATGGCTTAATGGAGCTTTGTAGTAACTCATTTATAGCTTCATATAGATTATTGTATTGATCATTACATGCCAAAGTGGTGTAGGGGATTTGCTCTTCACTAATACAGAAGAAAAATATAATGTTTCATTTATGCATATGTCTCTACCTTTGTGAGATGCAATTAGGTCATTGTGTTCAATAAACACATGCCTGATATCAGTATAATTTGTTATGTCCATCCATCTTACCAGTTTTGTGTTTGGCTTGCTCTAGGAGTAGGGAAAAGCCAAATCATTTTTATGTTTAACTGATCAAAGGTCAAAGTTGCTGTAAAAAGATCAAATGTCAAGGTCACTCTGACTGAAAAAAGAAAAATGGTTTCCACACAAAAATGTTAGCTGTACATAACATACTTGGACTAAACATTGTGGATGTATTGTAATTAGAGTAAAGAAAAAAATCTAATGATTTTGGGTTAAAAGGTCAAAGGTAAAGGTCACTTTGATTTATCTATAACAAACCACTCCAGTGGCCTAGTGGTTAGAGTTTCTGCCTTAAATGCAGGAGGTCATTGGTTTGAATCCCAGCTGAGTCTTACCAAAGTCTTTATAAAATGATAGTATCATTTAGCTACCTTGCTAGGCACTCAGCATTGAGAGGTTAGTGTTAGGACTGGTCGGCCTGAGGTCAGGATAATGTGACTGGGTGGGATATCATGCATGATGCCCAAGTGCTAGACATCACTGTAAACTATCACACTATAGACATCATAGTGATATGACTGAAAATTGTTAAAGCTATGTTTTAAATCTAAATCACACACATGAACACACCTGGACTTATGTTTTGGTTAGATTCATAGAGAACTTCCCATTATACTTTCAGATTTTAAAATTTTTCAATAAATTCTTTGAGAGTTTATTTTTTCACAGTTTCTCTATATTTACTGATTCAAGATGCAAATAAATTGTCATTTTTGTATTCACTTGTTCCATATGCTAGTTTATGTCTAGATTATGCACATAATTAGGACTGGTTTACTTAGAAATACACTTTACAAAACATTTGCAATACATGATTGTTTTGTTTACATAATCAGAAACAAGATAATCACTACACAAATATCTAATTCTTTGAAAAATTGATCTCATAAGAGTGAGACTGAGATGTGCTGAGATAATTTTTTTCTCACACTATGGGATATGATGATAAGTAAGCATGTGGTTTAAGTACACTGGGGTGGTCAAAATAGGAATAAGGGATATGTCCATTGATAAACCGCACACACACAAGCACATGCTAACTATGTCTGAATATACTTTTTCAGATTTATTATAGTTATATCAATTCATTAGACTTTCTGTTTATTAAGGAGGAGGGGAGAGTGGGTGGGATTATGTATAAAAGTAATATGAAATCTCCTGCTGTTTTAATGAAAGATATTTGCAACTTTGTAGGTCATTATCTGAATGATCATGAAAGCCTTATTACAAAAATTCATATGTTATAAGTCAAGTCAAACTGCAAACAATGTCCCTGATATGCCATGGCATAAGGCACTTGTTGTGTTGTTTGTTATACTGACTGCACAGTTCTACTGGCATAGTATGTGATGACAGATCTGGGTCTGTGTTGTTTGTTATACTGACTGCACAGTTCTACTGGCATAGTATGTGATGACAGATCTGGGTCTGTGTTGTTTGTTATACTGACTGCACAGTTCTACTGGCATATTATGTGATGGCAGATCTGGATCTGTGTTGTTTGTTATACTGACTACACAGTTCTACTGGCATATTATGTGATGACAGATCTGGCTCTGTGTTGTTTGTTATACTGACTACACAGTTCTACTGGCATGTTATGTGATGACAGATCTGGGTCTGTGTTGTTTCTTATACTGACTACACAGTTCTACTGGCATATTATGTGATGACAGATCTGGATCTGTGTTGTTTGTTATACTGACTACACAGTTCTACTGGCATGTTATGTGATGACAGATCTAGATCTGTGTTGTTTGTTATACTGACTGCACAGTTCTACTGGCATATTATGTGATGACAGATCTGGGTCTGTGTTGTTTCTTATACTGACTACACAGTTCTACTGGCATATTATGTGATGACAGATCTGGGTCTGTGTTGTTTGTTATACTGACTACACAGTTCTACTGGCATATTATGTGATGACAGATCTGGGTCTGTGTTGTTTGTTATACTGACTACACAGTTCTACTGGCATATTGTGTGATGACAGATCTGGGTTTGTGTTGTTTGTTATACTGACTGCACAGTTCTACTGGCATATTATGTTATGACAGATCTGGGTCTGTGCAGTTTGCATTGATTTGCAGCTGAGTTGTATAAAGAGTCTGTCATCTAGAACATCATCATCAGAGTTATAATTTTTAATGTAGTTTTTTGGCTTCATTTTCTGATGACCAGTCTGGGATTGTATCTCCATCTGAGGGTAACTGTTTGTACCTGGAATGAATTCAGGTTTAGGTAGGAATAAATTATAGTAGCAATAGTGTTTCAAAGTTGCTTGATTGTGTACATTGCACAGACCTAAGCAAACATGTAATCAGATAAAACATAGGTACAAACAATGACAAGTACATACAAAGATACCATATGTATGTGTACAGTAAAATTGTAAACAGGCTGGACCCTGATCTGCCATAATGCTAGACTAGTAGGTCTGGTAATGTGCATGAAATCATAAAAAAAAACAAAATAGAATAGATCATGTTGCACATTCAAATCTGAGTCTAAATTTGTAACAGTTGTAAGTCCATTGTACAGGTGTAGTTATGGTACATATTTATTCTTTGTCTTGTTAGCACAGTAAACTATACTAGGTGTCTATGAGAAGTGGTTAACACATACCTGCATGCTCACAAAACTTTCAAATTGGTCAAGTGTATTGAACTGACTAATTCATTTATACCCTATGTGCAACTAAGAAACAAGGGGGCAAAGTTTTCAGGTCTTTTAATTGCACAGTTGCCTTTGTATTCTGCACAATTGAATGTCTGGAGAAACAAAATATATCAAGAACAAAACCATCAAGTGATAAATCTACCAGGACTAAAAAAATGTAAACTGAGCAACAATGTTGTACATGTTGTAGCAATATAAGGAATCTAATGATCAGGCTATGCTTCCATGTTCCATGGATCCAAATGCAAACTGCATAGACCCACACTGGCCATTTCACAATGTGCTGAATGATCTGGATCCATGTAGTTTGTTTGAATTAATCAGCTGAACATACAACACAGACCCTTATCTGCTAGTGTATTGTGCAATGACAGATCAGGGTCAGTGTCATTAACAGCAGGATCTGACTTATAACAAACAATGTTTGTGAGCATATGTGGTATTTTCCTAAAGTTTTGACGATTTTAATGTTTTCATTACCAGTATTTTATGAAACAATTGGCTTTTGTTCAGTTAAGTTGGAAAAATTAAGTCACAATAAAGAAAACTAATGCCAAGTGAAAAATGAAAATTTATATTTGTGAAAGAAAATGCATGACACTATGCTGTTTGGGTTTTTGTATTCAATTATCATAAATCTTCAATATGATAAGCCTCAATGATAAGTCCATTTCCATCATAAGTCCACCTCCATCATAAGTCCACCTCCTTAAGTCCACTTCCATGATAAGTTCATCTCCAACTTTTAACAAAGTTTTTGTTACATTTTATAATTAGAAAGCTTGAATTAGTGATATACTCATCACAAATTTGTTGATAAGGATGGCCCTCTGACTTATCATAGGTCAAATACCTTACAAGATGACCCATGGACTTTTCCTAGGACAAACACCTTACAAGGATAGCCCATAGACTTATCAAAGGACAAATACAAACACCTTACATAGCTATCCCATGGATTTGTCCTATGACAAATATCTTACAAGGATAGCCCATGGATTTGTCAGATGACAAACACCTTACAAGATTAGATCATGGACTTATAGGACAAACATATGGACTGTCAATTTGACCCTGAGGTCAATAACATGGAATGAGTCATGTTATTTAAAAAGACAGCAAGAAGAACAAAGTACCATTAAAATAACTACATTTAGATATTTTGACTTAACAATTCATCAGCATTGCAAAGTTTTAGGTGGGATTATCACTAATCATGGGACATTTTTACTATTTAAAAAAATCATAACTAGTTTACCAGTTGGAAATAGGAGATGATGAAAGGAATGTAGAATGTCAAAGCGGTTGCTCTTTTTGCGTATAGAAGTAACTTTAAGGTTTTGTATAAACTGTGAAGCAAGACAAGATATGAGTTAATTTTCAACTATATCATTTGCATCAGTTTTGGCAATGTAAATCATGTTATCATTAGATGCCAGAATTTAGCTAAATTTCCCTGAAACTTGAATGATTTAAAAAACTTTGCATCACCTTGAGGGTATCCTATTCATTATTATCATTTGTAATCCCTCTTTTTAAAGCTGCTGTCCAAGCTAAGAAATTATGACCCTATTGGGGTGCACTTTATTTATTCTTTCCCTGAATTAAAGTTAATATATCATTTTTACTTTTACCTGTATTAAGCTTTTTAATACTCCCATTTAATTATTCTCTAGTGCTGAATGTAAGTAATACCTCAACAGAGGCTTTTGTGTATTGGCATAGAGATGGGTGATGATAATAAATCAATTAAGAGCATAACCTCCATTCAGACTCTACCAAATTAGACCTGATCTATTATCTGGAGATTTTCATAACGTTTTTTAAATCTATTTCTCAAGAAAAATTCTGAAAGAGGCCATTTCTTTTTGGCGATTTATAAGATCATTGATGTATGTAAATTATTCAATGATTTTCAATGAGTATCAGGTATTGTATTTTCTAACATTGTATACTGGTATGAGTTGGATTAGAGTCTATATTGGCAGCTATACCAACCAAATGACAGGACATTAATTTGCTCTCAAATGTCTATGTACCTCATCAAAAGCTGTAGTGTAATGATGAATATAATGTGTTCACAATATAGAGATTTAATGAAGACCAAATCAGTTCAATTAATAACTTATTTGTGCCTTTGGAGATCTTTTGCTTTTACCGCAGTAAATTTTGCATGCCTTACCTTTTATTACAAGTGTTGCTCTTGGCAGTCAGTGCATCTATATGTCTCATGGTTTAATTCTGCATTAAGGTTCCAGTATGGGCATAGGCATTTGTACTTCATGAACACATTTCCAGTTTTCCTCTTTCTCATGACAACGGCAAGATATAGTTATCACTTTTAAGGCTGTCATGGCAGCAGCCACATAAAAAATGCATTTATATTAGGATCTTGTTGTGAAGTTTTGGAAAGTTGAATACCGTAAGTCTCATTTGATATGACCAAGGGGCAGGCCTAATAAATTGATTAAAAGTAGTGTGTTTGGCTTACCTTTCCACCAAAAAGATACCCATAGTAAATATTTGCCAAAATGTTTTAAGAATTGGTGGTGGAGCAGGATATAATTGGATAAATATTGCATCTCCTACATCAGTTGCTAGAGATCCACTATTGACTAATGGCCTCACAACTGATAGGGAGCAAGTTTAAATCCTTCATTTGGTCCATACTGGGTCAGCAACCATGGTTATCCTTGGGCAAGAAAAAGTTAGCTCTTATTGCCTTAGCATTAAATAACCTACTTGTACTGATGTGCTTTAAAGCACCAAACCAAGATAAGTTACTGTATTCAACTAAAACTTTTGAATAATATTGCCATATATCTAGAGGCTTTAGTGCATAAGACACCGTGAGCTTTTGGCCCTAAAGTCCATCTTGCCATGTGCATCAACCAGCAACAACTGCTTTTTTCAACTTCTTCTCAAGAAATCACCATATCATTTCAGCAAATTTTTGTACAAACTGTTATGACTAAAATTATAAAAGCTTATAATGATTTCTTCAGAAAAGAAAATCACTACTGTTCATAGCAAGGTATTTTAAGCACTGAGAAGTCTGTCCTTAAGAGAGAAGATATCATTATTGCACTGTAAGTGAACAATAGGCCATAATTATTAATAATATAATTAATAATAATTAATAGGCCTAAGGCCTAAATTATTCAAGATTGATGCCAATAAATGCACATTTAACATTAATTCATAATACATTGTATTAAACTGGCGAGTTAAGACAAGCTAGCCCCCAATAAGGGCAGGTCAAACTTCATAGAGGGCAGGGTTAAGACAAAGACATTATTCAAGAGTGGCAGGTCAGACTTCGTAGAGAGGATGGTGTAGAACGCTTCTAATACAGGTTAGGGACAATGCTGCAAACTTTAAGTTAGTGTAAGGTTCTGATATTTGATTGGCTGATGTAAAATTACTGACCAGTCAGACATCAGAAGTTTTAGTTAAGCCTAGAGTTTTTGTTTTGAGGTAGTTATTACATATATAGCTGCAATGAAGAATGGTCAGACTATGTTTATTTAATCTGTAAAGAAAGCAGTTCTTGACTCAGTACTATAGGTATGTTCAGGTGATTTATGAGTTTGGCTTTTTATTACTTGTGACTTAAGGACAAAAAATCAATATTTGTTTGGGATTCAGTCCATGTTTATAGCTTGAAACAACACACTTGGCATCAAGTAGCAATAAAAACAACATCCTTATCTGTTGTTCTTCATGAAATATGGCATCAAAATAGAAATGAAAATGAGACTCATATTTTATATTGTCATATATTAGGGACAGGTTATTTGAAACCTTGAACTAAAGTGAAATTCTAGCATGCCTTAGACATACCGTGTTGAAATGATTGTAATAACCACAATCTATCACAATGTTAGTCATGGCATTTATTTAATAGAATTTTGGATGGATCTTTGTTTTAATATGCAAATAAAATATTTAAAATGATGTCATGTCTTAGCTGGGCATTACATATGCATTTCCATGAAGTTGATGAAACAGCTTGCCATTTGCTACAAGGAGCTTGTAGCAGGAAAGTGAATAAATGTCATATTTAATGATTGATTCTTATAATACATGCCTGATATTTTATACTTTTCCCAATAATTATAATGAGAATTTGATGATAATGTACCTCTTTTAATTGATTACACTAATTTGGCATGGAGGCTTAATATGTATTTACAAGGTACACCCTGACAATCTTTTTTTAGAGTTTCATTAATGTCTGCCCACTGATATTCTAATGAAGGTATGTACAACTTAACAACATGTGGGCAGATCTGACTTGCAATCTGGTTTTATCCAATTATTTACTTCATTTGGTGTGGCTTAAAAACCTGCTGATCAAGCCAATTGTTTTGGAGGAAGTTGTACATGCCTGTCTTTAAATGCTTGGATGGAATCTTATACATTTAATATTGTCTCAGTTTATTTTTCCATAAAGCATCTGACCGGTAAATGACAATATTCTACTATAGAAATCAGAAACATATATTCAACTTTAACACTTTCTTTGGTTTAGATTGAAAGAAAAGATATAAAATCCTTTGTTTTAATGGCATTTTAAGTGGTTTGTCGCAGATTACTGTAGTTCTTCAAGAGTCAACATTAGGACCACTTTTCTTTATCCTGTTTATCAATTACCTCCCCTTGGTATCTGACCATACTAAATGTTTATGTACCGCTAAATGTATTGAAAACCTAAAATGAAATGGAACCATATATATTCACTTGTAATTTTAGTCCAACTGCAAACAAGAAAACCCTGAGCTGCATAGTGCAACAGCAGCTCAAGGTATGTGTTCCTAACAAACTCCATCGATCAAGATATGCAAGCATATTATGCAGTTTTCAGTTGGACCCAACTTATAAGTGAGTATATACAGTATGTAATTGATAGAAAACCTAATTTATGTTTTGCTCTGAGCTCATTTAATGTGGGATACAGCAAGATAGCCTTGATGTATACCAAAACATTTTTTCTGCCACCTTGGAAGGAAATACATAGCACATAATTATGTGGCTAATACATATGTAGTTTTGTGGTTAATGTAATATATACATACATACATGTGTATTAAAATAGCATAGTGGTAATGTGTATACATATGTAGCTTTGTGGTTAATGTATAATATATACATAGTTATATGTGTATTAAAATAGCATAGTGGTAATGTGTAGGTAATGTGTATACATATGTAGCTTTGTGGTTAATGTATTATATATACATGGTTATATGTGTATTAAAATAGCATAGTGGTAATGTGTATACATATGTAGTTTTGTGGTTAATGTATAATATATACATAGTTATATGTGTATTAAAATAGCATAGTGGTAATGTGTATACAAAACTATGCCACACTACTTGCTGACACAAATTTTTGACAAAAATTATGAATGTATTGATTCTAAAGAATGCATTAAGAGATTTTGCTAATTTATGAATTTCAGCAACTAGAAGACTCAAGGGCACAAAATAAACAGGGTGTCCATGACAAGCTGATTGCTGTGGCCCGGGCAAAGGAGCTGATGAGACAGGAGCACTTATCCGATATAGACCGCATTAAGGAGACCATGAAACAGGTGGAGAATCAGTCTTTCAGTTTTCCTTTCTGGTACTTTAGTAGTTAAACAACAATTTGGCTTTGATAAGATGTTTTTTGTGAGAATAATTGGATGAGACCTCAAAAGATTTCGATTTTCATGATTTAGTAGATTGAAGCCCCTGATTGCTCTAGCATTGCTTTTCATGATTTATTAGAGTTACAGCCCATGATTGTCCCAACTTTTAATTTTGATTTTCATGATTTTGTAGAGTTACAATCCCTGATTGCCCCAACACTTAACTCTGATTTTCATGATTTTGTAGAGTTACAACCCTTGATTGCCCCAACACCTAACTTTAATTTTCATGATTTTGTAGAGTTACAACCCCTGATTGACCCAACACTTAACTCTGATCTTCATGATTTTGTAGAGTTACAACCCCTGATTGCCCCAACACCTAACTTTAATTTTCATGATTTTGTAGACTTGCAACCCCTAATTGTCCCAACAACTAACTCTGAAACCATGTAATGATGAGACCTTGAGTTTCATTCATTCCACATTAATAATAGACAGTATTCTCTCTGGCCTGAAGGACTTTGAAAAGTTCCTGTTTCTCCAAAACATTGAATGATGATCCTGATCTTTTTTGCATAATTCCTTTTTATGTTTTGATCTGGTTGCAATGACCAGCCACAGCAGTTTTTGTTAACCTAGCTAAAAGATTACCAGCATTGGACTGGTGGCAGGCACTGATCTCAAGTGCTGGTTATGGGATTTAATTTCTTGTTCTTCTAACATTGGTTTCAGAAAAATAGATTCTTTGATTTCTCTTTTCAACTTGCAGTACATTAAATTAATTCCATTTCAAGCATTTGTGGATATCATTTACAGGAACTCCAATCCATAATTGCCTTCTTGTGACTTCAGTGGCATAATCTTACAAAATTTAACATTTAACTTCATATTGATGAAACTTTGAATGATTTCAGATTTCAGTCGGATTATGGCCCCTGACTGCTGTCCTCCAAATTCTGGTTTCTGGAAAACTTGAATGGAACTTGTTGGATTTCAACCAGATTTGAAATGCAGCTTTATTTTGAAATATACATTTTTAGGAAACTCAACAACAGTTTTGGCACATTTCTGGCACACAAGTGGTAGATTTGCTACTTCTTTCTAGCACAGATTTGTGGCACATTTCTGGTTTTTGTATGGTAAAAAATAATAAGATTTAAAAAATTTATTGAGCATAAGAACTCATTTCACACAAATTTTATTTATTCTAAATCTATATGTTGTGCAAAAACTGATGATGATCTGGAGAGGCTTTTCCAGAAGTTTTAAAGATTTAATCAGAATTGTAGAAAGCCACCACTGTTTCAAAGGTAATGTGTTTTTCCTCTTGATGTGAAACTAACATGTAGAGATATTGCATGGTACTGGATTCTTGCAGAATAAACACAGTCAACCAACTTTTAAAGCCCAATGGAAAATAGATCATCTAAATTACCTGTTGGTCCTGCAGTTGATGTTTACAAATTTATTGCATTCCTATATAATAAGAGAAGTCTGTATTTACTATATTTTATTTTCTGCTTGTTTTCAGAGGAAAACAATAATTAACTTTTTAGCTGTCTGAAAACATTATTAAATATTTAATTCATTGTCCAAAACCAAATAAACAAAGAAAAACTCCAGATGTAATCAGTACAGCAAACCAAATTCACAGTATTAACCTGATCTTTAAATCAAACACCAACATATTGACCCATATGAATTAAAACTGACATGCCAAGTTTCAGTTAATTTATGTCAGTCCACAAGAAAATGCAAGCAAATTATAAAATGCCTCTTTGCAAATGAATGCAAATGTCTTACCAGATGCTGCCATAAATACTACCACTGCAAATCATTTGTCCCCATAGTTATCTAATTTTTTAAAATTTACATTCTATTATTTTAGAGAGAAACATTTAATGGAAAGATGGATATATTTATTATGGCAACAATAGATCCACTAGCTAAAACATTCCATTTTATATTTTTATATATCAATTTTTGGGACAAAGTTTCAAAAGCTATTTTCAATCAAGAAAAAGACAACTTCTGGGGTTCTTGCACCTTTCAAACTGTGGAAACAATGGCATTATCTGAGTTTGAAGGGGAGATAAATGTAAGAAATATGACATGAAGTACAAAATCAATGTAACTTTTAATAACTCAAAAAAAAATATGATTTTGAACTAAATTATTGTTTAAAAAAGTTATTATTCAATGTCAAGGTCACAGTAATAAAAAAAAGCATTGATGAACTTGTACACCCATTTGACTTTGGAGTCAAGGTTGCAAACATTGAAAATTTAAAGTTTTTGATTAAACTTTGGCCTAAACATTATGGATGGCTCACACTTATGGAAAGGAAGAAGCCTGTGCATTTCGGATCAAAAAGGTCAAGGTCAATATCACTCTGTGTACAGATTTCTGTTAACTATTAATTAAATATTAAATAAAATATTAAATTATTAAATTAAATATGCTCTTGGCATATAATATCCATTTTATGGTACTCTTGTTTCAATTGCTAAACTCCTTGATGGACATTCTTCATATTTTTGATTTTTTAATGAAAAAAGACAATTCAGTCTATAACATGCTTGTTTAACATTTTGACCTTGGTATCAAGTTTAACACTTTGACATTGAAATCAAGGTCATGTATTTTGCTGCAATACTTCAATCATGGGGTAAACTGCAGGCCTGGGTTTTCTTGATCCTGAAACTTTCTTTACAGGTGAAATAATTGGTAAATAGAGATTTTCCACTATTATCAACAATTATTACTCCACCTACATTTTGTGAAAAACACATTTTGATGCACAAAAGATGATATTTAGGCTACAATCAATCTACTCTTCATTAAAATTTCACTGAAACAACCACATTGGTAGGGGTGGATGTATAAGCTAATGATCAGTTAGGGGCACATCCACTGTACTGCAGGTCTGGAAAATGGAGTGACATAAAGAAAATCTGGTTCCAGTTTTAGTCTCATGAATGTGTCATTGTATTATCTTTTTTATTTGACTTTCAGATAATTATTTTTAAATTGAGCATATCTTGGAGACACATATTTGTAAATTACTCTAATATTTCATTGTATATTTAATTTCTTTGTACTTGGTTGAAATATTTATACAATTTCAGCTATCATGAAAATTGTTTTGAATTGTCTATGAAAAGAATTTGATGAAGGCACTGAATTGACTAAATTCAGAAATGTTGATGGTAATTATATGTACAAATAATACAATGTTTTATGATTCATTTTTAGGAGCACATGAAAGAGTTGGAGAAAATGCATGAAAAGATCCGTATTCAGGAAGAGGAACTCCATCAGCTTCGTGCTGAGAGGGCAAGTCGACTTCGTGCTGAGAGGGATACCCTTGACCATACTGAAAGAACCCTGGTTGATGAGGTCAATGAGGAATGTCTTAGGACAGCAGCAGTATTGGGGATTTCTCCCAGGAAAGTTCATCTTCCCAGGTAAAAGGAAATTAATTTTAATTTCACTTTCAATTGGAGGAGGGTGTACACTACAAATTACAGATTAAAAACTGATCAACCTGTGAAGAAAATGGGCATCTTTCTTTATTAGAAAAATTATGTTATTAGCACAACCATTAAAATTATAACCATAAAATGAATTATCATTATTTGCAAACATCATAACTGTACAAGACAAACATTGTGTGTACAAAAGAAACCCATAACGAGTATGAGAAACCCATATTGACAATATGATAAACTCATAATGACTGTATAAGACACCCATAACAACAGTATGAAAAACTCGTAATCACAGAATGAGAGACCCATAATGACTGTATGAAAGGTCCATCAATCATCTCTGTATGAGAAACTCATAATAACAGTATGAGAAACAAGAGTATGATATTCCCATAATAATTGTATGAGATACACATCATGACTGTATGAGAGACTCATAATGACTATATGATACCCATAAAAAGCATGAGAAAAACAGCATTACTGTATGAGACATCAATAATAACAGTATGAGATACCCAACTTGACTGTATAAGACATCCATAATAACAGTCTATGATACCCATCATGACTGTATAATACACCCATAATAATTGTATGAGAAAAGCCTTGTCATAGGTGTGGTTAGTCAAAACAGATGATCTCTCATAAACAGGTCTCTGCAAGATGAGATATAATCCCTTCTGCCAACAAAAGGTGATCAGACTGGACAGATGGTCTCTCATAAACAGGTCTGTGCAGAATGGTCAATTTTCAAGGTTGAATTTCAACTGGTTTAAGAAGTAGAAATACCAGTTTACCATGCATAGGTTTTGTCCATTAGTCATGGTTTTTGTTCAGACATTACATGTATTCACATATGTATATAGTGCTCAAAATACATCAGCCATACATATTTGGGTAGAAATTTGTGTGCAGTGTATTGGTATTATGGCATAAGAATGGCAAAGCACACTATAAGGTCTGTTGGTTATTATTGCATATGAATGGCATAGTAGACTATAAGGTCTGTTAGTATTATGGTATGTGAGAGGCAAAGTGTACTATAAAGTCTGCTGGTTATTATTGCATATGAATGGCACAGTACACTATAAGGTCTATTTTTTATTATTATAGCATGTGAATGGCAAAGTGTTCTATAATGTCTGTTGGTATTATTGGATATGAATGGCACAGTACACTATAAGGTCTATTAGTATTATGGCATTTGTATTACCTATCATGTTACAGTGAAAACAGTGGCTAGGGTAGTACATATTGCTACAGAGAAAGCAGGGTGATTAAAGCTGTACATGTCACATAACAGTGAAAGCAGGGGATTAAGAAATTATATGTCACATTACAGTGAAAGGAGGGTGATTAAAGTATTACCTGTCACTATAGTGAAAGCTGGATGATTATGGTAGTACCTGTCACATTATAGTGAAAGCAGGATGATTATGGTAGTACCTGTCACACTATAGTGAAAGCAGGATGATTATGGTAGTACCTGTCACATTATAGTGAAAGCAGGATGGTTATGGTAGTATCTGTCACATTATACTGAAAGCAGGTTGATTATGGTAGTACCTGTCACACTATATTGAAAGCAGGTTGATTATGGTAGTACCTGTCACACTATAGTGAAAGCAGGATGATTATGGTAGTACCTGTCACATTATTTTGAAAGCATGATGATTATGGTAGTACCTGTCACACTATAGTGAAAGCAGGATGATTATGGTAGTACCTGTCACATTATAGTGAAAGCAGGATGATTATGGTAGTATCTGTCACATTATAGTGAAAGCAGGATGATTATGGTAGTACCTGTCACATTATAGTGAAAGCAGGATGATTATGGTAGTACCTGTCACATTATTTTGAAAGCAGGATGATTATGGTAGTACCTGTCACATTATAGTGAAAGCAGGATGATTATGGTAGTACCTGTCACACTATAGTGAAAGCTGGATGATTATGGTAGTACCTGTCACACTATAGTGAAAGCAGGAATATTATGGTAGTATCTGTCACATTATTTTGAAAGCTGGATGATTATGGTAGTACCTGTCACATTATAGTGAAAGCAGGATGATTATGGTAGTACCTGTCACATTATAGTGAAAGCAGGATGATTATGGTAGTACCTGTCACATTATAGTGAAAGCAGGATGATTATGGTAGTATCTGTCACATTATAGTGAAAGCAGGATGATTATGGTAGTACCTGTCACACTGTAGTGAAAGCAGGATGATTATGGTAGTACCTGTCACATTATTTTGAAAGCTGGGTTGTAAGACCTCTCATAATGAATCATTTGCAGGTTTTTCAACATAAACAAACAATACAAACTTATGCATCAATGTTTGCTAATCTTTTGAAGACCAAATGGTTTACTGAATGCACATCTGGTTTATGGTTTTTGGTGCACAAGTTGACCATAGACAGCTAATAATACCAGTAAAAGACAACATTTTCATTAATTTTTATTTGTTGTACATGTTGATTTGGAACAATCTACATTCTACCTGCAGACTCTACACAGTAATTGCAGTTACAAGTAAGGTATGTAATGTTTATATCTGGTATTGCAATTGACTGGTTCCTATCAGTATTGAAATATGTATTTTGACCCAAACAATTTTATGGTTACAGTCATGTGTAGCAGGTGGTCTCATGCCATTGCATTTTTATAGTAAAATTTACCTTTGTATGATGATTTACATCATAAGAGACAGGTAGTTGTTGATAGTAGAGGTTGTTGATCATACACAGGTAAATTTTGATATCAGGCTTTACTTTACATGTGATATTATTAATGTAAATATCATAGCTCATTTCAGTTCCATTTTTGTAATATTTTGTCATCCAAACAGTTATATTGCTATGTTTAAAGTCAATGGTAGAAGTGAATTGTGCTGTAGGAAAGTGTGACTTATAATATTTCCACATGTATTTCACATTCATATATGAACAATATAGATTTAGATTTACCATTTTATCATGTGCTGACAGGTAAGTTTGATGATGCTTGATTGAAAGAATAATTTGATTGGCTGCCATATTATGTAAATACAAACACAGGTCCCATATCCTACAACTTCTATGGTCCATCCATCCATCCATCCATCCAGTTGTTCCCTTTTTCTTTTCCTCATATCTTGAGCTCTCCATCACTATGCTTAGTATCTTGCATTTGGAGCAAGCTGGAAACCAATAAATTTCAGGTTCTGAAGGGAACAAAATAATGAAAATTGTTTTCAAATAGTAACTCAGCTTGTATTCTAGATACCATGACCAACCTTGGTGAAAAGCTTGCATTTTAAATATGAGAGACAACTATTGATTGGGATCAAAAGTCAAGGTCATAATGACTCAATGATGAAAATGATTTCTGTATTATATTAGTAGCTGGCTTGTTTAAAGGTCAAATAATAAGGTTTTCAGGGACTGAAAGAAGTAAAACAATGTCAAGAAACTTTGTTCAATACCACATGCCTTGAATAAACATTTAAGATTGCTTGCATTCAAGACAACAATGACATCTATTAATTTGGGTTAAATAGTCAAAGGTCAAGGTCAGAGACTTGAAAGAAGAATGAATTGCAGAAAATAACTCAAACCATGTGCCATAAACAGTGACCATATTTTATTGATGAGTTGCATTTGAGACAAAAAAGGCACCTGTCAGTTTTGAATTAGTAGGTCGAAAGGTCAAAGTTACCAAGGTAGATCAAGGTCACCAAGGAAAAAAAGAAGATACTGGTTACAGCAAAATTAATTGAGTTTTCTTCTACCTTGATCATATTTTTTATGGCTTTAATTCAAGACAAGTATGACATCTATTGATCTTGGTATAAAAAAATTCAAGCATCTAGCCAATGAAAGAGGGCCTTACATACAAGAATTATCGTAATATTATTTACTATATGGTGAACATGACATACTGTTTGTTGTACTCTGTACTCTTGACTTAAGCTTATCTATAAGAATGCAAAATTTCCATGATTTAGGTTTTGTATATGATTTTAGGTTTTTTCACTTGACCTGAAATTTCTTGCTCAAAATGTTAAGATAATACTTGATGAGTCTGAGATGTTTATATACATAGTACTTACAAGTTAATACTGTACTGAGATATTTATATACATAGTACACACAAGTTAATACTGTACTGAGATATTTATATACATAGTACACACAAGTTAATACTGTACTGAGATATTTATATACATAGTACACACAAGTTAATACTGTACTGAGATATTTATATACATAGTACACACAAGTTAATACTGTACTGATATGTTTATATACATAGTTACACACCAGTTAATACTGTACTGAGATATTTATATACATAGTACACACAAGTTAATACTGTACTGATATGTTTATATACATAGTTACACACAAGTTAATACTGTACTGATATGTTTATATACATAGTTACACACCAGTTAATACTGTACTGAGATATTTATATACATAGTACATACAAGTTAATACTGTACTGATATGTTTATATACATAGTTACACACCAGTTAATACTGTACTGAGATGTTTCTATATATAGTACACACAAGTTAATACTGTAAATTGTTTTGCAGTTATCGTGCTGACAATGGTTATGTGCCAGTAAATACCTTCAATGGTACAAAGCCAATGAGAATTACACCTACGATAGCTGCACTGGTAAGAAAGTCTGTCTTTGTGTACTAACACCCAGAATGGTGTTGTGCATGTCCATGTGATTTTCTATCATGTAACTATTTTCTTACATTTGTTCATAATTAGGTTATATCAAGCATATTAAGCTATTGCTTTTTGTCAGCAAGTACAAATATCTTAACCAAATACACACACACATATATATATATATATATATATATATATATATATATATATATATATATATATATATATATATATATATATATATATATATATATATATATATATAAAACATTTTTGGATTTTGCTTATGAATTTCATGAAATGTAACTCATTTATTTATAACCCACTGTCGATGTGATTTCCAGTGTAATCTAGGAAATTTATATGGCTTATGTGTTTAATATGGGCAACTTATTGTCGAGTCTGTTTGGTAAAAGCTTGACCTAGCAATCAATTTGGAATCTGTGCGTGTCCATCATATGTATGTTCAACCACACCCAGCTTTACCTCAATGTGTAAGCTTTACTTTCTGTTTACTTGAGTACCATTTTATTCCATCCTCTTTGGATTTGGAATATAACTTAGGTTATTATTATGTTGTATCATCCAGTGGAGTGTGGATTTCTTTCACAGTGGTTGCATAGTAACTTTGTGGTTAAGTGCCTTTATTTTATTTTAGTATTGCTGTCACTTTCTGAAGCACAATTGGCCGCAGAGTCTTGTTACTTTGTATGTGGATACTTCCTGATGCATACAACATCAGTTTATGAAAGTTGGTACCTACAATTTATGTTTCACAGAGTTTTGTTAATCTTTTTCCCTCAGTTTTTTATGAACTGTTGGTTAGGGGGTCATGCAAATTGGTTTATGGATACATTTTGTTGGGTAAATACCAAATTTCCAAAAGTTTTGCAGTTTGACTTAGATATTTTACTTTAAGAAGTTTGTTAAAAATGTCCCTTTTTGGTGAATTATTTTAGTACTGCTTGTCACAGAGTTGTAGCAGATTGTGTTTTGGTGGGTGTTACACCTTTCTACCAAATGTAGGTCAAATGATCTATAAATAATGATTGGGGCATCCCAATTGTTGAGGATTATTCCATTTCTTCACAGTGAAAGCACATGAAGCTTGAGATTAACCTTGATGTTTTATACTTTCCTTATTTTAGAGTAATGTGATCAGTTAGTTCCTCAAGTACAGATGGTCCAGAGGTGTCATACTTGTTATGGAATATATCTTGATGCATGCTTAACTGACTGGTTTTATCTTTCTGTTAGCTTAGTTTTTTTTATTTACAATTGGTTTGGGAATTATGAAACTTAGTTTGTGGACAAATCTGATTTAATAAAGTACAAACACACCAAGAACAGATGAATTTGGCTTAGATTTCATGCTTCTCTGACTAAGTTTTGTATTTTGGTTAGATTGTTGGGTCCTATTGGTAACTAGTCATGAAAATCTAGATGTTGATTTATCTGGTGTGTAGAGCATTTCTTCACCAAAAATAGGTCACTATGCCTTTATTTCATGCTTTTTTACTTGTGTCCACACTTGGTCTAAGTGTGATACAGCCTAGTGCAAATATGTACTCACTTGAGTTCAAGACCAGTCTGACAAAAGTAGGTTACATTGATCTATTATTGAGCTTACATTAGCAGAAGCTTGAGATGTTGATAATTTTGGCATCAGTGTACTTGTCAGTAGGTTACGATGTCCAACCACAAGCCAAATACGTCTTGGATTTGGAATATACCTTGAAGGCAGGTTTTGGCATGCAAGCCATGGTCAACTTCTTGCTGTAAAATAGAATTGCATATTGAATGTGGTCAAAATTACATGGTACTAGTTATAACAAAAAATATTAACAAAGTCTTTTAAAATGTGCATACATCTGACATCAGTGTTTTTGAACAAAGAGAGTTTATGGCATATACATAATTAGGAAAAAAAATGTAGTATCAGAGATGGTATTGTAGGTTTTGCCTATTGCCCACAATTCTCATTGTCAAATGAAATGAGCAAGTAAATGAATATGGTAAATGAATATGGTCAAAGTTGGTAATCCAGATGACATAAATATCCAAATGTTTTGAAATATAAAGGCTAATTTCTTCGAAAAGATTTCTTTTTTTATTCTTAGAAGTAATTCATAAAATTATTCATGTATTCTGTTAGTAGTCACTGCTTACTCTACAGAGTTCACTGTATTGATAAGGAAGTCACCCCCACTAGAAACTTAATTATACCACCTCCATTATTCATGCACTTTTCAATATTTCTAAGCATGATAATATTTCTTTAAGCAAAATAACCTGGCTGTCTTTGATAGTACCCTGGAAGAGGTTTGTGTGTGAGACACCTCAGGCCCTTGATTCACTAAACTACTTCAACTTTCTTAAAATTGAGATTTGTAAAATTTATTTATGGATGGTGAATCCTTTTCATTTTTGCTGAAAGTCAAGTTATTATGTACTAAAATCAATGTACAAGATAAATTTTGTATACAGTGATAAGATTTGGAATTATAGATTTCTGCTGGATATGTCATTATTTTTATTTATTGTTTGATCTGCCACATTAGCACCCATTTAAAATTAAACTTAATTATGCCATAAATTGCCTGGTTATTGTTTCCAAGATGTCTTTTAGTCCTCTTGGTCATGAATTTGTGGAGTTATATAGTGGTGGTTTTCCTATTCATATATCGCATATTCATTCATGACTTAGTTTTCATGCTATCATTCCTTTGTGTACTGTCACCTAATCCAGATGTCCTCCATTTGCAAGGAAATTTGTTTTGTGAGTGGCCTGGCAGTTAATAATAGCAGCAGTAATAGTTTCTTATGGAGTATAATTTTAAGTATTTGCTGTAAATTAAGGCTGTTTTCATTTATTTTATATTAAGATTTTGAAAGAAAACATCTGTTTTGAAGTGTTTTACATGTGAATGTTTTATTAGGTTCCACAATATCAATGAAACAGCATGCAGTTATACCCATTCTGTCCCATTAAGCTGTGTCACATCTCTTACATCATTTCTACTCAACAACTTTTAGTATGTCCCACCATGTCACATTCGTTGTAACATTTCTACTCAATATCTTTTAGTATTTCCCACCATATCACATCTCTTGCATCATTTCCTCTCAACAACTTTTAGTATGTTTCACCATGTCACATTTGTTGTAACATTTCCACTCAATAACTGTTATGTCCCACCATATCTATGGAGGGAGCATGCAGTTTTACCCATGTCCGTTCAATCTTGTTGTGTCACATGATATCACATCAGTTTCATCATTTCCACTCACATACTTTTAAAGTACTTCCTGGATTCAATCCAAATTGAGTATAAAGTTTTACATTATGAAAACCACTGTCAGGTTTTGATTTTCTCCCTTTTCTGACAAGCAAATTTTTGAGTTATGGTTCCTGTTGAAACAAATTTTTGAGTTATGGTTCCTGTTTGACTGGAAGCTTTGCCCTTCAGATGCATCATACTGGCAAGTGTATCAATGGCTTATGGACACATCTTTAGTCCTTGAAGAACTGACTGTGATTTTGCCTTAAAGCAGGTGATGTTTTTTTTAATTAATAAAGAATTTTTATTCTAAACAAAGACAAAAAAGATAAGTTATTGATTAACTTCAATATGATATAAATTTCAGAAATATTGCAGAAATTGTTTAAAAAATCTCCGTTTGAAGAAAGTACATGAAATGTTTGTTCAGTCAAGGGCCTGTTGCAGCTAGTTAATGGATCATGTTTTGCTCTAGATGCATATAAAATATATAAAATAGCAATGGTCTGTCCTCATAAAGGTATTCATAGGTAAATAATCAAATAATTAACCACCTCCATAGATTTGATTGGTCATGTTACAAGTCTACTAATATTTGCTAAAATCGGACTTTTTCAGTATTTATAAGCTTTCTAATTTTGTCTTTCTTCTTCAGACTAAATTGCGCGAGTCCATGCAACCCTTTTTTAAGGTGATGAATAATTAAAGATTTATTAAAATATAATTTTATGCATTTTTCCTGTAATTAAGTTCTTCCTTAATAGCTGTAGATCTACTATATTGGTGATAGTCCTTTCTTATCACGAAAATGAAATTATTAAACTTTTAAAATAATCTTAATTCAGTGAAAACCTGTCTTGAGAGACCACCCCTTCTGCCAACGAAAGGTAATCACTCCAGAAAGGTGATCTCTCACAAGAGGTCTGCACAGGATAGCCATTTTCAAGGTCAAAATTCAACTTGGTTTAAAAAGTGAATACACCAGCAATTACTATACATACAAGGCCATAACTGACTCACTATGTTTGTAAAAGGTGACAAAAGTCTTAATGGTGATTAACTGTTAAAAACAGTAAGTAATAGCAATCAAACAATAGGAACCTTTACAATGACTACATTGAAATAATTAGTGTGGAAAATGCTAGAAAGTTTAGACCTCAGTCACCCAAGTCATTATGTATTATTCCACAGTCAAACATTGTACTAGTTTGAATTGTGCTGGGTTTCACAGTGGAGAAAGAAACAATACAAACATCAGAACTACCCTATCTATGTACATGGCTGCTTCCTTTCAAGGAGTGTTTAATGATTGTTTGTTTGTTGTTGGGCTTAACGCCATTTTTCAGCACACGATAGGCTATTCATGGCGGCCAGTATTAATGGTGGAGGAAGAAACCGGGAAATCACCGGAAAGAACCACCGACCCACGAGAAGCTACTGGCAAGCTTTCTCACATATCTACATTAGCCGAATCCTAGAACACACGCAAACAGAGGTGAGATGGCAGTGATCCGTAACGGACAGCGCTTTAGACCACTCGGGGACCCTGTTTAATGATAAATGGGATTTACCTGACTTTGGCAGTTCAATGGCAGCAAGACCTGTACTTTATAATAGGTCTGGTTTTATAACTGCCTCTGGTATAATGCTACCTGTAAGGTTTAATGAAACCAGTAACCAGACTCATCTCATTTTTTGCTCCAGATGTTTTGAGAACAATCTTTAATCCTTGCCAGTTGTAGTTTCAAAGGATGAAATGTCAGGAGTGTTTATATCTGGTTTTGTGAGGCAGTTATTTATAGCAGGATTGAAACATATTTTGCCTAACATTCATGCCTGCTATTTTTATTTAGCAAGTGGTTTCTCATGACAGTACAGTTATTTAATATAATCAATACTTGCACAACAGTTTTGGTTGTAAATGATAGAAGGCTGCTAATAGCAGAGGTTGTTCATATCTAGTTTTACTGAATCTTTTGTCCATCTTTAGTAATCTATTATGTGATGATGGTCCATTAGACATCCAATATGGCTGCTATAGTGGCCATCTTGAAAATCTTGTTATCACTGCTTCTCTTGAACAGAAGGTCAAATTAACATGGGTTATTCAATTAGAGACTTCATATGATGTCTAATTGGTTCTAAATGGAAATAGTACCAATGCCATGTCTAATATACCCACCATGGCAGCCATCTGTAAAATCTAGTTATTGCTATTCTGCTTAAACAGAAAGTAATTTCGGCATGGGATTTTCACTGGAATACTTCTGATGGTGTCTCACTAGCCTTCAATAAAAACTGAGTTGATCTGATATCCAATGTGGCCACCACAGTTGCCATTTTGAAAATATTATTTCTACTCCGAATCGATGGAAAGTCATATCATCATTGTATTTTCACAAGAAGACTCCTTACCATTACAGAAGACCAATATGGGCACCATTGTGGCTGTATTGAAAATATAATCTTACCTCTACTTGGAAATGAATGGTTCTGTCATCTTAGGTAACTTATGATACCAATTTGTTCCTAAATAAAAATTATGCCAGTCATACATTCAGTATGACTGTTTTATAATGATATAATGCCTACTTTGGCCTGAATAAAAATGGTGCCAGTCTGACATCCGGTATGTCTACCACAACAGCCAATCTGAAAATCTTGTTATCATGGAAAAATATTAGAGATAGTGTTTCAATACTCAGTTGTTAAAAGGAAGCAATGGTCTTATCTTGAATGCCTGGAAATTGTTTTCACCTAGTAGAGCATCAGTCAATAGACAAAATTAAACTGGTTCAAATGTGACATCCACTATGGCCATCATGGCAGCCATCTTGAAAATCTTCTTAATGCTCATCCAAATCACTAGAAGTATCTTGCTGGTTCTGAGTAAAAATGACGCTTATCTAGAAGCTAAGAGTGTCACCATAGCAACCATCTTGAACATCTAGTTATCGCTACCCTTCCAGAATTTATATAATTTTGTTCACTCTTGTGACATCTAGTTGGTCAATACTGAAAATGGAGTCACTATATAGCACTTCAGGGGCCCTAGAAGTCTGAGTGGTCTAAATCACTGCCATCTCACTTCTGCCCACTTGGATTCAAATCTTTGGCTCAGACAATGTGGATATGTGGAAACGCTTGCCAGTAGCTTTTGATGGGTTGATGGCTTTTGCCAGGGTTTTGCTTAGTTCTTCTGCCACCAGTTATACTGGCCACCATGTATAGCCTATTTTGTGCTGAAAATGTCATTAAACCCACAACTACAACAATATAGCACTTCATATTTGCATTGCCAAATTTTAACATTTTTTTCTAATAAACATATTAGTTGTTGTTGTTGTTCTGGTGCTAAATGCCATTTTTCAGCACACGATAGGCTATACATGGCAGCCAGTATTAATGGTGGAGGAAGAAACCATGAAATCTGTGGAAAGAACCACCAACCTACAAGAAGCTACTGGTAAGCTTTCTCACCTATCCACATTCGACGAATTCTTAGACTCGAACCCATGCAGACAGAGGTGAGATGGCAGTGATCCATAATGGAGACCACTCGGCCACTCGGGGCCCCTAAACATATTAGTTGGGATCACACTGGCACCACATGACTGCAAGCTCTTTTGTTTCTGATTATATCTATATGCTATGATACTATGTGCTTGGCAAAAGTTTTGCTCCATTTGCTTTTTCTGTCAATATCCTACACCCAAAGCTCTAACAAAAATAACTGCTAGAGTTATCTAGAGATTTGCCAAATAAGGCCCCACATTTTATTAACAGTGCAAAGCTTAAACTAAATCTCAAAGTCTAAAAAATTAAACATTATATAATTTTAAATATTTTTAAGTCTTCTTAACCATTCTTAGATACTAATTTTCATTTATGTAGATAATGCTTAGTCCCATTCTTCCATGCTTCAGTTAATATATTTTATCAGTTGTTACCATCATTCATTTATGATTTATTGGGGTAACATGATCCTCTATTTTATTATTATTGATAGGTAGTTTTCCTTGCATCTCAGTGTAGCCATTCATGCTTTAAAGTTAGATTGCTAGGTATACTTCTGGGTGTTTATATATGTTTAAGATACCATAACTCACTTTTAAGATGAGTTAGAGATCCAGGTCTGCCACAGCATGATACACCTGCAAATCAGGATCTGTGCTTTTTGTCCTACTGATTACTCCTAATAAACTGCACAGATTCAGATCTGTCATAGCATTTAGTGATGGCAGATTTGGGTCTGTGCAGTTTGCTGTTGGACTCATCTTACAAGCAAGCATATATGGTATGTACATCAGTTGTATAACTTAGATGGCTAGAGAATGATTCATGAATCAATGTTTGTAATTGTGTGAGGCCAAGCATATTTGTTAGATTTTGTTTATGTTTTATTAATCTCATAGGTTTAATATTTCTAAAAATGTGTTGTTTGTTATTTTACAGTTTGTTTTAGCTTACCTGTCCATAAGGCCAAGTGAGATTATGTCATTATCTTTTGGACCATCATCTACTGGCCCTTAAAAATTCCTCTTTACAACTTCTCGAAAACCAGTCAAAAAAATTTAATCAAATTTGACAGGAAGCATCTGGCTTGAAGATCTTTAAAAGGTGTCACAATGATGTTCATTCACCACTAAATATGGCAGCCATTGCTAAAAATAAATTAACCTAACTTCTTTTAAAAAAACTGGTGAACAGAATTTAACCAAATTTGATTGGAAGCATATGTCTTGAAGATATTTCAGATGTCAAAAAGATGCTGATTCACCATCCAATATGGCAGCTGTTACTAAAATTAAATAAAATTTTAACTGAATTCATCTCATTGCTTGACAAAATTTGTCAACATTTAAATAGATGCATCTTGGCATCAAGGTCTTTTAAAATTTGTTCAAATAATGCTGGTCCACTATCAGAAAAGTCCACCATTGCTAAAAATAGACATTTAAGGAACTTCCTCTATCGTATATGTCCACCATTGCTAAAAATAGATGTTTAAGGAACTTCCTCTATCATATATGTCCACCATTGCAAAAAATAGACATTTAAGGAACTTCCTCTCAGATGATGCTTAATAGAATTAAAGAAATCATTCCAGGATGGAAGGTCTTGCAATTCTTGCTTTTCATCCCATTTGGATAATTTGTTTTCAAAGTTTTTCTGGGCTTTGATCCATTAAGAAAAATAAAAATTTGCCATAATCAAAGGTATCTACAAGTTAAAAATGACCACATTTCTGATGCTCAGAATTTTAAAGAAGTGAAATTGAATTGCCATGCAGGTGATATTGAAAAAAGTCAGTATAATATTTGGCATGTTAGAACTGTAAAACAACAATATATATGTAATATATTGTGTTTGAATGTCTTTATTATTTTAAACACAAGTGAAGATATTGTTGTTCTTCACTAATTCATTGCCCCTTATTTAGATTGAAAGTCATACATGGACAATTACATTTTTCTGAACATGTGTGTGTGTGGTTTGTGTGTGTGTGATATTCTAGACATAAAGTTTTCTTAAGTTTGTTATATATTAAACATTCTTAAAATAAAAGAAATTTGTGCAGAACAAATTTACTCACTGCTCATAAAAGAATGATACTAATGTTAAAATTAGAATAAGTAGAATTCTGGATAGAAGAATGAAAATGATGACTTTATAAAACAGTATTTGTGTCAGAATACTGTGCCTTTGTAGTTTTTTAATTAATAATCTTGAGATAATTTCATTTTCTAATTCAAACTACAGACCTGGAAATAATAAATCTTCTGAACTTGAAAGTTTTTATCAGCCAATCACAAGGAACTTTGCTTTTGTTATGTCACTTGTGATTGGCTGTCAACAAAAGCTCAATCTTAGATTCAAGCTTGGAGATTTTGTGATTTTTAGTTCAGATGTGATTATAAACATCATATTAATATTTGTAGCATTAGGGAAGAGTGTAAGCCTGATGGCCAAGTCCAAGAGTGTAAAGTGATTCAGAAAATGTTTACCAATGCCAAACCAAGCCATATATGATTTATATATGATCAGTTACAACCTAAATTACATATCTAAAAGCAGATTTTTTAAGCGGGAAAAATGTACTTAAGCAACACAGTTAATTCAAATTCCTTTGTATAGTTGATTTTTTTGGCCTGAACATATAAGGAATATATTACATAATATCTGATAAATGTAATTTGGTTTTTGTCATATTCAGTAATTCCAAATTGTTTGAAATAACTGCATGCATGTATAATCAGTCTAGATGTTTGTCTGTCTGTCTGTTCCTTAGGCTAACCTTCGAGCATGCAATGAGGAGCTCTGTACAAATGTTGAAGAACTGAAACAAGAACTTGAGGTACAGAGGGCAATGCTTGCACGATTTCAGCGGGAAAAGGTACTAACACGCATAACTGCATTTAAGGCTTGGTAATCATAGCTCATTGATGATAAACTCTATCTTGAAAGACCACCTCTTTAGCCCCATAAGTAGTCTTCCAAAACAGGTAGTTTCTTAGAAATGTTTACTGTATTATATAAATCATTTGATCCATGGACTAAGAATCTGGTCAACAATGGCCAATGGGCATAAGTAGAATTTACATTCACAATATTCATCCGTGTACTTCTTCTTTTAAGTATTACGTCCCCTGACTACAACCTTTTTCTCATGTAGTCAGCCTTTCGTTGGATCCTTTATAGCATAACCTACTGTAATTACCATATTTAGATTTGTGCTTCATCTTAAAGATACAAATGCAGAATTTAAACCCAGTATATTAATATGAAAGATACACATACAGTACAGTACCCCTATATATTAACATGAATGATATACTACAGTATACCTCTGTGTATTAACATCAATGATACACATACATTACTATACTCCTGTAGATTAATATGATTCATACACATGCAGTACATAATCCATGTATTTTAACATGAAAGGTACAAATACAGTACTGTACTGCTGTACATTAACATGAATGATTCACATACAGTAATATACCCCTGTTTATTAACATGAAAGATGCTCATACAGT
This sequence comes from Potamilus streckersoni, assembly GCA_016746295.1. Lineage (NCBI taxonomy): Eukaryota > Metazoa > Mollusca > Bivalvia > Unionida > Unionidae > Potamilus > Potamilus streckersoni. The sequence continues at coordinate 3,119,460 of JAEAOA010001935.1, forward strand.
ACTGTACCCATGTATATAATATTAACTCGACTGAAACACATACAATACTGTACCCATGTAGATTAATATGAATGATATACATACAGTACTGTACCCCTGTAAATTAACATAAAAGATACCTGTACAGTACTGTACCCCTGTATATTAACATATAAGATACAAATCAGTACAGTACCCCTGTAGATTAACATGAATGATTCACATACAGCACTGTGACCCTGAATATTAACATGATTAATAAACATACAGTACTATAACCCTGTATTTTAACATGAAAGATACAAACACAATACTTTACCCTGAAGATTAACATGAATGATTCACATACAGTAACCCTGAATATTAACATGAATAATAAACATACAGTACTGTATCCTTGTATTTTAACATGAAAGACACACACACAATACTTTACCCTGTAGATTAACTTGAATGATTCACATACAGTGACCCTGAATATTAACATGATTAATAAACATACAGTACTGTAACCCTGTATTTTATCTTGAAAGATACACAATACTTTACCTTGTAGTATAACATGAATAATACAAATAAAGTACTTTAACATGAAAAATACAAATATGGTACTATACCCCTGTAGATTATTATGAATGATACTCATACAGTGTTTTATCCCAGCATGTTAAAATAAACAATACACACACAGCACTGTACTCATGTCTATTAACATGAAAAATACACACACAGCACTGTACTCATGTATATTAACATGAAAGATACACATACAGTATTTTACCCACATATAGTAACATATGTATATTAAGTACCAAATGCAACCAGTGTCTGTCAATATCTGCATTTGTGTAGTGTACTCCACATATCCATATCTATGCTGTTCACTGATCAACCAGTGCATTTTGTAAAGGCAGATCAGGTCTGAAGATCACAAAGCTCTTTGTTTTGAGTCTAAAACTTTGAGTATCCACTATCAGCCAATCAGAAAAAAAACTTTCAAAATGCAACATTATGATTGGCTGACACAAAATCTCAAGATCATGAGTTTTGTGATTTCTGGGCTTTGAGCACTGTTGATGATTGAATGTTGTAGACGATTAAATCTGGTCATAGTCCAGTCCTTGAAAAGAGGGCCTTGTAAGAGGATGGCCTTTTGATAAAATATATTATGCTCATTTCTGGTAAGGTGGGCTTATAAATGGATGACCTTTTTTAAGAGGAGTTTCTCAAGAGGAGAATCACTGTACTTGAATTGAATGTCCAGCTGTAGACTCCATTGTTTCATTTTGTTCAGATTAGCCTCATTGCTTGTAATGCTTGCATGTTTTATAAATTGTTGTGTAAGCTTTGTTAACTTGTGTTTTTCTTTCTAACTTGATTATGTTAAATTTTCATAAGATTGTGAATGAATTAATTCAAGTAACAAGCAATTATTCTAATATGACTTGACAACTTAATCTGGGAATTGTTTATTTCCTGGGAAGTCAACATTATCTAATTCACTAATGTTGGTAGATTTGGTAGATATGTTTATGTTATGTTTAGGAAATTAAAATAAATAAAATCTCTGTTTCTATCATTGCCTCTGAGATATTAGTTTTACATTCAAATCTGCGTGCTTCTTGATTGTATAACTACTAATCTGATATATTTTCATTCTTGCCGAGTTGTGCCTTTGAGAGTTTACTACAATTATAGAATTTGATCTAGAACTATAGATTTTTAGATGGCTTGTTATACATCACATATTTTTGTCATTTGCTTGAACCATGTGCAAGTATAGTATATATCACCAACTGTTATCATGTTGATGTGTTTAGCATGGTTGATATTTCATTTCCAGTGTAGAGATGACCAATTATTATGCAGCTTCCTGTTCCTGAAGTAAAACTTTCTGATACATAGAAAAATAAATTAGTGGAGGACCTGAAAGCAAACTTGATATGTTTGTATTATGACTGAGCTATCCTCATTAAACAAAGAATGTGTAATACTGTTATTGTTATTATTATTATTATTATTATTATTATTATTATTATTATTATTATTATTATTATTATTATTATTATTATTATTATTATTATTATTATTAATTATTCACATATTTTAGTGAGCTTTATGACACAAAAGCAATTCTCACACACATTTTGAGGAGTAAAATATCTTTGTGATGTTTTAATGCACTTCTGTATCATGTCAATAGGACAGTGCTGTGGAAAATTTGAAGAAACAGATGGAGAAAGAAAAGAATGAAGAATTAGACAGATTAAAGAAGAAACTTGCGAAGGTAGAAAAATTATATATTCTGATTGATTTTTTTAAAGAAACAAATTTTTCTTCTGATTTTGACAGTATTTGGAAAATGCATTTTAAAACCAAACAAAAACCATTTTAGAATAGGTATTTTGGAGAGGCATTTAATTTTTTAAAATGAATGTGTAATAATGTAAAAATGGTGTAATAATGTAAAAAGGTGTAATAATGTAAAAAAGGCATAATGTGAAAAAGGTATAATAATTTAAAAAGATGTAATAATGTAAAAGAGGGGTAATAATGTTAAAAAGGTGTAATAATGTAAAAAGGGTGTAATAACATAACAAGAAATTATTAGCTCATTTGACCTTAAGGCCAAATGAACTTATGGCATTTCCCTATGAACGTCATTTGTTGTCCATTATACATTCTGTCATGCTAATTCAACCAAATTTAGTAGAGAGCAAATCTGAAATGAAATGCTTTCATCTTAGCACAAATGATGCCAGTCTGCCATCAAAAAAGGCAACCATTATTGCAAATAAAACTTTGAAACGGCTTATATTATCTGCTAAACAGAATTGGACCAAATTTAAACAAAATCCTCCAGCTTTCTGGTTTGTACAAAATAATGTCAGTCTACCATCAAAAAAGGCAATCATTATCTTTCTGAGTTGTACAAAATAATGTCAGACTACCATCAAAAAAGGCAACCATTATCTTTCTGGTTTGTACAAAATAATGTCAGTCTACCATCAAAAAATGGCAACCATTATCTTTTCTGATTTGTACAAAATAATGTCAGTCTACCATCAAAAAAAGGCAACCATTATCTTTCTGGTTTGTACAAAATAATGTCAGACTACCATTTAAATATGTCCACCATTGCTAAAAACATGAAATCCATTAATTGACTTCTGAAAAATGCTGAACAGAATTTGGCTGAAAGCTTCCTGGTATAAAGGGCTTTAGATTTTTCGACTGGTATCAATGCCAATTTGGTACCATATCTGACCATCATTATTAAAAATAAAATTGAAATCCTTCAAAAAGAAATTTTGAGCAAAATTTACCACAAACATCTTGGCAATAAAGATTTTCAATTTTATACACATGATGCTGATTTACCATTAGCCACTATTACTAAAATTTAGAAAGCTTTTGACACTTTTTCACAAATAACACTTTTTGCATCATGAGCTTTTATTTTTTTTCTTACAAAGGATGCCAATTCGAAATTAGATATGGCCATTACTAAAATGAAGAATCCTTTAAAGACTTTCTTCTCAAAGCAATCAACAGACTGTGATCATTGTTGAGAAAGCATATGACATAAAGGGATTTTATGTTTGTACTAGTGATGTTAACCCACCATCAAATCTGTTTGCTATTATTAACAGAATTTGCTGCATTTAAGAGCAAACATCCTTGATTGAACACCTAAAAGGTTTATACAAATAATGCTGGAACAGAAAAAAAGGAAAATAAATTTCAAGAACTTTATCAAAATGAAACTGCCAAACAGAAAGCAATTTGACATAAAGGCCTTCCAGTATTGAGGAAATGTTGCCTACATGCATTAAATATGGACAAAATAAAATAATTAGGAATACCTTTAAAAAAATTGTTTTCATGAAATATGCAATCAACAAAATTGGGTGAAATTTTTAAATTTTTAATTTTCTGCTGACACAGATCTTTCGGAATACTTCTCTTGCAGTTGTCCATAAAGCAGATGTCAACACCATGACAAATAGTTGCTATTGAAATAATAACATAAATTTGTTTCTGCAATCTCCTGTAACACCATCATTTACCATGCATTATTGAAATAGAAAATTCCCATTCCCTATGCCTGCCAAAATCCTCAAGGTCCCAGTTTTCTTTTCATTCCCTACCCATAGAACACTAATATATTCCATGAAGATTTCTATCATTTTTGCATGAATTCTGTACTTTTTTAATTGTTTTTTGAAAAAACTTTTTATTTTGCCACTGAATGTTAAATTAAAGCTGTGACCAATTATTTTGCAGAGCATGTCAACAAACAAGTACCATAGCAATTTGTACATGCCAGATAATGATGTTGCCAGTCTGTAAGTATAAGGGAAATAACTCTTACTCCTCTATCATTTAAAAGATTCTTGCATGCCATTTATTGTTTGTTAATTTAACTTCTTTTACTTTTTTCTTATATATATATATATATATATATATATATATATATATATATATATATATATATATATATATATATATATATATCATTTTATCTATCGCCTAAATCATGAATTTTGCTTCCAAATAACTTTTATAAAATAAAAAGTCTTTCTTTTTTTTGCGCTAATAAAGAAGTGAGATAATATTCATAGATTTCACTAAAACAGTATACTGTTTTACTTAAATAACAATATTGCAGTATTGTTTTCAAGAAAAAATGTACTGTATATACTCATTTATCAGTAAAGTCCTACTACAAACTTCACAGACCACATTATATGCCAGCAAATCTGGGTCTTTACAGTTTTGTTAGGAGTAATCAGAAGAACAAACAACATAGATCCTGATCTGCTGGCACATAATAAGTGACAAATCAGGGTCTATGTTGTTTTGCATTTGAATAGGCTTATATATACTAAATATAATGTACAAACTCTGTCATCATTTAAAATGAAGAATAAAAAATAACAGGACTTAAGAAAGAAAATTTTACCAACAGGGCTGTGATAAATATGCTGTTTTATTCATGATTTACAAGTAACAGTTAATTATAAATTGCTTCTCAACATATAATTATAAATTGATTCTCAACATACCTGTCCATTTTCAGTCACCATGGCTACCAGTATAAATATCACCCACAGAGTATTCGACAAACTGATTACCAGCAGAGAGAAATTGAGAGATTGGAAAGGGAAATCAACAAACTTGCCATGGTATGATATTTTGTTATGTTATGCAATATAAAACTAGTTGGAATGATGGATAGGTGGACCATAGGTGAAATTGACCATTCACCTGACTCTTGTATTGATAACTGGATTGACTGGCAGGTGAACTGCTATATGATACATGTAGCATAAGAACTAATAAGAAAGTAACATCAACTCTTTAATAACACTATTTCACATTATAAAACAGTACATAAGTATACATATTTGGTATTCCTTGGGTCTTACCCTCCACTTCATGAGGTTAATGTGTAAGATGGAATAGAAGCTTGCAGTATTTATGAGACAGAATCACCAGTATGACTGCTGTCAGGGCCGAATAGCCAACATGCACTATCTATGAGGCGGAATCGTCAGCATGCCTGAAGCACTATCTATGAGGCGGAATCATCAGTATGACTGATATCAGGGCTGAATGACCAACATGCCCTGTTAATGAGGCAAAATTTTTTTGCCAGTATGACTGAGGTCAAGGCAGAATTGCTGATGTTTGACTGACTGATATAATTGTTAAGGTAGAATTGCTGCTGTATTGAGGCAGAGTTGCCATAACTTGTTATGTCTGTAAGTCGAGTGGATTTGAGACAGAATGCCTGATGATGCAATAGTGGCAAATACCGATTGTAGAAGATCCCATATTAGTATGAGAGTCTGGTTGCCAGAGACAGTGGGATTAGTAAGCAGGAGGAAGATAAGTGGGATTAGTAAAGCAGGAGGGAGATAAGTGGGATTAGTAAAGCAGGAGGAAGATAAGTGGGATTAGTAAGCAGGAGGGAGATAAGTGGGATTAGTAAGCAGGAGGAAGATAAGTGGGATTAGTATGCAGGAGGGAGATAAGTGGGATTAGTAAGCAGGAGGGAGATAAGTGGGATTAGTAAGCAACTAGAAACTGACTCACATAATGGGCATTGGTTGAAATTTATTCTTTATGTAAACATCATTTACATTACATTAAACACCTATTTACACAATATAAAACTAGATGGAATGATGGACAGGTGGACCATAGGTGAAGTCACCAATTCACCAGACACTCCTGTACCACTGATAGTTGGATTGACTGACAGGTAAACTGTGTATACAATACATGTAGCATAAAAAGAACTAATAAGAAAGTAACATCAACTCATTAATAACACTATTTATCGTTATAAAACAGTATGTAAGTATACATATTTGGCATTCCTTGGGTCTCACCCTCCACTGCATGAGGTTTTTATTGTAGGTTTACAATAAATAGATTAATGATATTTTTATATTTGCATGATAGTTTATCAAGGAGCAATATGTTTTTGTCCTTCAAGTATTCCATTGTAAACCTGTGTTTGTGAATACTGTTACAGAATGAATTGAATCTGGAATAATGTTACAATTTTAATAGAATCTGTTAAATTACAGTTTTGTTCCAGTATAGAAATAAAAATATCATCAATAAATCTTTTTTTTTTTTTAAAAAAAAAGGAGTTCAGCAATTTTTGTTCTACATTGGCCATAAAGATACTGGCATAGGATGGGCAACTTTGGTTCCCATGGCTACTTGTACTTAATGTAAACTTTGAAAGTACACTTATTGCATTGTAACACCAGTTTAAAGGGCTAGAATGCTTTGATTAAAGAGAAGATATTAGGGTTTGTTGGCAGCTAAGGTTCTGGTGACTATTATTAACCCTTCATGGCTTGGTGACCAAAATGAACTGATCCAGTAAGTTGCTAATTAGCTTGAATTTAATTGACAAAATCTACCATGGTATCAGTAATACAAAATATGATAGATTTGATAAATGTTTTGGTGTGTTCATTAATTAAATAGGAACCATCAATAAGTATGTTTGAAGATAGCCATTAGATAGCATTACAAGAAAAATAATTGTTTTTTTTTATTTAATTTGTACTAAATTGAAATAATTCTAAAATTAGCCCAGACTTACTTCTAGAATTTTTAAAGTACACAATGTTTTTTTTTCAGAATCAGTCGAAGATGATGGAAAAGCATGTCAACATTAATGATGATACAAATTACACTAAGTCATTACAGCATCTCCAAGCCAAGGTCAAACAGCTACAAGATGAAAATAATGCCCTCCGCCGCACGAAGTCTGCGACCTTTTCCAGTTCTGTACCAGATCTTTCAAAACCCAGCTTGTACTCTTCAGCTAACAGAAGGGTAAATTAAATAATAAAATAATAATAATAATAATAATAATAATAATAATAATAATAATAATAATAATAATAATAATAATAATAATAATGCAATTTGAAAAAACTGATCATTCCTGCTTTAGTATTATGCTTTTTAAGCTGTATTCCCTTACCAAACTAGAAAATTCAGATAATGGCTTGATTTATTGCCATCTCAATGAATAGTGATGAAAACATCTTGATAAAACACACACCAGAATCTTGAAATATGGGAAAGAGAAAAGGATTTCTGATCAGTTTTTCATAAGTTTGATTCTTATAAGTTGTGCCAGACTGAGATTTGTTAGTACTCATATGACACTGATTTGGTTTTTTAATAAGAATAGCTGAGAGGAAGACATATTGACATGAAACTATGTGAGTCAATGAATAGTTATCAGCTGTACAAGTATCATCTTCCAAAGTGTCTACATAGTGTTCATCAAGATAAGTCTGATGTCACTGTCAAATAGTCATTCTTTTTTCCTAGCAAACTTCACATGGGTTTGCAATTCCCTAAACTTCTGTCAATATGCCTCAAGTTCCATCCCTTCAGATATATTCCTTGACCAAACCATAATCAGCACTTTTTTCTTCTGACAATAAAGTATAAATTTCATGAGATTTGCCAATAATTACACTTTTTAGTAGCAAAATTCAGTGCTCTCTTGGTCATTTCAGAATTTTAGCTATTTTCTCAACTGTTGAAAATATTGATTTGTATATTATTTTTTATAAGGTGGTACTAACATAAATTTTTTTGGTAACATCAAAACCTGAACTTTTATGAGTAGATTGCTTTCTGCTTGCTAGTTCTAATTCTTTTTCCACCACTCACTCTTCCTTTTGCATTCAGATTTTATTTTATTTGCATCTCTCTTTCTTTTGAATTCAGATTTTATTTTATTTGCATCTCTCTTCTATTGCATTCAGATTTTATTTTATTTGCATCTCTCTTTCTTTTGAATTCAGATTTTATTTTATTTGCATCTCTCTTTCTTTTGAATTCAGATTTTATTTTATTTGCATCTTTCTTCCTTTTGCATTCAGATTTTATTTTATTTGCATCTCTCTTTCTTTTGAATTCAGATTTTATTTTATTTGCATCTCTCTTTCTTTTGAATTCAGATTTTATTTTATTTGCATCTCTCTTCCTTTTGCATTCAGATTTTATTTTATTTGCATCTCTCTTTCTTCTTTTGAATTCAGATTTTATTTTATTTGCATCTCTCTTCCTTTTGCATTCAGATTTTATTTTATTTGCATCTTTCTTCCTTTTGCATTCAGATTTTATTTTATTTGCATCTCTCTTTCTTCTTTTGAATTTCCATTTGCATTTGCTGCTGTTCCATTCTTCCTTCCTAATTTGAAATTTTTCTTCATTTGCATTTTTATTTGCATTTTTTCTCTTTATCTTTCTTCTTTCTTAATTTGAATTTGATTTTTTCTTTCCTCTTTCTGAATTTACATTTCTCTATCTTTTCTCTTTCTGATATTGAATTTCTATATTTTCTTTTCGAAGCTGAAGTTTTCTTAAATCTACTTCAATCTGGTTTCTTATTTTCAATTATTTAACTTCATTTCAGAGCTAGATAGAGACCTACTAATTAATCCCAAAGCACTTTCATAAACAAAATCCATTCCCAACAGATGCTGGACCGAAATATATTTAATTTCCTGTTGTGACAAAGATGGTTTAACATCCAAAAGAGGATAGCAGCTGGCAAGCCCTCATCATTCTTTAAACACTACAAGTCTTCCTGGGTCAGATTTAAACAAACTCTCCACCCTAGATGACATTATGAAAACTTCCTGGTTTCACTATATGAAATCAAGAGACCAGCAACAAAGAAAATTCAAAAGAAAACTTAATTTTAAATTTCAAAATCAAAAATTTAAATTTTTCTGATATTTTTCTAAAATTTGTATCCCAGATGAGCCCCCAATTTCTGTTATGACTTGATGGCCATGAACTAAGTAACAGAAAACCAACAAGTTTTGTAAAACTTAAAATATTATTTCATTATGAAAGTTATAAAAATAAAAAATAAAAATAAAAACTTACACTATTATGAATTAAATCAAAAATAATTCCAAAAGTTTTATCACAAGTCCTAAAGAATCAGATGTTCCAAATAAGCTCCAGATCCTGAATGTACTGATCTGCCAACAGTTCTGATGTATCAAAATGGCATTGTTCATTGTCCTTTAATAATTCATGACTGTTTCAGAATAATATTTTAGTCCAATGAGCACTTTGTAGTTCTAATGAATAATGTAAACAAATGTTACCTCTCAAATAATATCTAAACCCAAAATTAAATACATCTGTGGACTGATGTTATAACAAGAACAAAAGAAATAAAAATGAAATGTGTCCAGCTCTACTCATTTATATACAAACATAAGAGGTGAAAATGCTTTTATGTGTACCTGCAATGTGACATTTTGCAAATATCATTAAAGAACCCACCTAACTTCACCATTTCAATGGAAAATAACTTAATTCTTCTATAAATCTTTCTGATCCTACTTGCCAATGAAAAGTTACCCCTAACTTGTGAACGGGTTTTATTATTAATATCATTAATAATGATCGTAAACACCTACATAAACACCTATTTACAAAATCTTATGCAACTTACATGCTTAATATCCTAAAATAGAATTTTATGCCCATTTACAATTTTTTTTATATCTAATATCATGATTATAGATGATCATTACAACTTAGTCATGAATAAAAATTACACATAATGCGGATACAGTCATGTACAAAAGTTATAAAAATATAGATATGTATAATACTAATCACTGCATTTAGTTATTAAACTTAGGTCCATGTCCAAAATGCCCAAATCATATAACCACTGTCCAAACTTTCATCAGATCAGCAATATTGGGGATATTATATGTTGGAATAAAAATCTCAGATATTGGCAGCATTTATCTTAAACAAAAATATTCTCCCTTTTTTATAATGAGTTAATACTGAAATATATTTGAAACAGGTTAAAACTAGTAGTGGTGGTAGCAATAGTGGTATTAGTAGTAGTTGTTTTAGTAGTGTTATAGTTGTAAGCAATGTAATTCTCCTTTGATAATGTGTAAAACCCCTGCCACCCTTTTGTGAGTAAAATGTATCTTCATTGGTACTATGAGATTACCATAAAACTAAGTATTTGTGACCCATATTTCACACTTCACTGATTTAATTTTGCATCTTAGGCTTCTTTCTTATTAATTCTTTCTTCCTTGCCATATTTCTTTAGCAATCTTTACAAGATGATTATTTGCTTCTGTATTAGTGCCATGTCCTTAAAGTAAATGAAGGTCATTGTAACCTACATTTTAAAATGTATTGTCTTAGGTTATGTTTTTTGCAGTTAGTTCATGGTCACATATGTTATTTGTATCAAGTATATATACCTGAAAATGCACAAGCTGATTAGTGTTTGACCTGCATCTCAGAAGTAGGTAACTGTGATGCAGAGTTTTAGTATCACTGACTTTAGTTAAGTTTTGTTCTTTTATTGGCATCATACCTATAAAGTAAGGTCTCAGAAAGTCAATGTTATGGTTAACTGGCCTATGCCTTTGGTGAGGGGTCTGGCTTGAATGACTTTTGTATTTTCATACTTTACTCATTCAATATCTTGGACCTTGCTTATCATTCACTTATTGAAATTGGCTTGTTAATGCATCTAAAAAAAGATAATTCAGCCACACCTAAGTAGAGCACTAATACCTAAATTTTATATTTCAGTGACTTTATTATTCTCCTTTGTTTGTTCATAACATCCTCAATATTTGGGACTCTATATCACCTACACTCATTAAGATTTAGCTGTGTATACATCTTATAAATTTTAACTCAACCATACCAAACACCAGTGACCTAATTTTCACACTTCAGTGACTTCTAAGTTTTAAACTTTTTGTTCATTATTATCTCACTATCTTTGATCCTACTTCACTTACACCTATAAAAATTAGTATATGTATGCAACATGAGAAGAATAACTCATCTATTCCAAAGCCAGGTCAGTATACCATAGTTTTCATTCTTGAATGACATTTGTATTTGTTACATGTTCTCTATATCATTAATCCTAATACACTGAAACACTGCATGCTGATATCCTTAAAAAAGTAATATTTCCATTCTCCGCATGGTGTCTTAATAATGAATTAAGACTTACATACAGAGGGTAACATATTTAAATACTGTCCAGGCGTTTGCTATGATGGTGTGATCAGTTTTCAATTCCCATTGTTCTGAATATCTTGATCTCATTCTTTATATTGCTTGCTGCTCATAAATGCCCCTTGAGGTAAAGGTATTTATGTTTACAAGTAATTTGGCTACTCATAAATGCTCCTTGAGGTAAGGGTATTTATTTTCACAAGTACTCACCTTGCATTTTTAACAACTCCTTTGTGCCTAGCATCATGGAGATTTTTTTGTTGCTATGCTCACTTGAGTTCTGTAATCTTAGAATTATTAAATATATTTACTGTACAGATTTGTGATTTTCTCTAATTCATTCTTCTTTATATTTTCATAGGTGATGACACCTACAAGAGACCAAGAAAGGATGGCCAGTGCTCTCAGCCACAAACTGAATGAGGCTCATGAAAACTCTGCCACCATGGAGGAGCAGCAAAGAAGAAGCCGCAATGTCATGTCCAAGAAAATGGTGGAAATGTCCAAACTCCAAAATGAATTGACAAACCAGGCTCAGGTGAATATAATTGTTGCTATAGCAAGAAGAAAACAACACATGATGCAATGCATGTTGGGACGTGGAGACATCTATGACTCCCTAAGTTATTTTTGAAAAATAAATTTGTATACATCACATACTCTTTAACACTTTGACATTTTGCAGTAATTCAAGGTTTTGAATATGTGAACATGTTTTATAAGCTTGGAAAGGACACTTCCCTCTTCATTAATTAGTCTGACCACTTAATTATGCCTAGGGTGATCACTTATTACTTATTAAGTTTATTAACAATGCAAAAAGATTTCTTAGAGAATTGTTGGAGTTCCTAAGTTTTTCTAAGATATATGTCATTAAGGTTCTGAATATGTGTTCTTTCAAGCTGTTTAATAAGTTTGGTAATGCCATTTCTTTTATTGAGTTTATTCACAATGCAAGATCTGTCTGAAAAATGTATGCAATTCCTTAGTTCTTTTGAAAATATAATTTTCAGTAATTAAGGGTTTTGAATAAGTATTCTGTGAAGATCTTTTATAAGCTTGGTAAGGGCACTCTTTATTAATTTGACTAACCATTTAAATATGCCATATTGATTATTTAGTTCTTATCAAGGTTTTTACAATTTAAGAGGATTTCTCTGATATTTGTTGAAGTTTTAAGTTTTAAAAGAAAAGAAAGAAATCAAATTTTCACTTCTTGCAATAGAGGCATATTGATTTAGAATTATCTGTCCGACAAGCACTTGGAGAAGGTTATTTGAATTATTTGAATTTTATTGTTGGATTTACTTCCCTTTAACATACAACATTAAATGCATTATAATTTATTATATTTAATCCTCCTGTATTCACAATTTGAAGTCATTTACACCAAATACCATGTCTGCTACCCTGTCTAAAATTTCCCTTTTTATGCCAATTTGAAAACAATGTGAGCAATGGATACCATTA